>JANAVB010015800.1:6205183-6207369 GCA_029216955.1 Iris pallida
AGCACATTTTAGTCTTATCTTGTTATCTTTAGAACAGCTTACTACGCTTTATCTCAAGCGTAGGCTGGACATGACTCGGCCGGCCCAACAATTTGGGTAGCGGATCGTGACAGGTATTCTCCGTGTTAAATGACACGGAGAATGGTCATTCAAATGTTAAAACACAGGAGAATGGCTATTCTCCGTGTTACTAACACGGATAACACGGAGAATGGCATTCAACACGGAGATGACATTCTCCGTGTTAATTTACACGGAGAATGACATTCTTCTTGTTAAAAATACAGGAGAATGACTATTCTTCGTGTGATATCGACGGAGAACAGTTGACAGAAACCTAATTTTTTATTTTTTGTTTTGTGGAAAGAAATTTGACATGAATAAAGATTCAAGAGTTTTCGTTCTTCTTTCAAAACGATGTTAACTCTTATGGAAAAGAAGAAGAAGATCTTCTCTCCATAATTGACCTAATTGCGGAAAAGAAGAAGAAGAAGATGAAGATGAGCGATGATCGGAGTTCGACTGAAAAAAAGTACGGTGAACTACGAACGATCTTTGCGATCTCTGCTGAAGATGAGAGCAATGGAATTCAGATCTCTCATGAAGAAGAAGAAGACGACGAGAATCGCAATCCAAATCTGAGTTTGTGCGGAGGGAGTGAGTAGTTATGGTATTAATTTTGTAAATACAGAGCATCTAAAGAGAATCTTGGAATACTTAACGTAGAAATATATAATTTTGAACATTTCATAAAATCCATCATGCGGGTGAAATTTTCATAAAAACCAACCCGAATTGAATTTCTCGACAATTTCCAGAAAAAAATACGTCCATATGTCATAATAACTAATATTGCAAGGTAAATATTATGGTTTCCTATTTGAGTTCCAAATGACCCTAAATGTAGTTTTAAGTATTTGTGTGGGACCCACCCTAGTATGGACCCCACCACAAGTATAGTCTTAACTGTTGCAGCTGGAAACAACAGCCAACTTTAAAATGCTCACTTATGCGTTCTCTCCCGCGCAAGAATCACTTTCTTTCCCTCTGCCTCCTCTCTCCTCCTACTCGATTATTTCCATCCACCTCTTATTAGCTTTCTACACACATATTCTCCTCTATCCTCCCTTTTAAAGATGCTTTGCGGGTGTCCTGATGCTCTTCTCCTCCCTCCTCCTCATTTACATCCCTTCCTTTCTCTCCACACCTCCACTTTCCCTTCTCCCATTCCCCTCTCTCCTCTCCTCTCTTTTCGCCGCCGAAAGAACCAAGTCTTGTTCGATTCTCATGGCGTCTTCCGACACCAACCATATCACCCAGGCCTGCATCTATGGTAATATTGAGCTTTCCCGGTTTCTTTGTCTTCTGGGTCTTGTCATGTATATATATCAACTCTCTCATCACTCTCTCTGTCTCTGCATTGTTTTCATGTGCATGCCATGGTTTGTATCTGAGGATCAATACATAGTTTTCTTCTGTCGGGTCATGTATCACTTTGTGGCCTTATTGAATCCATTATGTTAGATTATATCTCGTTTCTGGTTGAGCGCCTAAAGGTGGCGACATTGGAGTTGATAATTAGTCTCACATCGGTGTAGATAATTGAAATTTTCTTTTAAGACACATGGGCCCAGTTCAATATCACATCTCATGGACCAACTCCGGTTCAATCACGAGACCCTTCGTAGCACTATGGTCTAGGAAGCACGAATACTGCAAAAATCAGAGCCGTGTCGTCCAATATCACATCTCGCCTTGTTCCCAACAATTATCTCAGTCACGAGACCTTGGTAGCACTCCGGTTTTGGAAGCACAGGTACTCCAAAAATCTGAGCCATGTCGTGTCAGATCCGTACCGGACACTCTGAATACTCCAGGCTACACCAAAATATTGCCGTATCCTAGTCGCCGTGTCCTTATCATGTTGTATCGTACTTAAACATGTTACTGAACTAGTAATTAGTATTGGGTTCAACTTGTACTTGTCTGGTTTACGCTGTTAATTATGTTTTTTTTTCTTTTATGTCCTTTAATTTCATACCAGGCCACATGACTCCGCCGTACACAGAGAGAAGATCCGGCTTCATGAGGTGGCTTAGAAAATTTTCAGAGGGTCGTGCGGAGGAACGTCGGCCGGAACTAGACCGCAGATTATGGGAGAGGAGAACATGTTTTGGCGCGGGCCA
>JANAVB010015800.1:6253341-6270841 GCA_029216955.1 Iris pallida
TAGAAAGTTTTGGTGGTGTCAATTAGAACAAGATGAGAAGAAAATCGACTTAGGTCGTTGGACACGTTGTACCGCAACCCATAGATTCTCCAGTAAGGAGGAACAATAATAGTAGTTAATGGGCTAAGACAGGAGGTAAGCCTAAACTAACATGGCCTGAAGTTTTAAAGAGGATATGGATCTGTTAGCATTACAGAGAACATGTCACTTAACAAAGCCTGAATGGAAAAAAAGGACTTAAACGAGCCAACACAAATTGGGATAAAGGCATTGTTGTTTTCTTGTTGTATTCCTCGTTTTTAAGGGCAAAATGGTCACTTCACATTTCCTCTGCAAAAAGTTTGATACTTTAGGTACTTAAAGTGCCTACAAAATTTCGAAGTAGAAAATGACAGTAAATTGTACAGGATATTTTATGCAAAAGTGTGATAGTTAAGATTAAATATGTGCAAGTAAGCCTTTTACTTTTGATATACTTTGTTGATTGAAATTTTAAAATATTTCTATTTACTAAACTAATCAGTAGCTCCTTGGTGGTCAGATCCATGATTCCACATGTCAGCGTAAGTCCACTCCATCAAGGTAAAGTTGCACAAGCAATATTACCATATATCGATTGCATCTAGAAGACGAACCAAAACAGTAGCTGCCTCACCAAACATAGATCCAAGACGATCATGCTCTTTTGAGTTGAACAGGAAATAGTATAAATATCATATAGTGGATTTCAACTTAGCACTCTGGTAGTTGTTGGGAACGCGTTGTGATCCGAAGTTCCGAACCGGAGTTGGTCCATGAGGTGCGATATTGAATTGGGCCCATATGCCTTAAAAGAGAATTCTCGTATAAGGTCTGAACCAATTCCAATTATCTACACCTTATGATCCCACCTCCTACCCGATGTGGGACTAAATTACCAACACCATTGTCACCCCTTTGAGGGCTCAACCGGAAACAAGATACAATCCAACAGTAAGTGCTAACCCAAAGGCACATCTCCTGCTGCCTATCACACCCAGTAATGACACCAGTAGATGCAAAATAAAGGTAGGAGAGTATCAATTATTTCTACACAAATGAATGAAAATAAATATTTCATAATTGGACCAACAAGATACAGAAGTAAAAGAAAAAAGTAGAAAAGATACATAAATCACATACAGAAACTATCAGATGAACAAGTCCGTTTGCTTATTAAAATGTTTGATATTTTAATTCCTACACCTGTTTACAACTTTACATGTGATGTCCTCTACAAGATCGAAGAGAATCAATTCATCAAATGCTACACTTCTATGATACTATCTAAATTAGTGCTTCTAGAAAATAAAAAACTATATGATTTGATCGTACGAGGAAGGAAAACTTGAATAAGGTACGTCACCTGGTAGCAAAGGTGGTATTGTAGGTTGCAATGTAGACTCAAGAAATAGATGAAAAATAAATATACATATTTACAATTTTCGTCACTCACCAATCTTCTCAGGCTATATGACTAACTCGCTTCTCCTCTACTCTTGCTTGATCGCTTGTTTCTTGCTTGGGACTCACTCCCATTTATAGGTGATGAAGGATGTGTATATATGTACCTAGAAAAAATAAAGGAGTTTGGGAGATGGAGAGATATACCTAGAAAAAAGAAAGGGGCTTGGGAAAGAGTGAGGGAACACATATCTAGAGTTTTAAGGCCTAGTTTGGTTCGCGAAAAGGAAAGGAAAGGAAATCAATTCCTTGTTAATTTCCTTATCTTTAGGAAATTGTAATTCTCATCCATTTTCATTTCCGGTGTTTGGAAAGACTTGAGGAAATTGGAAGGGAAAGTGAATCCCTAGGTGGGGGGGGACCACTTCCCCCCCCCCCCCCCCCCCCCCCCCCCCCCCCGATTTTTCTTTCCCTTGGGAAACAGTTTCCTTTCCCAAACATTTTCTTTTGCATCCAAACATAGAAAATGAATCACTTTCCTTTCCTAATGTTGAACCAAACATGACCTAAGGGTGCTATGAGATAGAAAATTTTGGAGAAAAAATGGAAGCGAGGGGAGAAATAGCTACAAGGATAATATCATAATGATGAGGAATATTCTAGAAGAATACAACAAGAAATAAGAAATATTCTGAAAAAATGAAGGATGTTTCTAGAACAAGCTTATTAAGGGGCGCGAGGCAGGAGCCTTAAAACCAATTGAGACAAGATTGTGGTTTATGATTCAGATTTTCAGTTGTTGTTTCCTCCTAAATGGTATGACAAATGTACAATTTAAAACAAGAATTGCATGCGGAACTTGTTCTGCATACAACTTAGCAAGTTTGAGACTTCAAAGTCAAGTGAATAGTGTTCAATTAAGAAACAACTGTTAACAATATTACTAATGGACAAAGAGAGAAACAAGCAAAAAGATAAAGTCAAGATGGAGTGAGATATAAAGGGATGAGAGAGAGAGAGAGACTTATCCATCGGCGTTTAGTGTAGAAACTAGAAACCGGCGGTATTGGCATTGGTAGCCTCGCAGTTAGCTAAGCAAGTAGCGGCAATGGTAGGCTCCCGAGTAGTCTCACCGGTGCCACGTGGTAGCCTCACGGTTAGCCAAGCGGGTGCCACATGTTAGCTAAGCGAGTGCCATGCATTAGCAATGCGGGTAGCCTCGCATGTGCGGTTGCCACGCTGGTACCCTCGCGACTGCCAAGCGGTTAGCAAAGCGGGTGGCCTCGCGAGTGCTACGGGGTAGCTTCACTGCTAGCCAAGCTGATGGTTGTTCAGTTCGTAACTAACCAGTTGCAGGAGTTACTTCTGTTGATTTTTGTCATCACCTGTGGTTTTGTCCAGATTCTGAACCAACCGTGTGTGTCTCCTGTAAAAGGAGTGCTTTAGCATTGTGCTATTGAGAGACTCTGGTAAACAAAAGAAAGAGGCTTTCTAGCTGTCGTTCTGCTTTTGAATTAGCATTCCAGCACTTGTCCGAGGTCTTGTATCAGACTATATCAGTGCTTGTTTCGAAAAGGGAGTTGATGTAACGAGCGTTCCAGAAGTTCAATTGACTGTGCAATCGGAACTTGCTAGTAGGACAGTTATATTAATTCTTTTAGCGAACTCATAGGCAATTTTGATCTTTCTTTTTAGCCGTTTACACTGTTGCCAATTTCTGTCATAACGGATCCTTTGCTTTCTTTAACAAGTTATATTTGTTTTAAAACCAACTTCTAATTAGTCTTACAGACTAGTACGAGATACTACAACAGATATTTAATTATTAATATCTATAACTTTTAAGTTATTGTGCATGGACCAGGTTCCAAATTCAATAAAATTGGCATGGAGGTCACATTTCAAGTGAAGGCGTGCGGAAGTGGCAGAGCAACATCTTAAATGCCTAGGCAGAGATGTAACATTGTTCTATAATCTTCTTGAAGGATCAACGTAGATTGTCGAAGATGATTGTGCTGTAGAAGATGATTGTTCTATGATCTTCTAGACGTGTCTTTTCACATGAGCCCTTGTATTTCTCAGTTGGCCCACCCGTAGGAGTCATTATCTTGAAGACCCACTTGCGAGATATGGGTTTCACACCCTTTGTGTTAACATGAGCTTCTATGTTTGGTTCTGGTTAAAACCTTTTTCCTTCCTTGGTCTTTTGCCCTGCCCTGCCCTGCTCGATGTTTTGTACTGCTTGACCAAACACTGATGGTTCCGTTTCTCATCTACAATTTAATTCAAGATTCACATACATTGGATTTGGCTTCCTCTGTTTTGTCAATCTATGTGTTCTGTACTCCTATGCTGCGAGTTCACTGATACAACATGACTCAATACATACATGATACATAGCTACACAGACACGACAGTTTCGATTCGTATAGAAGCTAATCTATTAATTGCTTCGTCATAACTATAAGGGTCTGCTGCAATCGTGTTCAATCGACTGGCCGTTTATGAAGTGTTTTAAAAAACATAGTTTTTTTTTTTTTTTTTTTAGATAATGGTTTTGGTCGGCTCAAAAATCTTTCAAAATCGGTGTAGTGTAATTTGGATGTCTTTATAAACACCACAAATCAATGGGTTTTGAGGGTTTTTATTATTTTATTACATGTATATCCTCACAAAAAATATAATTATAACTACTAATACCCTACTATATTTCCACTTTCACATTTTTTTCTTCTGCTCCCTCCAACTATGGCTACTTTTCTGGTAAAATTTTAAAATCTTTCTCGCCTACCTTTATCCATACAATCGTTTTTTATTACTTTCTGTGTTCTTAACAATTTTTGGGAACTGCCGTCCGATCCAACAATTGTCAAGCAAAATAGTTGTAGTGTAATTTATATTCTTTTTGGTTATTGCCGAAGTCGAACACTATGATACATCCATAAAAGACATCTTCATGAATCCTACATCAAACAGACTTCAACAAAAACAGACTTCAACAAAAGAAATAAAACTTTGGGAGAGCATATAGATAATTTTATTATTGTAAAAACTTTCAGAACCGCTTGTTAATAAATTATCGCCCATGCATTGGACCGGTTTAAATGCCGTTACTTAAAACCATCCAAAACCGGACCTCTCGTCACCGCTCATAAATGTTACTATGTCATAACTTCTACCCCTACAAATTGCCGAGCAGACCCTAACTATAAAATGTAAGATGATTTGAATGATCTAGTATTTGAACAATGATGATAGAAAGCTAGCTGTGTAATATAATAATAAATAATAAAAAGAACCTGGAGGGTCCTGGTAGCGAATTCGACGCCTATGGTGGATTTGGAGTCGAGGGAGAACTCGTTGCGGGTGAACCTGGAGAGGATGTTGGATTTGCCCACCCTGAATCCCCTATCAGCACCATCTTCAGCAGGTAATCGTACTCGTGATCCACACGATGCGCCATACTCTCTCCGACTCTGCTCGATGTAGATTTCAATTCACCTCTGGCCCCTCTGATTCATTGGAACACCAAATATAAGATCACAACAACAACAACAACAACAACAACAACAACAACAATTTGTTAGACACACAAGAACAAAATGTAGGAACATGTTTCTGTTACCTGGCTGGGATTTGTAGAGAGAGAGAGAGAGAGAGAGAGGGAGGAACAGAAAAGAGAGGAGAGAAGGAGGGCTTAAATCAAGGTTGGTTATTTATTATTTTATTTTTCTCTCACCGTCCATTTCTTTTTATTGCTCCCTCCCTCCCTCCCACCTCACCCACCCACCACCTGTGAGCCTGTGACATATGTTTATTTATTATAAAATGTTTTATCCCATCAAAATCTCTAAAGATGTTGGGTAGTCTCTTTGGATGTTGTCCATGTGGGTGGGAAGTCTTGTGCACATCGTATGGTCTAGGGCACCCACGTTCGCACGCATTAGAAGTCTTATAAAAACGGTAATATTTTAAGTCGTGGAATAAGTTTATTGGACTCGTACACGTTACCTTGTCTCGCGCGAGCGTTTGTGCGGATGCGACCGGTCCGCGAACGTGCCTCGACTTGGACACAATATTAGAGAAGTTACCTCGTCTTGTGCGTGCGATCGAGCGGATGCGAGTGGTCCGTGGACGTCCCTTAACTCGTGCACGACCGAGAAGATGCCAATGTTTACAGATGTATAATGACAATAATGAAATACCGTGAGTACGTGCAGCCACAATATCATAGGCCTGATAAATGTGGCATAATCCGAGTCTGTACAAAAAAGGGTTGATATTTACAAAGTATTTCATTTCATTTTTAAAATTTCTACTATTTTAGAGAATTACCACTATATATATATATATATATATATATATATATATATATATATATTGACCGCTAAAATTTGACAGTGTTGTAAGCCAAAAACTCAAACACGGAGACGAAACTTTCTCGTATATTAACCACACAAGTGTACATTTACAAGCTATTCCAACCTCTCTTTATATAGGGAGAGAGGTTGGGGGTTATGAAGAAACGAAGGGCCAAAGGTCATGTAGGTTACAAGAATATGAATGTGTAGAGACATATGAGTTACAACACTCCCCCTTGGCTCTCCAGAAATTCTGCTTGTAAACATCTCTGAGTTTCTTCGTCTATCTGTAGCTTGCATCTTCAAGTTTGACCATCTACTTGTGCCTCGTCAAAACCTTGCCAAAGAAAATCCAGTGGAAAAAAAAAACTTTGGTCGAAGGACAAAAGAGTACACACAGGTCAGTGTGATGGGGGTAAACTAACCATTGCAAAGGTGACTCGTCAAAACCTTGTCAGGGAAAATCCAGTAGAAAAATCGCTGATCGAAGGACAAAAGAGTACACGATGGTTTAGAAGTGTACAACTGGATACTCCCCTGATTATAATAATCCTTAGTGAATAAGGGATTTGAACTGTGTCTCGTTAAAACCTTGCCAAAGAAACCCAGTGGGAAAAACTTTGGTCGAAGGAAAAAAGAGTACACAGCATACATCAGGATGCTTCCCTTTTCACTCGCACTCGACAGGGTGCGGGATATACGCACAATAGGGCGTTTTGGAGGCGCTCGTTGGGGCGCTCCCCCTCACATGCACACAACAGGATACATGAAACATGTTTCACTTAGACTAGCTCTGAAAGCTTCCTAAGTCCAATCGCTCTGACATGTTTCTGGAACGAGTGTTTTGGCAGTGACTTGGTGAACAAGTCTGCACGATTATTCTCGATCCAATGTGTTACACTTCAATCTTCTAAAGCGCTTGTTGTTCATGTGTAAAAAACAACTTGGGCGATATGTGCTTGGTAGCATCCCCTTTGATGTAACCATGTTTTTTGATCAATAACAGCGGTATTGTCCTCATAGACGACAACAGTTCATCTGGGTCATATGGAAGATCACATGTACTTCGAATATGGCCAATAACAGCTCGAAGCCATACACACTCTCTAGTCGCCTTATAGAGCGCGAGTAGCTCAGAGTGGTTCGTTGAAGTAGCCACTAAGGTCTGTTTGCGAGACCTCCAAGAAATCACCGTGTTCCCAATGGTAAAGACATAACCAGATTGGGAACGCCCCTTGTGCGGATCAGATAAGTATCCCACATCGGCGTAGCCAACAAGGGTCGCGTTGCTTCGAGTGCCAAGAGCGTTGGACTCGCTCAAAACCGCGTAGGATAGAACAAGCCCAAGTCCGTAGTACCCTTAAGGTAGCAGAAAATGTCTTTTATGCCATTCCAATGGCGGCGTGTTGGCGTGGTGCTGTGTCGAGCTAGACAATTCACAGCAAACGAGATGTCCGATCTAGTACATTGGGCCAAGTACAATAAAGTGCCTATTGCACCCAGATAAGAGCACTCAGGACTCATATCTCTTCGTCGTCCTCCTTTGGACGAAATGGGTCCTTAGTAATGTCTAGAGAGCGGACGATCATGGGAGTAGCGGACGGCTTAACGTCAAAATGACTAAAGCGTCTCAACACCTTTGGGTGTAGTTCGCTTGATGGACAAGAATTCCATCTTTACGGTGCTCGATCTGCAGGCCGAGGCAAAACCGTGTCTTCCCAAGATCCTTCATCTCGAATTCCCTCTTCAGGACATCAGCAGTTTCTGACAAGTCTTTTTCGGTTCCTATGAGATTCATGTCATCTACATAGACCGCGATGATTGCGAATCCTGAAGTGGATTTCTTTATGAACACGCATGGACAAAGTTCGTTATTAACGTATCCCAAACCGATCAAGTATTCGCTTAGGCGTTATACCACATTCGCCCGGATTATTTCAATCCATAAAGCGAACGCCTCAGTCTAATCGAGAACGCGTTCCGTGGTCGGGAACTACTTGATTCAGGCATCTTTAGTACTTCAGGGACTCTCACGTATATCTCTGTGTCCAGATCCCCATAGAGATAGGCTGTCACGACCCGCACCCGCTAAAAGGGCACGTGACGCGACAACGTCCAGCCCTCACCAAAAAATCGGCGTGGAACGCTGTAGATTTTTCTACTCTAAACAGTTTTATATAACAAAAACCTGTCGAGAATATGGTCAACTCCGAACGGAGAAACAAACAATGAATATACATATGAGTAATCAATCACGACTCTAAGATAACAAAGTAAAGACTGAAATGAAAAGACAACAAGACGATAAAATAATATATAACCTGTCAAGTCCAACACAAAGAATATATACAGTCCAAGTCTCTAATACAGTCCATAATAATAACATCTCAAAAGTAGCTGGAGACAATGTCCAGTATAAAACCTACTCTAACTAAGTAATAGGTAGGGTCTCGTCAGGCGGGGCTAACCCCTGCTGGACCAAAGTCTCCAAGTCTATTCCCACTACGTCATCCGGACCGTAGTAGGTACTGTAGTCTCCCTCATCTGCATCTGTAATATTTTCAACATATCCTGTCAGGATGGAACGAGTACAATCTACTAACAGCAGTTCACAAGATATAATAAAGCTACAAGACTGTAAATAGATAGTATATACAAAAAAATCATGGAATGTACATGTGAATATCATGGCAAGGTAAGCTGTAAATCTAGAGCTAGAACAAGGCAAGTAAACTGATCATGGCATGTACGAGAATCAAGAACCATATCTCTAGGTGTGTGAGAACTAGCTGCAATATGTGGCCGGTTTGGGAACTTGCACAAAATAGTAACAGGCCTGGCTAATCATACGTGGGGTGTATGATCAACACTCACAATCAATAGGTGCACAATGGGTGCACAATAGGCTTTGACCATATATCTACACTATACTCCCCGTCCCCGACTGGTAGAGTGGATCCAAGCAAGACACGTTACGACACGGGATTCTACGAGAAGGAAGCAAGTCTCCTCGAGAATCGGTGTCCATATACTGCACAAGAACTACAAGGGGCTTGCACAGGATACCAAGATAACGAGGAATAACATCTCATGTCGGGATCCATGAATACCAATCCGTGTGACCAATGTGTCGAGAACAAGCATATCTACACTAATCACAGTTATAACAGTTATCATAAATTGGAAAAGTGTCAGAGAATGTACTCACCTGTAGTATAATATGGTATGTCAACCGGAGCAAATGCAGCGTCTCGAGGACCTATAGAGAACAAGACGTATCAATACTAAGTTTAGAAAATGAAATCAAATCAATTTGAATCCTATTAAGTCATTCTAGGTCAAGGCATGTCAAACTAGGTTGTACGGGGTCAAACTAAGTCATATCAGGTCTAACTGGGTCAAACTGGGTCAATGCAAGTCAAACGGAATCAATCGGGATCCATTTGAGTCAACAGTTGATTTTTTGGTCAACCGGTCAACTCTGGTCAACCGTGGTCAACTGCGGTCAACTGTGGTCAACCCTAGGTCAACTCTAAGTCACTGGTGTCTAACAGTTGACTTTCGGTCAACTGCACAAGTCTAATGGAATTTGGGACTAAATTGGGTAAAGTGTTGACCCATAGTTGACTTTTGGCCTAAAAAGTCAACCATGGTCAACCGGGTCCACGACTAGGTTTAGACAGCTAATTCTACTCATTACCAACCTATACAACCCATATCCAAGTTCATCTTGGACTTGAAACTCAAATCTTGGCCATAGGCCAATTCCCTATTTTACCCTTTTAAGGGTAAAATTCTACCTTCGGCGATTATCTAGATAGCCTACCTACGCTTGATATTTTGACCCGTGCTCCCTAGGGTAGTAGGGTACTATCCTATAGGTTCGTTATCTACCAAAATACCTAGATAAAGTGGACGTCTAGTCCACCTTACGGCCCGTTGTCAAAATCTTGAATATTTCAAGATACGCACCGATACGGCACGATACCGGCGCCCTACGACTCCGATTCCCACTCGGGAGCCTACCCGTAAAATCTAAATCACGTATTCTTGCCCCACGCCAAGTTTCTACTCAATCCGATACTCCGAGCTCCGTTTCGCCCTCTAACTCGGTTTTCCTCTTTTTTCTATTCTAGCTTTCTTCCTATTCTTCTAACTTCTTCCAATCTTTCCTCCTAACCTCTAATTCTTTTCTAACTTCTCATTCCATAATCTTCTTCTATCTTCTCTACTTCTACGATTACCATATATTATATATATATATAATTATATATATATAATATATATATAATATATGTACATATATGTATAGGTGAAAGGGGGAGGGGGGGGGGGGGGGGGGTTTATGGACCAAAGGGGACTTAAAGGGGGGGGGGGGAACTGCTGAAAACAGTAGCTATGCTGCTGCTGTCCCTGCTGCTGCTGCAGCACACAGCAGCAGCTGCTGCTGGTCCTTCCCTTATTCTTCTTCTTCTCCTCTTCTACCTCCTTCTCCTCTACTTCTATCTCTCTATATATATACCTAATATATATATATATATTATATATATATATATATATATATATATATATATATATATATATATATATATATATATATCTATATATCTATCTATATATATATATCTATATACACAAATATATAATCTATCATCCATTTAACTCCACAAACACACACTCCTCTACACATATCTATACATACCACCACCACACACACATCTCCATATACATATATATATATCCACACACACATATATATATATATATATATAAACACTCATACACATATATATATATATATATATATATATATATATATATATATATATATATATATATATATATATATATATATATATATATATATATATATATATATATATATATATAAACACACACACTCACTCTCACAAACACACACACACACTCACAAACTCCCATGACAACACCACCACCATTTCCATTCCTCTACCCAACAAATACATATTAATATATACATATATACACATATATACATATACTACTATATATATTAAAACCCCTATTAATTCCTAACCTAGATTTTCTAGGGGATCCTACAAACTTCATGGGCAAATGGTAGAGAATTCAATTCTCTACATTTAATGTGAAGGACATAAATGAAATAGAGTAATAAATGAGGGATTAAATGACCAACCTAAGTGGAGTTTTTGGAGAGAGGGAGCTTGGAAGAAAGTAAAGAATTTGAAAGAGAGAGAGAGCTTTTGCTTAATGGAGAAGACAAGGGGGGAGACTTTATGGCCGGCCACCCTTGGGGGGTTATTGGGTTGGGATCCAATAGCCCCCAACCCACTTGACTTGGTTTGGGTTTATTTTGGATTCGGTTTGTTTCGGTTTGATTCCAAATGACTAATTAAGTCTCTATAATGACTAATTAAGCAATGGAAGTTGGGTTAAAGATTTCTAGCCTAATTATGATAGTGTGTGGGCCAAACACAGCTAGTTTGTGGGTCCCACTAGGGTCCAGGCTACCCGGGTCTCCAATTTGAGTCCGAATTGGATAAAATTCAAACCAACCCAAATAAATCCAAAAAAATCACATAAAATCAAATAAAATTCCTAAAAATTATAAAACTTGAAAAATAACAAAAATACCCCTAATTCAAAAATTGGGGGTGACAAATCTACCCTCCTTAAAAAAATTTCGTCCTCGAAATTGAATGAGAACTAACACAGCAATCATGAATAGAACAAGGAAAGAAAAGATAGAATTTTACCTCAAGGCTCGAAGAGATATGGAAATCGCTCCCGCATGTCGTCCTCCCTCTCCCAGGTGGACTTACCTGGAGAGTGGTGTCTCCATGCAACGCGAACCAAGGGAATGACCTGGTTCCGGAGCACCTTCTCTCTTCGGTCCAAGATCTCGACCGGCTTCTCTGGGTAGCTGAGTGTCGGTCCCACTACGATCTCCGAGTGGTCCAAGACGTGACTGGGATCTGCCACGTACTGTCTCAGCTGCGACACGTAGAACACACTGTGCACTCCCTCTAGTACGGGCGGTAACTCCAGTCGGTAAGCCACTGCACCGACCCTGCCCAAGATACGGAATGGTCCAATGTATCGTGGGCTAAGCTTCCCGCCGCCACCAAAACGAATCGTGCCACACGTCAGAGAAATCCGCAGAAAGACAAGATCATCAACCTAGAACAACACACAAAACTTATAGCTTAATCTAAAACAATCACAATCAGACTCAAGTACTAGAAAAATCTAAACCATACCTCAAACTCTAACGGCCTCCGGTGGCTATCGGCCCAATGCCGCTGCCTATCCTGCGCCACCCGAAGTCTATCCCTGATAACCCTGACCTTCTCCGCAGCATCCACTACCATCTCAGGGCTAAGCAAAACCCTCTCACCGACATCATCCCAAGACAAGGGAGTACGGCACCTCCATCCGTATAGAGCCTCAAAAGGTGACATCTCTATACTGGCTTGGTAGTTGTTGTTGTAAGCAAACTCTACCAAGTGAAGGTGGTCCTCCCAAGATCTCCCGAAGTCCAAGACACATGTACGCAGCATATCCTCGAGGGTCTGAATCGTCCTCTCCGACTGCCCGTCTGTCTGGGGGTGGTATGTGGTACTGAACTTGAGCGATGTGCCCAAGCTAAGCTGCAAACTCTGCCAGAAGTGGGAAGTGAATCGGTTGTCCCGATCCGAGACTATACTCACTGGCATCCCGTGTAATCGGACTATCTGTCGCACGTACATCTCGGCCAACCTCTCCGTCGACAAACCCACTCTGAAAGGCAAAAAGTGGGCCGATTTGGTCAATCGATCAACAATGACCCAAATTGCATCCTTCCCTCCTGGAGAGCACGGAAGCCCAGATACAAAGTCCATAGTGATATGCTCCCACTTCCACTCAGGAATGGGGAGTGGCTGGAGCAATCCACCGGGTCTCTGCCTCCCGGCCTTCACCTGCTGGCATACCAAGCATCTCGACACGAACTGAGCCACCTCTCGTTTCATGCCATACCACCAAACATGCTGTCTCAAGTCTCTATACATCTTGTTGGCTCCTGGATGCATAGAGTACTGAGAACGGTGCACCTCCTGAAGAACCTCCTTCCGAAGTCCTCCGCTCGGTACGCACAATCTGGTACCATGCCTCAACGACCCATCCCCTGCTAAAGAGAACTCATCCAACAGCCCTATCTGGACATGCTCCCTGATGACCCTTAGAGCCTCATCCTCAAACTGAGCTGCCCTGACTCTCTCTATCAGCTCCGACTGCACCTGCAGACCCCACATCTGCGCCTCGAACCCAGGAACTATCACCTCTATACCCAAGCTCTCCAGATCTGCCAGAAGGTGACGATCCATCGTCAAACACATGGCCACGGGATACCTGCTCAAAGCATCCGCGACCACGTTGGCCTTCCCTGGATGGTACTGTAAGGATATATCAAAGTCCTTCATCAGCTCTAACCATCGCCTCTGCCTCATATTCAGCTCCTTCTGGGTAAACACGTACTTCAAGCTCTTGTGGTCAGTATAGATCTCCACATGCTCTCCGTACAGATAGTGTTTCCACAGCTTCAAAGCAAAGATGATCGCTGCCAGCTCAAGATCGTGGGTAGGGTAATTCCTCTCATGAGGACATAACTGCCTAGATGCATAGGCAATTACCTTCCCGTGCTGCTGAAGCACACAACCCAAACTCCGTCCTGAAGCATCACTGTAGATCGTATAACCACCAGATCCAGATGGCAGCGTCAAGATAGAAGCTGTAGTCAACCTCGCCTTCAGCTCCTCGAAGGCGGCCTGGCACTCATCGGACCAAACAAACTCCTCGTCCTTCCTGGTAAGGCGGGTCATCGGCTGGGCAATCATGGAGAAGTCCTGCACGAACCTCCGGTAGTAACCTGCCAGACCCAAAAAACTCCGAACCTCTGCTACTGAGCTCGGCGTCGACCAGGACTCCACCGCAGAAATCTTCTTCGGATCCACTGAAATCCCCTCGCCAGAGACAATATGGCCTAGGAACTCCACGCGATCCAAGAAGAACTCGTACTTGGACAGCTTCCCATACAGCTGCTCCCTCCTGAGAGTGTCCAGCACAATCCTCAGGTGCTCCTCGTGCTCCTCTGGTGTCTTCGAATAGATGAGAATGTCATCAATGAAGACCACCATGAACTTGTCAAGGTACTGATGGAATACCTTGTTCATCAAGTTCATGAATACCGCCGGGGCGTTGGTCAACCCAAACGGCATGACGGTATAATCATACTGGCCATAGCGAGTCCGAAAGGCAGTCTTCGGAATGTCATCCCGCTTCACCTTCAGCTGATGGTACCCGGTGCGCAAGTCGATCTTCGAGAACACTCTCACCCCGCTCAACTGGTCGAACAAGTCATCAATCCTTGGCAAAGGATACTTGTTCTTGATGGTAAGGTTGTTGAGCACCCTGTAATCAATACACAGACGTACCGTACCATCCTTCTTGGGACGAAAAGAATTGGCACGCCCCAAGGTGAAGAACTAGATCGAATAAAGCCCTTGTCCTCCAGCTCGTCGACCTGCTTCTTCAGCTCCGCTAACTCATTGTTGTTGATTCTATAGACGTGCTGGAAGATAGGCTCAGCGCCCGGCACTAGGTCTATAGAAAACTCAACATCACGATCTGGCGGCATCCCGGGCAGCTCCTCGGGAAAGACATCCAAGAACTCAGCAATAAGTGGATGTGGCAACACCGGCCCCGCCAACAACGCTCCGCAGAATCTATCTCCCTGCTCCACTGCACCCCTGGTGAACTCATACTCCGGCTCTCCCGGCGGCCTAAATAGAATCCTGCCCCCTCTGCAATCGATGCTAGCGTGGTGCGTGCTCAACCAATCCATACCGAGTACCACATCGTAACTCGGAAGTGGCATTACGAGCAAACACGCACTCAGCTCCCGGCCTCTCAAAGAAACTCTTCGCCCCTTGTAAACATTATTAACTAGGATGATGCCATTCCCAGTCATAATCTTGCAAGTCCTACCCAGATATTCAGCAATGATGTTGTGCCTAAGTGCAAAAGAAACTGACACAAAACTGTGCATAGCACCTGAATCAAACAATACTAAGGCAGGAAAAGAATCAAGAAGAACCGAACCTGCAACTACATCTGCGACTGGCTCGATCTCCTCAGCTGCAAGAGCAAAGGCTCTACCCTGACCACCCCGCTGCTGGTGGTGCTGAACAAACTGCTGCTGCTGGGTCGGAAGCGGACCCCTCTGCTGCACTGCAGGAACTCTCGTCGGTGCCCTCTGAGCTGTACCAGTGACACGAGGGTTCACTGGACACTCCCTCAACTAATGGCCTGCTCCGCCGCAAAAGAGACACACTCCTAGCCTCTTCCGGCAAACCTCCCAAACGTGACCAGGCTTCTTGCAGAAGTGACAAAGAGCCCCATGCTGTGCCTGCCTCGGCTGGGTGTGCTGCACCTGCTGCTGAACTGGTGCTCTGGCCTGCACCTGCGACGGGTGATGCTGAAAAGAACGATGCTGAAGTTGAGGGCGCTTAGCAGCCCCTGCGCTGCTAGTAGCCCCCGAGAAATGATCCCGCTCCCTCTTGGGCTTCAAGCCCCACTTCCGCTCAACCTTGCGGGCCTTCGCATAGATCTGGGCATATGTCTCATATAAGGAGGGAATGAGGTGCTTGATATCCCAAGCCAGCCCCTCCCTGAAATGGCTCGCCCTGATCTCCGGGTCTCGAACCATGTACTCTGCGTATCGGCTCAGACGGCCGAACTTCGCTGCGTACTCCTCCACAGATAGACTGCCCTGCTGCAGATCCTGGAACTGTCGCACCAGGTCAATCTTGTCCGTGGGGGAAAAGAACTTCTCCTTGAAGAGGAGCGTGAACTCTGCCCAAGTATGGCCCTCTCCAGCTAGGGCTGGCTCATTTCTGAACCAGGTGCGCGCAATGTCTAGCAACTGCAAACCTACCGCCTCGACCCTCAGGTCGTCTGCCAGGCGACAGGCCCTCATCTGCCGCTCGATATCCTCGAGCCAATCATCTGCATAGACCACGCCCTCGATCCCGCTAAAGTCACAGGGCCCGAGCTTCTTGAAGTCCTGGATATCCCCGTACCTCGGTCACATCCCCGGATGAGGAGCCCTCTGCTCCACGGCTGCAAGGGTCAACTGATGGGCATCCTCCATGCCCTGACGCATCGCGTCTGTCTGCCTCTGCTGAGCCTCGGTCTGGGCTCTCTGAGTCTCCAGTATCTGCTGGAGGAAGGTAAGCATCTGCCACATATCTGTAGGCAGAGGAGGTGGAGGTGGAAGTACGCCTGCAACTGGCGGAGGAATCCGCTGCGCAGGAGGAGAAAGAGCGCCCACGACAGCTCCCGACACTACGGGAAGAGCACCCGCAACCCCAGGGACTGTCATCGAGGTAGCTGGAGGAGTACCTTCGAGAGCTCCGACAGAAGTCCCATCTGCAGGGGAGGTGACCGGAGCCTGTCCGCCAGAGGTGGCAGACCTCTCCGTCTCCCCTTGCTCATCGCCAGAAGAATGAGTCATCACTATTCTGGAGACAAATTGAAAAGAAGATATCAATATGGCACATGAAGGCAATATCAAATGAGGATAGCTAGAATGCAGTAAATCAATATCAAAGACGATAAGCAAGATAAGCAAGGAAAGATCCTACTGTGATTGAGCACTCTTAGCCTACTACCACCTATGTGTAACACAGGCTCGTAGTCAACACTCTAAGAAGAGTGCCGCCACGACATCGCACTAATTGCGACTTCAGGACCTGCATGGGCTACCACTAAAACGTGTCACGACCCGCACCCGCTAAAAGGGCACGTGACGCGACAACGTCCAGCCCTCACCGAAAAATCGGCATGGAACGCTGTAGATTTTTCTACTCTAAACAATTTATATATATAACAAAAACCTGTCGAGAATATGGTCAACTCCGAACGGAGGACAAGCAATGAATATACATATGAGTACTCAATCACGACTCTAAGATAACAAAGTAAAGACTGAAATGAAAAGACAATAAGACGATAAAATAATATATAACCTGTCAAGTCCAACACAAGAATATATACAGTCCAAGTCTCTAATACAGTCCATAATAATAACAATCTCAAAAGTAGCTGGAGACAATGTCCAGTACAAAAGACCTACTCTAACTAAGTAATAGGTAGGGTCTCGTCAGGCGGGGCTAACCCCTGCTGGACCAAAGTCTCCAAGTCTATTCCCACTACGTCATCCAGACCGTAGTAGGTACTGTAGTCTCCCTCATCTGTATCTATAATATTTTTAACATATCCTGTCAGGATGGAACGAGTACAATCTACTAACAGCAGTTCACAAGATATAATAAAAGCTACAAGACTGTAAATAGATAGTATATACAAGAAAATCATGGAATGTACATGTGAATATCATGGCAAGGTAAGCTGTAAATCTAGAGCTAGAACAAGGCAAGTAAACTGATCATGGCATGTACGAGAATCAAGAACCATATCTCTAGGTGTGTGAGAACTAGCTGCAATATGTGGCCGGCTTGGGAACTTGCACAAAATAGTAACAGGCCTGGCTAATCATACGTGGGGTGTATGATCAACACTCATAATCAATAGGTGCACAATGGGTGCACAATAGGCTTTGACCACATATCTACACTAATACTCCCCGTCTCCGACTGGTAGAGTGGATCCAAGCAAGA
>JANAVB010015800.1:6275841-6355841 GCA_029216955.1 Iris pallida
CATGGCTCGTGGGATATCGGCCTGTACCAACATGGGTAGCTAGCCCGGTGGGGTCGAACTCTTCCATGCGGTCATCCAGCATCCTACTTTGAGCCACACTCGCTTCCCCCGGGCCGAATGATCCCGGTGCCCCGGTGATCACTCGAGAAGACTACACCTTGTCGACAAGTTGTCCAATGACCATGCATACTCGATCTATCCAGTCTATCCAGTCCTTTCTTAACATGACCATGCATTCCTTCTTTCTATCGAGACTTAACGAGACTCCCAAGCCGCGGGACCGACCTCGTGTGCGGGACATATCAAGACTTAGCGAGACTCCCAAGTAGTGGGACCGATCTCGACGACAACCAGTCGCGTGGACTTCCTTTGTTCGTGGCAAGCTTTTCAATAAACTGGCCGTAACTCGTGCCTTAGACAGGCCTGGTTCTATATGCGACACTAATGCTTAAGTCATATACTTTGTGCAACGAGCCTTGTTCTCAATGGGCTACGCGACTTGACAACCGCAGCTAGAGTGGAACAGTGCTAGAAATGGCTTTGATAGCCCAGCACAACTCTTGTCTAACTTATTCGGGCAACGACTCGACGGACAAAGGCTACGCCGAGCTTCGCATCGAGGGAACGTGCTAGGCACGGGGTCGACTTGGACAACCAACTTTTCGGGTGCCTAGACTTAAGCCAACGAGCCGTGCGAGACAACTTAACTTGCGGGACGTGCGAAGGCTATGCCAAGCCTTGCGGAACAGGACCGTGCATGCTTTGTTAGGCATTCATGCGGGCGATGCCTATGACTTAGGCTAATTCGAGTGTCGGGACAAATCGACGGGACCGTGCATGCTTTAATAAGCATTCACGCAGGCGACGCCTAAGGCTTAGGCTACTTTGAGTGTCAGGGCAACTTAGCAACTTGAGCCAACTTCCTTCTCCCAAGCCACGGGAACGAAGGACCGAGTGTCATTTGAAAGCATGCTGAGCCGACTTCTATGTTGACCGTGGGACCATTTTCCATGTTCTAAGACATTTCGACCCGACGGGATTATTCCCTTAGCTATGTTGGTGCGTAGCTTTTATATTAGCCTACCAGTGCAAGTTGAAAACATTACCAGTTATTATGTGAAGGCTAAGATGAGGCAAGTTCACCGAAACTACCCCACCTGTACAAGGAGTTGCCTCGGACGAGCGAGCCTTCGAGCAGCCGTTGCAAGGCTAAGTTCCAACGCCATCGGCGTTTCGATTTTTCTGATTGACTTTGCGGGACGGGGCACTACAACATACACCACTCAGAACAAGTCTCGTCCTCGAGACTTTCCTGAAGGCAAGCCATCCTACCATTTCTATGGCCAAGACTTAATCGTGCACACTCCGCCTATGCGTTTCCTCAATTTCGAGCCACGCTCTCACGACTATCAATCCTTTCGTTAACATAATTTCAAGATCTCGACACACTCCCATCTTTCAAGTCTTGCTTGAACTCATCGTATCACTTGGTTGGACCGTGCACGCATTCCAAGCGTCTCCAAAATACATGTATTCAGCCAAGCCGCATGATAGAAAATTTGTCATTCTCACTCGAGTCGTATCGTGCACATACCCAGGCGTCCCTGAAATATATGCATGTCAACCGAATCTCGTGAGCGGGGTTTTCCTATCCTTGATTCGTTCAATCCATCTATGTCAATCCTCAAGATCAATCCTTCGATTGATAACACTTGCAACAGGGGCGTCTCGCCTAACTGCTAGGCCAATCTTTGCGAGGCTAAGTCAATTCAGGATTGGAATCATAGTTCCCCAACAATAATGCCAACACTGACCCCAATCCTAGGGTCAAACCAAAATCGGTAGTACGGGATTTTCTACCCAAGCTCGTGTCACTCAGATTTCTAAACATCGAGCACGATCACCTATTCGCATCAATGCATTTCGTTGCACGTATTCGAATCCATTCTTATAACCAAGTCTAACCAATTCATGTATTCGATCACGAGGTCGTCTAGCTTTGACAATACGTTACGCCACAATCTCACGCGAGTCCGATTATCCACGGCGGTTCATGAATCACCATACAACGCTCCCGCAGAATAATCATTCTCATCGGGACGTAACTCTTGTTTGAGTCCAGACTAATTCATTCTCGATACGCGGATTGGGCCTACGCAATCCTCAAATTCAACCGTCAAACACGTTGATTCATTCTCGAGTCTACCTTCGCGTCAAACCACAAGTCGAAGCATACAAGTTGCCACGCCATGCAAGTTTGATCACCCCCGCTGTATGAATCACCATACCAGCGCTCACGCGGAGTGATCGCCCTAATCGGCGTGACGCATGTGCGAGGCTGGAGTTGCACTCGCATAAGACAAGAATGTCAACGTTGTGGTTATCGACGAAGCAAATTCAACCATTTTTATTTTTCATCCAATCCAAGTTCGATAGTCTGACCGTCATTCATTCAACTAAAAAATCCTCGAGCCAAGTTTAATCTTTTCTTCGACACATTTCAATATCCCAAGTATAGCATCTGTCGGAACAATAACATTTACACGATCGTTATTTGTCGAGTCAGAGTACCCCCGAGTTATCGTATATCGATCTTTGATACGCCTCAATACCATCGACGATATGCGTAACCCGACGATCTTCCTTTGCAACCAATTTCGAGTCGTACGACTGATGCTATTGTTCGAACCGGATATTCTACAATCTCCTCGATATTCAAGATCAAGTTCGGTCGTTATTCCTCAAAGCTCGTTTCAAGATCGAAACTCAAGTCACCTTTCATTTGCATCAATCTGATATCGTACGCGCGATCCTCTAAGTTTCCTCGATCAAGACCATTCATTTTCATTCATCGTTCCGAATCATTTCGATATCTTTTTCTAACTCGCGTTGCCTATTCGCAAGTTGTCCGAACGAGATGCTCGTTCGGGACATTCGAAGTCACGATCAACTAAACGTGACGCGCTCTAAGGCTCTGCGCGATCGCATCGCCTCGTCGACATACTCGTAATCCTCAATATTTGCTTGAATGATTTCCAAGACAAACCATACACCACTCGAATTCGAGCCATCCGGTCTAGTCCTCAATTACTTCGTATCGTTCGCTAAGACATCCTTCCGATTCGTTCGACGAATCTCTAGCATATTTGCTCACGTCGTCTCGACGTACTAAGTTGTTCGTACTATTCCTCAAAATCTAAAATAATCTTTCGTGTACGCCTAAGCGTG
This sequence comes from Iris pallida, assembly GCA_029216955.1. NCBI lineage: Eukaryota > Viridiplantae > Streptophyta > Magnoliopsida > Asparagales > Iridaceae > Iris > Iris pallida. The sequence continues at coordinate 6,279,070 of JANAVB010015800.1, forward strand.
AACTCGATAGCGTTCCTATCGATATACACTCTAAGTGTAGTTTCGTTCCCGACCGAGCGATACTTGATATCGCTCGCAACTCGATTGCACCAAAAAGTCGAGGTGCGCGACACGCGATGCAACTTAGCCAAAAGGCCGTGCGCATGGCTATCCCGTACGGACTATATTCGAGTTTGCACGCTCAATTGCTAGGGTCAATGTATGCCTAGTTAGGCACGCACGCGACATGTTAACTTAGCATGTGTTTTCATTCATGTCAAGTTGACACCGTTCGGCACAAAGGCCTACCGATGCATCCGGCGATAGCCTACCGATGCGTTCGATTGAATGCTTGAACGAGCTTTTAAAAATATTTAGACTTATTGTATGGACATGCCGAGGGACATTGAGAGAGAGCGCACACTTATTTTCCAACGACGAGCTTTCAAAATTGAAATTTTCGACGTGAAGTCCAATGACGTAAAGCCGTGCTCTGATACCATTATGTCACGCCCCGCTCCCGTAGGAGCGATCGTCCTCGCTAAGGCGTGATACCGCACGAGCCTAGATCGCACTCGTGTAAGGCAGGTTCCATAACGGCCGATTACAGCGGCGGCGACGGGGTTGTCGCACAGAAGTTCCAAGCAGATACATTGAATATACAGCGGAAATTTGAAACAAGAACACATGAACACAAGTCATTCAAAAAAAATGCACAAGATTACATTTATGGGCGCAAGACCGAATTACAAGTCTCTCGTGCTCATTTTTCTCTCATTTATAATTCACTCTGCTCTTTCTCATCTCTCGATACAATGTTTGATGTCAGCGGAAGCTTCAGAAGGCGATGTCCATACATTATGTCCTGTATAAGTCTTCAATCCATGCGGTCGCACGCTTCGAATCGCCAAGGAACTCCGTGCCTCGACGCATCCAAGCGAGCTCCGCGCCACGAGCTTCTACCTGTGCCTGCATATGAACACTGTGTAGGTGTTAGTACTCAACTGTACTGGTGGAGTGAGCTCCTCGCCCACCCATACAAAACTGACACGTTCATATTTACTTTGTGCAGCTTAAACCCTTTCGATTGTCTTTCTAGTCTTGCCTTAGGATCAGTTTTAAGACTTGACGTCTAACCAACTCGATGAGCAACGAAACGGTCGTACTACAATACCAACGTGTATTACGATCGAGGCAGTGCCTCATCATGCATAAACTTGACCAAACTTGAACTCGGGACGGCAGGGTCGTGCCATTCTCTATTCGCAACTTAAATATATTCGAGACAGTGCTTCACCGAGGAGCAACCCATGCGAACTCGACCGTGCCAAGACCTTTTTTTTAAAACTCAAGCGCCTCTCGACCAATCCTCGTGCCAACGATTCAAGTGCCAAGGACGGCAATAGGACGACTCGTGCAACCCGTGCCGCGAGACTTGATTCGTGCCTTAAGATATGCTTAGACTTGTACATGCTTCAAGATTGAGGGCGTGCCTCACAACTTATCAAGACTTATCCTGCTACTGCCTTGCGGCCTTCCTGTTTAACTTATTTGTTAACTTAGACAAGACTTATGAACCGTAGTGACGAGTCCATGAACATTTCGACACCATTTAACGTGCCAAGCACGGTGCCTATGCTGCAGCCCAGTCTTAGGCCCAGACATTGTATTACAGACTAGACCAGCATTCAAGTTCTAGACTCAATCCAAAGGCATACATGCGGTGTGCCGCTATCTGCCGACACATCTACATGAGGAGGTCACTAGCAATTTCAAGCTATCTTGGACATGGTTCGTGGAATATCGGTCTGTACCAACACGGGTAGCTAGCCCGGTGGGGTCGAACTCTTCCATGCGGTCATCCAGCATCCTACTTTGAGCCACACTCGCTTCCCCCGGGCCGAATGATCCCGGCTCCCCGGTGATCACTCGAGAAGACTACATCTTGTCGACAAGTTGTCCAATGACCATACATACTCGATCTATCCTGTCTATCCAGTCCTTTCTTAACATGACCATGCATTCCTTCTTTCTATCGAGACTTAATAAGACTCCCAAGCCGTGGGACCGATCTCGTGTGTGGGACATATCAAGACTTAGCGAGACTCCCAAGTAGCGGAACCGTTCTCGGCGACAACCAGTCGCGTGGACTTCCTTTTTTTGTGGCAAGCTTTTCAATAAATCGACCTTAACTCGTGCCTTAGACAGGCCTGGTTCTATAGGCGATGCTAACGCTCAAGTCATATACTTTGTGCAACGAGCCTTGTTCTCAATGGGCTACGCGACTTGACAACCGTAGCTAGAGCGGGACAGTGCTAGAAATGGCTTTGATAGCCCAGCACAACTCTTGTCTAACTTATTCGGGCAACGACTCGACGGACAAAGGCTACGTCGAGCTTCGCATCGAGGGAACGTGCTAGGCACGGGATCGACTTGGACAACCAATTTTTCGGGTGCCTAGACTTAAGCTAACGAGCCGTGCGAGACGACTTAACTTGCGGGACGTGCGAAGGCTATGCCAAGCCTTGCGGGAAAGGACCGTACATGCTTTGTTAGGCATTCATGCGGGCGACGCCTATGACTTAGGCTAATTCGAGTGTCGGAACAAATCGACGGGACCGTGTATGCTTTAACAAGCATTCACGTAGGCGACGCCTAAGGCTTAGGGTACTTTGAGTGTCAGGGCAACTTAGCAACTTGAGCCAACTTCCTTCTCCCAAGCCACGGGAATGAAGAATCGAGTGTCATTTGAAAGCACGCTGAGCCGACATCTATGTTGACCGTGGGACCATTTTTCATGTTCTAAGACATTCTGACCCGACAGAATTATTCCCTTAGCTATGTTGGTGCATAGCTTTTAGATTAGCCTACCAGTGCCAGTTGAAAACATTGCCAGTTATTATGTGAAGGCTAAGATGAGGCAAGTTCACCGAAACTATCCCACCTGTGCGAGGAGTTGCCTCGGACGAGCGAGCCTTCGAGCAGCCGTTGCAAGGCTAAGTTCCAACGCCGTCGGCATTTCGATTTCTCTGATTGACTTTGCGGGACGGGGCACTACAGCCGATGGCAGCATCCTTTGCTCGGCGGGTTCGACCGGAGCAACATATTTTACAGGAACATGGCGTCTCTCAGGGACGTCTATCCTTGCAGGCACATTTGCAGCAGGTATAATTGATCTCGTGACTTTTGCTAGGTCGCTAAATGCGTCTGGCATTTGATTTGTAATATCTTGCAGACCTAGAATCCTCTGCACTTCCTTATCACTATGTACAGAGGGGGGATCATGATGAGCAACAGCGGGCACATGCCACGCTAATTCACGTCGTTCCTCATCAACGTTAGCGTACATTTCTGCCCCTAACGACGGAAAGATTGCTTTATCAAAGTCACAATCCGCGTGTCTCGCGGTAAAGAGATCGCCTGTCAAGGGCTCTAAATAGCAAATGATGGATGGGGAGTTATAACCGACATATATTCTCCGTCGCTTCTGAGGTCCAAATTTTGAACGCCTTATCGGCTCAATTGGAACATTGACTAGGCACCCAAACACGCGTAAATGTGAGATGTCAGGCTCACATCCAGTAACCAGCTGGTACGCGGAAAGTGGTTGGGTGGCCATGGGCCTCAGACGGACCAAATTTACAGCATGCAAAATTGCGTAGCCTCATGCAGATAGTGGGAGTTTGGTGCGCATAACCAAGGTCCGCGCTATCACTTGCAGTCGCTTTATAAAAGCTTCTGCTAGGCCATTTTGGGTATAAACATACGCAACAGGATGTTCAAGATTTATTCCCAAAGTCATGCAATAGTCATCGAAAGTCTTCGATGTAAACTCCGCGGCATTATCAAGTATAATAGACTTTATCGGATAATCCGGATGGTGAGCCCTTAACTTAATGATTTGGGCGAAGAGTTTAGGAAACGCTGCATTTCGGGTGGACAACAACACTACGTGTGACTATCTAGTCGATGCATCAACCAAAACCATGAAGTATTTAAATGGTCCGCATGTTGGTTGGATTGGTCCACAAATATCTCCATGAATTCTCTCAAGGAATTGAGAAACTAATCTCGTAGGTTTCACATGGAGTGGCTTGAGATTCGTCTTCCCAATCGAGCAAGCTTGGCATAGGCTTTTCGGATTTATAACGAAATTCTTTCCTCCAAGAGGATGCCCATGTGATGCATTCATAGTGCGAAGTATCGTATTTTGACCCGGATGACCCATCCGGTCATGCCATAGCATAAAAGTCCTCTCATCAACTGGCGCTCGGCGAATGATGAGATTGCTCTCGATGTGTTGTATCGTAGTGAGATACAAACCACTTGAAAGACATTTCAACTTCTCCAAGATACGCTTTTGGCCGTACTGAGTAGAGGTAATGAAAAGATACTCGAAGCCATGTTCTCGAGCAGTTTCAACATGAAATCCGTTTTCTCGAATATCCTTAAAACTCAGTAAGGTATGACTGGACCTTGGAGAATATAAGGCCTCTGATACTTCAACGGGAGTACCATTGGACAACGAAAAACGGGCTTTGCCAAAACCTTAAAAAAGGGTTGAGGGTCCCGAAATGGTTGTCACTGAGGTTACTTTAGGCGTATAGGAGATAAAGTATGATTTATCTCTCAAGATAGTGTGAGTCGTTCCACTATCAACCAGACAATCTACTGCCCCGTGGTCCATGCCTATAAGTAAAGAAAATTAAAGTTTGTCACACGTTTGAGAAAAGTGCTCGAAATAGAACTTTAATTTATCGAGAAAACAGAAAATACAAACCACCAAAAGTTTCATAACTTAAATCAAATATAGAGAGAAAATGGAGATTCATTCTTCCATTTCTGCTATAAAATCGGGGGTCTCAAGATTTAGATTTTTGTACTCGTTGACCAGATTTACTTCGGCCCGGCGCCCCTTGTGATAGTTATCAACTTCTTGGGGGGTCGCCCTGCAAGTCCGTTGCATATGACCATAAGCACCACATTTGTAGCAGAGAGTAGGCGCTTGGCCTTCCACTCTTGCTTTGGGACGACTGGCCCGTTGGTTCTTACCATGAGACTGCCTAGGAGTCAAAGGTCCTTGGTTCTTGTTAGAACCTCGCTTTGGGTGGCGAGACTTAAACTTGCCTTTGTTCCTTAGCTGGGATGACTGGCCCTTGTTTCGTTTCCACCATGGATTTGGTCCACGGAGAGCGTTTGCATCAGGCATTGGAATTGCCTTTGTTCCAGCAGGACGAGAATTGTTGTTTCTCATTAAAATGAGACTGTTCTTCTTGTCTAGTAAAAGCTGGGTGATGAGCTCGGAAAACTTGGTGAACTTAGACTGACGGTATTGCTTCTGGAGCAAGTTGTCAGTGGAAGAAAATATGGTGTATGTTTTCTCCAATAGATCACTGTCGGTTAATATCTCACCGCAGTATTGGAGAAGTGATCGAATCCTACAGACTTCATTGTTGTAATCAGTTACACTTTTGAAGTCTTGGAAGCGCAGGTTCAACCAGTCATGGCGTGCTTCAGGTAGCCATATGGTCTTCTGGTGGTCGAAGCGCTCTTTCAGAGAGTCCCATAGCGTCTTCGGCGAGGAGATTTCAATGAACTCCGCCTTCATGGCGTCAGATAAATGCCTGCGGAATAGAATCATCGCTTTGGCATTCATTGAGCGAGTGACTTCCACTTCACGCTCTTCCTCGTTATAGATGACGTCCAAGAGGCCCTGCGCATCTAGATGGTTCTGGATGTCTTGCGTCCAGTCCAAGTAGTTCTTGACAGAGGCTTCAAGGATGGAAAAATCAATCTTGATCGACATTTTTCTACAACAGAAGAAAAAATCTTGATCAGTCAACATATAAAACGACAGGTTTATATGGATTTGGTTTGTATAAGCAACAACAAACAATCGTAAATAAAACCAACGGTTTTGAAAAAATAATTTTTGTTTTAAAACTTTTTCAAATATCGATCGACGGGCCGATATAGAGAGTTCAATTAGTTTCTTGTAAAAATGCATAATTATAAATACAATTTGAGTAAAAAAATATATTCGGTCAGCCCCTTTCAGTAGCTCTACGTGAATATGATCAGACGGAAAAATGAGGGAGGAGGTTCACCGAGGACCTCTTAAGAACCAAGTTCTTTTTGACATCATACCCAAATAGGTGAGCCTATTCGGAGAGACTTCGTAAAATTTTTGTCAAATGTAAGAATAAATAAGATTTTTCAAGAAATTCACGCTATTTGCGAACTGTGCAAAATAGGTGACAATTTAGTGCGTGCTCAAAATGAGCGTTGCCTTTGAAAAATTATTAACCAAAAAGGTTATTTTTGGGAGGCCCAAATTTGGCGGTGCCAGAATTTGTTTATGTAGCCAAGACAATTTTTTAATTTCCACGCCATTACGCTAAAAAAACGTACAACATAAGTAGGCAACTACACACAAAAGAATTGGTGCCTAAGCAAGCGGCACCAAAAAAAATGTCAATTATTTTTCCGACGTCTAATGAAGCGACGCCAAAAAAATAGCGAGAAAAAAAAATACAAATTTACTACCCATCTGTTATAATAATTCACTGAGTAACATAAAAAAAAATGCTACTGAGGTGCTTGTCGGCAGGGCGCAGATGGTACTGAGGTGCTCGCCGGGGCTCTCCAAATCCATCATTACCAAAAAATGTTAGCAGTTAAATTTTCTTTTTCAACATGAAAATTTGCTATCAAAAATTTATTTCCTCAGAAATTAACTAACAAATATATTTTTTTTTCAAAAAAAACTAGTATGCTAAAGGCTAGATTATAGCAAAGGTATACATAAAGGTAAATTAGCACTGTTAACAGAATGTTAAAAGCTGGATTAAAACAACTAGAAAATGATAACAGTATAATGAATTATGTATTGGGCTCACCAACTCAAATGTCCAAATTCAAAAATTCAAAATTCACATATGGATCTCCAAATGATTTTTTTTTTTTAAAAAATATCGTCAAACTGAACTATATAGATAAAAAAAACAGTTGATTTCCAAAATGAAGCCTAGAGGCCGGCCGTAGGATTTAGTATGAAATCTTCCTACTAGACAAATATGTGCACAAAGACAAATGATCTACTCGTCAGGAATCACAACCGCTAATGCTCTACCTCTTAAGCCTCTTCTTACTCGCAAACAAGGTAGCAAAACAGTATACACAAAGGTGACTGGCTTCACACACAAAAAGTTGTACTGACAGTGAACCTTGTATCTATTTACTGTTCTTAGAAAGTGATGTAAATATATAGTCTCTAAAGGAAAGCTATTCGTTTGGTGGGCAGAGAATAAAATGATAATTACTTGATGAATATAAACTCAATTGGAAGAGAGCAAATAACTCATTTTTTTTGATGTCCAAAAACAACAGTAATATTGTAACAACAGGAACAATATATTTCTGCTATCAAAAATTTCCTAAAAATTTTACCTTTTTTACCGTACGGTGAAAGAATGTGAGAAAACAATCAGTACGTCCGGTCTCCGGCGTTGCACGAGCATCGTGCTGATAACGTGTCGTAAGGCAAAAACTCAAACACACGGAGACGAAACTTTCTCGTATATTATCAACCACACAAGTGTACATTTACAAGCTATTCCAACCTCTCTTTATATAGGGAGAGAGGTTGAGGGTTATGAAGAAACGAAGGGCCAAAGGTCATATAGGTTACAAGAATATGAATGTGTAGAGACATATGAGTTACAACAGACAGTTCTTACTCCTTAATATATTTTGGACTGTCAAATTTTTTTGATAACTATGTGCATATACAAAACTGTCAAAAAAAAATTTGTTTTCTAATACTGTCAAAATTTTGAAGACAGTCATGTAACGTGGGCTACCAAAATTTTAGCAATTCTATGACTACAAGAATTGTGATACATGCTATCAAAAAAATATAGTGCCTTTAGTAATCTCTTTTTTTAATGAAGTAGAAACTTACTTGCAAAGGATTTTTATTTCACACTTTTATAAAAAATTTACTTGATGTAACGAATGGATATCACATATTCATGATTTGGTAATACTCACATGACAACCATCGGAGCCTATCGATTAAATTGTTTAGACTCCATCTATGATACAAAGTATAAATTAAACAAAGTATTAAAGTTCCTCCATCTTATAATCAATTAGCTGTTGATTGAACTTTTGAATATATCCTCAGGAACATATCCATGAACATTAGTAAGAGAGAATTATTTTGAATAGAGAAATACAGATATACAAAGAAAAAAAATATTAAAAAAAAATTATCGCCAAAATTTAGACAACCTAATTGTTAATAATTCACTTTATAACTACCTAATATATGGATTGAGTACTCACATGTTTTTTTTTTATATAGGTTGGTGGTGTTGAGAACCAATAAGGGACTTTAGTCCCACATCGGAAGATGTATTGTGAAGAGGAGTTGGACCCTCTATAAGTAGTGGCAATAGCCTATCAATAAAATCAACCCATTATTATTCTCTACATGGTATCAGAGCCATAACCCTTCCACCAAAAAAAGAAAGAAATTTTTTTCCTTCTCCCCCCCCGACCTGCTGTGCAGCGCCCCCGGACTTGCCGCCCCCCCCCTCCGGACCTGCTGTGCAGCGCCCCCGGACCCCCCTCCCCACCAGACCTGTTGTGCAGCGCCCCCGGACCCCCCTCCCACCGGACCTGCTATGCAGCGCCCCCGGACTTGCCCCCCCTTCGGACCTGCTGTGCAGCGCCCCCGGACCCCCCTCCCCACCGGACTTGTTGTGCAGCGCCCCCGGACCCCCCCACCGGACCTGCTATGCAGCGCCCCCCGACATTGCCCCCCCTCCGGACCTGCTGTGCAGCGCCCTCGGACCCCCCTCCCCACCGGACTTGTTGTGCAGCGCCTCCGGACCCCCCCCCCACCGGACCCGCTGTGCAGTGCCCCCAATATTTTTTTTGTTATTTTTGCACCTTCTTTGGAAGTGCTTGCAAAATTCATTTTTTTGCACCCCTCCCTGGTCGAACCCCTCCCTGCCGACCCACCCCGTCGACTCACCCTACCTGGCCGACCCCCCCGGCCGAACCCCCCTCCCCCCCCGACCGAACCCCCCTGCTGCTACACCCCACCTGCTGCTACCCCACCTCCCGGGCCGAACCCCCCTGCTGCTACACCCCACCTGCTGCTACCCCCCTCGCACATGCTAACCCTAACCCTAGCCGCCCCATCCAAACCCTAACCCTAACCATAGTCGCTCCATCCCCATCCAAACCCTAACCCTAGCCATCTTTTCAAAAAAAAGAGAAAAAAAGAGAAAAAAAAGAGAGAAAAAAAGAGAAAGAAAAAAAGGACGTATTTCGAAGACAGATGAAAGTCATGCTTTATTTGCATCATCTGTTCCTAAATTTCGTCTTCTGAAATTATTAAATGTTGTATTTATTTTCCATCCCCGATTTTCATATCGGGATCTACATGCGTGAGCCGGTGTTGGCCAAGTTCACAGCGCATTCGTCAAGTCTCTGTTGAAGACTTTGACGATGACGAAAATGACGACGAAGAAGACGACGAATCACAGTTGAAGACGCCATGGATTCAATCGGTGGTAAACTGACGGCAGAAGAGATGAAGGCCTTGGTTGATGATATCTTATCAAAGAGATTAACCGAGGCGACCCCACGTGTGACCCATACTGATGTGGATCCGTCACCCTACAAAATAGAAAAGTTGGAAAAGCTGGAGAAAACGTTGGAAGGAACGTCCAACTACTTGAAGTGGTCGCGGCAGGCGATGCGGACGCAGAAGGGACGTGGCTTGGTTGGCTATGTTAATGGCCAAACCAAGGCACCAGTTGACCCCTCCTCAAAGGAGTTTGCGGTTTGGAAGATTATCAACAACGTAGTGGCTGGGTGGTTGACAGCCTCATTGACCGACCAGGTGTCGGGTAATGTAGAGGCGATGGAGACTGCTGCGGATATATGGCAGACTTTGAATGATAAGTACTCAGGCTCGGACAACCCTATGCGGGTCTTCCAACTACAGGATGAACTCGATAGGGTGGCACAAGACGAACGTACCATCTCTGAGTACGCAGCTCTGTTGAAGAAGTACTGGTCTGATCTGGATCACTATGATCCTCTTGGGATGGAAGATGCACAGGTCGAACCAGCATTTACGAAATATTTTCAGATATTCCTGGATTATATTTTGCGTAAGCGGATGATGAAGTTTTTGAAGGGGCTCAATCCTGTGTTTGAGCTGAGAAGGAATGTTCTTCTAGCACAAACCCAGCTTCCATCCTTGGAAGAAGCCATAGTTGCCATGGCGCAAGAAGAAGCTCGATTGAAGTTGATGCCCAACAAGGGCTACTTCCAGGGGGAGCAAGTTGTTGTTGACAAGTCTGCCCTTGCCGCATTCAATCAGCCTCCCTCTGTGGGCGGTGTCTGCCGCAACTGTGGTGACTCAGGGCATTACATCAGATTTTGTCCTAAACTCCTGCGAAGTTAGTCGAGTGATCGCGGATGGGGCCGTGCAGGACGTCGTGGTGGTAGAGGCGGATATGCTGGTAGAAAGAAGAATTATTTTGGAGGACACAAAGCAAATCTGGCGGAAGAAGGGGAAGAAAACCAACTGGCTGAAATAACCCCTCTTGAGAGGGAGTTCCTTGCGAGGTTACGAGACACAAAACTGGGTTCAGACAACAGTCAAGTCACTCCTGGGACGTCATCTACCTCGGAGAATCACATCACTTGCATCTGTCCATCAGCCAGGTTGGATTATGGACATGGGGCATCTCGCCATGTCACGGGGTCCCGCGGTGAGTTCCAGGATTATATTCACCTACCGATGTCGGAGAGCGTTCAGACTGCTGATGGTACCTCCAGACCTGTAATGGGTAAAGGCACTGTCGTATGCACCCCTTCCATCACTCTCACCAATATCTTACATGCTCCATCTTTTTCTGTCAATCTTATATCTATTAGTGCCATTATCCTAGATCTAAACTGTATTGTTTTCTTTGACATTCCTAAGGTAACTTTTCAGGAGAAGGGGACAAGACGACAACTCAGGACTGGCACACGGCATAAGGGGCTATGGTACTTGGACAGGACCGGACTGGACACAACATTAGCATCTCTAGTTACAGACGCACAACCGGACGCTTCACGTCGCAGTGTAGAAGACGAATTGCTCCTCCACCACCAGCATGTCGGGCATTCTTCCTTCAAAGTTATTGGTCGAATATATCTGTCCTTATATCAAAGGGCTAATAAAGAGAAGTTATTTTGTAATGCATGTGAGCTAGAAAAACATACCAGAAGCACGTATGTGAGCTCAGAAAATAAGAGTTCAGCTGCATTTGATATGATACATTCGGACGTATGGGGCCCTTGTCCTACAACCGGTATTAACGATTTTCGATGGTTCGTCACTTTTATTGACTGTTATAACCGCGTGACATGGGTCTACCTTATGAAGAATAAAAGTGACGTCTTTGAGGCTTTTCAAAATTTTTATCGCCGGGTGGGAACACAATATACCGCCAAAATTAAGTGTCTACGGTCTGACAATGGGACGGAATATACTAATAAGAGGGTTGCTGAATATTTATCCACTCATGGAATACTACAGTAAACTTCATGTGCCTATACACCGGCACAAAATGGTGTGGCCGAACGGAAAAAACAGGCACCTGCTGGAGGTCATACAAACGATGATGCTGGCTATGAATGTCCCGAAACACTTTTGGGCAGACTGTATTGACGGCCTCTTATCTCATCAACAGAATGCCATCCCAGGTATTGGACTGGAAGACACCGTTGGAGATGCTTACTTGTGCAACAACGTACATTGTTCCACCGAAAGTATTTGGGTGTGTGTGTTTTGTCCAAGATAATAGGCCAGGAGTTGGCAAACTGGATCATAGAGTGGTTAAGTGTGTCTTTATCGGGTACACGGTGACTCAGAAGGGTTATGCATGTTGGAGCCCAGTTGAGCGGAAGTTATTTGTAAGCATGGACGTTATATTCAGAGAGCAGGAACCATACTATGGTTCGGATGAAGGTTCAGCATTTGGTGACACATCTAACACAGCGGATGTTAGACGTGAGGGGGAGATAATAAGTCCAAACGTGGTAGTCAGATCAGTCCCGTGCCCGGTCGTAGAAAATTAGATGAAAGGAGGCGAGAACAATGACTCCAGAGAATAAAGAAGAAGATACATATGTTACGCAGGGGGAGAAGCAGACAAGGAAAAAAGAGCTGCAGAAGTCCAGTATTGTGCCGTCAGTGCCTACTGTACAAAGTCCCTGTCCAGTGCCTACTTTACCAAGTCCCTCGTCTACTCCTGCCCCAACTCTTGAAGATGTTGTCCCCGCACTGAATCACTCTGATTCTGATGCGGATCTCTCCGACTTGGATGGTATGATCTCTCCACCACCTATTGCTCCCTTACGGAGATCTTCTCGCATCAATGCGCGTAAAGCTCCTAGTCGGTATGATGATTATGAACATGACATTGCCAACTTCTTGTCATTCTAATATTTTTCCAAATTATCGAGCCTTCATTGCATCATTAGACTCTACTTCTTTGCCTAAGTGTTGGTAGGAAGCAAAGAAAGATCCAAGGTAGAAAGTCGCAATGATGGAAGAACTTGGGGCACTAGAGAAAAATAAGACATGGGAGCTGGTTCCATTACCCAAAGGGAAGAAAGCTGTGGGATACAAATGGGTATACACAGTGAAGGAGACTCCGGAAGAAAAAGTAGAGCTGTACAAGACGAGGTTGGTTGCAAAAGGATACACACAATTATTTGGCATCGACTATGATGAGGTGTTTGCCCCAGTAGCAAAGATGAGTACGGTGAGAACTATGGTTTCCATTGCAGCAAACTATGGATGGAAGCTTAATCAGTCAGATGTAAAGAATGCCTTTCTCCATGGGAACTTGCAAGAAGAAGTATACATGGAACCCTAGCCAGGGTGCTACGCGATAGAATCAGACGGAGGGACGTCGCATGGTAAAGTGTGTAAACTAAAGAAGTCGCTACACGGGCTCAAGCAATCTCCTCGAGCCTGGTTTGACAGATTCAGAAAGGCTGTTATAGGCATGGGATACCATCAAACAAATACAGATCATACGATATTTCTCCAGCATGCAAGAGGCCACATCACTATACTTGTTGTATATGTGGATGATATAGTAATCACATGTGATGATGAAGTCGAGATTACTAAGCTGAAGTCAAAACTCGCAAAAGAGTTTGAGGTGAAGGATTTAGGAGCAATGAGATACTTTCTGGGTATCGAGGTGCGTGACGACGAACAAGAAATTGTTCTCTCACAAAGAAAATACGTATTAGATCTGCTAAAGGAGACAGGAATGCTGGGATACAAAGCAGCAGTCACTCTAATTGACCAGAAGTACAAGTTGGAAGCAGAAGCATGAGAGCCTGTTGATCGTGAAAGGAATCAAAGACTTGTAGGGAGATTGATTTATCTGGGGCACACTCACCCTGATATCTCATTTGCGGTAAGTGTAGTGAGTCGCTACATGCATGTTCCAAGAACGGGTCATATGGAAGCAGTGTTTCAGATCTTGAGATATCTGAAAGGGACACCGGAAAAAGGACTATGGTTCAAGAAGAATAGATGCATAGAAGTTGAGTGATACTGCGATGTAGACTGGGCAAGCTGCATAGACGACAGAAGGTTTACCACGGGGTACTATGTTTTTGTAGGAGGAAACCTGGTCCCATGGAGGAGCAAGAAACAGTCAATGGTAGCACGATCGTCAGCTGAAGCAGAATACAGAGCAATGGCTCTGGGAGTGTCAGAGTTGCTGTGGGTGAAAGCCCTGCTGACAGAGTTAAAGCTGGACAAGGGAGCACCGTTACATCTTCTGAGCGATAGTCAAGCTGCAATAAGTATAGCTAACAACCCAGTTCAGCACGACAAAATGAAGCACATCGAGATCGATCGACTTCATCAAGGAGAAGCTGAAACAAGGGATACTGAAGATTGACCATGTTCGCTTAGAAGAACAAGTTGCAGACTGTCTGACTAAGGGTCTTAGTTCATTGAGTCTGTCAAAGTTATGTAACAAGATGGGGATGATTAATATCTATCGTCCATCTTAAGGAGGAGTGTTGAGAACCAATAAGGGACTTTAGTCCCACATCGGAAGATGTATTGTGAATAGGAGTTGGACCCTATATAAGTAGTGGCAATAGCCTATCAATAAAATCATCCCATTATTATTCTGTACAATATTTATTGTTTTTTATATTTTGCTATTTTTAAAATAGCTAATGGATCCACTTATGTTTATCCTATTTTTAATATTTAAGGACATATGTGACTGTTGATGGAAATTTCTTCGGTCTTTAGATCACTTTGATCACTACTTGTGGTCCTAATTAAAGGCTATTGGGATGTCACGCCCCAGTACCGAAATATGGGGACGAACGTAGGCCAGCTACACCGTATAAGGTACGAATACGCTATACGGCGATGACGGCCGTCAAGTCTTGCTGGGTATCCTAGCATGCAATCAATCTATGGCCTAAATCCGATCTCATACCCACAGGCAAATCACAATGAAACAATATCAAGAGAGATAATCATATGGAAACCAGGGAATACGCATATGAAAATCAGGAATCTACAGTACAGAATAATAATGTAGACTAGTATACCTTCCCACAGTTCTTAGCATGGTCGGGAACTGAAGTACATCCTCCAAGTCGAGTTTGGAAGATCCACAGGGTCGGTCTCAGGCAACCTGGGAACAATCTAGGGTTGGTCAGGCCAACAGTAGCAAGTACCAGAAAGGAAGGCTCAAGGACGGGCGAAAAAAACCAGCATGATAAAATATAACAGAAATAGCATCTAAAAACAGTAAATAAGGTAAGGGATCGTGCGGTACCAACGCACGATTACAGAATATAAGGCAGCAATCCAACTACTAATACGTAAATAACCAACAATCATCACAGTCATCCTAACATCCACTAATGCTTGCATCACCAACTGGAACTCGTAGTCTGTCATCGGAACAGTAACTAACCCCTACATCAAACAAGAACAAGAGACTGAATTACCGCACCGGGACAACGTTACGTACCAGCCAGCTTAGCAAGCAACAAGCCATACAATTTAGGAGAATAAGCGGCCACTCAAAATGCCTACGGCTCTCTATGTGGAGGTTGGGTTACCCCAACAATTCAAGTATGGGAATACTCAGATCGTGCCGTCCCAGCAGGGCTAGCGAGGCCAAGTATAGCATGTAAGAAGAGCACCGATCCCTCGTAAGGCCACCGGGCTTGCATGTCACCACCGGTCCCTCGTAAGGCTACCGTGCCGAGCATGCCATGTATATAATGTATAGTACATAAGTAGCCGGATATTGCCATCTACTAGTACGAATGGTAACAATATCCGTGGCGGCCAGCCTGTAGGTCATGACTAATATCTGGGATAAGGCTGGTAATGCACGATCTCGGGATTCCGTTTCCCTCCAATGCTTCTACCAGTTTAAGTTGCCTAGATTAAACATACATTTATCTGGAATCACATGCCGTGGTCACATGATCATCCTCCTAGATGTCTCACCTCAGTACGAGAACGCTAAGTAAGAATCAACCTCGGTACCTATACTCCCAGTTGTGATCCATCCTTAGTGTTATGCTACAAGCAAGCAAGCAATCCTAACCACGTTAAGACTATAGGCCAACTACCAGATACCCATGCAGGTAATCATATAATATAGCTAGAATATCAAGATGGCATCGCAATGCCATATAATCATGGAAGTAGCACCTCAAAGTGCTAGTAGACAAGGGGCACCGCAGTACAAGGTCAGGGCCAGTAACTCAAAGGGTAACTGGACTTATAGTACGGATACAGGTAGTCAGGTCTAGGACAAGGACAAATCTGTCAGTCACAAGAAGTCATCTGCCCACATCGTGGCATGGATATCAGGTCAAGTACATGACCAGAACCTCTACTATAATAACATCTCAAGCATATATGGGAGCCTACAGCTCCAATCATCAAGTCGGTCCATCCACCAGATCAATCTAGTAAGAGTCTCCCATCCTTGATGGAGTGAATATCACGTCAATAAAGACAACCACCAAATACCAAGCTCATCCCCCTAACAAATGCTAGGCCCTCTGACTCACAAGAATCCTCCAAGTCAATGATCACAAGCCACTAGAAAATAAGCCCCTCAACTACCAAGACACAGCAATCAAACCAGGTTTCTCCAACTACTGGAATACACAAAGGTACCCAGTTTGGGCGTTTAGGAAGTCGAATAAAAATTATATAATAATACCCTCGATATTCTCCTCGTTCCGCGAGACACTCGCACCAGTATCCAAAATCCAAAAGTCCTCGAAGACATATCTGATCAAATTAGAACATCACCAAAGAACTAGCAATACTATCTAAGAATCCACTTAGTCTACAATTATCACTATCTCAATATCATATCCCCTCATAGTCAATCCTCGAATCAGATCATAATTCCAACACATGGGTCAACACTAATCAATGCCGTCGGAAGATGGCAAGGATTGTGTGAACCACTCTGGATAAGATCTACAACCCTTAAACCAAACATGGACCAGGGTTGCAGACCTTCATCCGAGTAGAACCGCTCTCCTTACATAATCCGGCGGACAGGACAAATAATGGGATAACAAACTAAACTAGAACACCATCTAAAAAGAAGGGTCACGGGTCAAGAGTCCAATGAGTGATACCGTCGAAAAAGCAAGAATTGCGTGAACCACTCTGGATCAGATCCACAACCCTTAAACCAAACAAGGACCAGGGTTGCAGACCTTCACCCGAGTAGAACCGCTCTCCTTACACACTTCGGCGGACAAGACAGGTCAATACGCTAGGCGACTAATCTAGTCGGGAGTCTACCTAGCAGGCGATGAGATCAGGGATGCTATACCAAGAAAAACATGCATTAGTTCAGCCCCGCAAACCAAAGGAATGGTTCTGCCCAATCCTTCGAACCAAATTCCCAACCAAAAATTCTAGAAAAATTCGGCAGAGTCTCTTTTGTAATCTGGATGGAAGCACCCTACGAATAGGGGCTAAAACACTCTACGCAACCCGCCGCAGAATCGTAGAATCGCAGGCTGAGAACGCTAAGTCTCAGCTACCAGCAGCACTACGATGCGTACTGGAAACAAATTGATAGCCGAGAACACTAAATCTCGGCCTCCAGCAGCACTACAATACGTACTAGAAACCAATCGAACCCGAGATCACTAAGTCTCGGCCTCCAGCAGCACTACAATGCGTACTGGGCGCCAAGCCAACATGCATAATATAATAAAATAACCGCCTCGCAGGATGCATCACAGCATATGTACATAATTCTAACCCAAGCACAATCACAGCCACAAGAATAGTTCGCCAAGCCGTTACCCGACCGCGAGTCGGACACGGGACATACAGGGACAATCCATAGAAGTAAGTCGTGCTCGTGTCCTCGGAGGTGTGGATGACCCATCCAAGTTGTCCGATACGGTCTATTCCAGTGTCAGACTAAGCTAGTCTAGGTTATCATGGCAGTTCTGCTGCTAAGCTACACTGTTTCACTTAACAAAATTGCTAAACAAAAGTGTTGGATTTTGAAAATAAAATGAGAAAAAGTACAAGAAGTACAAATTTGATTCTAGAAAAGTATTGCTATGGAAGTCTGATTCTTAAATGATCATTTTGTTCCTTGGACCATATGATGATGAAGAAGATCACTGCTTGAAGTAGAACAACTTGGAAGAACTAAGTCACCAGAAAGGTATCGACACACTTGGGCACTGATGGCGAGGCCGAATGCTTTCCTGCTTTGCTTCACTCTGTTCTAGAAGAAAAGTTGAAGAAGAATGCTCTGGAGGATCAAAATCTCGAAGTCTTGATCTCTGTATTCTCTCCTGTTCTCTCTCTGTCCTCCCTGTCTTTGAGAAAAATGAGTCTATTTATAGACCGAGGCTTCTGTGCGTAAAAAGACACCAAAATCTGTCTTTACGCTAACAACTGCCACCCATGATCAGAGTCACCCTTTGTATATGTTGACTCGCGTCCCATCATTTCAGTGAGAATAGGATGCATGTACACACGTTCTTCGAAATATATGGCATGAAGGCCATGTAAGCAAACCACGTTCCATAGTGGCCAGAAAGAATAGGGCGTAAAAATAGCTCCAACATCCTCGGAGCGTAAAACAATGAGATGAGCGTAAAGTAGCTCTGTCGTAGGTTCCCTGCGTAAAGTGGTTATTGAGTAACCTTGAGCGTAAAATGGCTCAAATAGACTTTACGCCCATTTTGTTTTATGAGTGTAAGAACTCATGTAAAACTCCATGCGTAAAAGAAACCGTTCAATGAGCGTAAAGTAGCTCGATCTCCATAAACGACAACAATAGTTTTTTTGTATAAGACAAATCCTATTGAATTCTGTGGTAAATGCCATCATTAATATCTTCATGTCAGAATTTGCATTAAATGCTAGATTTGACAGCTTTGTCCAGCGTGAAGTAGACTGCTCTGTCCTTGGCATAAAAACCATGGGTATAGCCCCGAGCGTAAAATGATCAGCTTGCTTAAGCATAAAGCGATTAGCTTAATCTTGGGCTTAAAGAAATTATCTATTCCTCTAAGCGTAAAGCAGATCACTTATGAATGAGATGACTCTTTCTTTGAAGCACTTTTTACGCTCCTACAAGACCCCCTTCAAAGTTTTCAAATATCTCCAAAATTTGAAATACTTTGAACAGAAGCGTAAAAGTTAAGATTTGACCTGCCAGCGTAAAATTTGGGATACGCAACAGCCATCCGCGTAAAAGCGGGGAATGTCCAACAGTCGGCGTAATTTCCAACAGTGTCGGTCAACATTTATTTGTCACAATGAATTTCCTTTTTTTGAAACTCTTAAAGGCCTTTTCGCTTCCCCGAGTTTTGTATTTATAATGAACCGTTTCCAATGAGGAATATGAAGAGCTGATTTAACTGTATAAATAAGGAGAACTTCTTCACTCTTGTCATTCATCTCCATAGTGACATGGCGCCCAAGAAGGAGATTAACAATGAAGAGGCTTCGGGCTCAAGGATTGACTTTGAGCGAGCACGCAACTTTGTAGCGTGCTTCGGATTAACTCCAGCAGTCTTCAGTCGCATTGATGGTGGCCCCTCAACTGCATATGAAGGCTCCGGAGATGCAGAAGCATTTTTGAACCTGATGCGTCGCTCCGGGATTCACAACATGCGTGAGTTAGGTGTTTCTCTTCGTCAGTCTAATGAGGGAGAGGGAAAATAAAATTCCATGTATTGCGACTCTCTTATATGAAGGAGTGGACCCCTCTATAAATAAGATCTTGATATCAATCTCATCTGTTAGTAGATAGAACTGTTCAACACTTTATTTTGGTTGTTCATTCCCAAGAAACAAACCAACACGTGGCGTCTAATCTTGTGGTTACGAGAGCCTTTAAATAGGATCTTCCCCCGAAATAGACTCATCCCAACAGTTCTTCAGTCTTTATAAATAGCCGAGAATGTTCCATATATTCTCGTACTCATTTCTCTGAATATAGCTTTCTGTAATGTTGCTCTCCAACAAATGAGGATGGCGAAGTTTTCCCACAGTGTTCTTTTGTACGCCCAGTCTTTAAACGCAGATTCAACCACCAGTAGAGCCAAACCATTCGACTCAAATGGTAAATCCAATCGTAAGCAAGTATCTATCTTTCGAATTTTTCGTTGAATACATCTACTTTATGAATATAAATTCTTGACGAGCATAAAAGCTCACTGGAATACTGGCGTGAAAGCCTTGTTGAATCATCGGCGTAAAAAGCCTTGTTGAATCATCGGCGTAAAAAGCCTTGCTGATCATCGGCGTAAAAAGCCTTGCTGATCATCGGCGTAAAAAGCCTTGTTGAATTATCGGCGTAAAAAGCCTTGTTGAATTATCGGCGTAAAAAGCCTTGTTAAATTATCGACATAAAAAGCCTTGTTGAATTATTGGCGTAAAAAGCCTTGCTGATCTATTAGCGTTTAATACGCATCTGATAATACTTCTGAAAAACACATCTTCTTTGTTGTTTTTGTAGAAATTTGGCTGAACAGCTTTTCCAGAACCGGCATTGGCGATTTTGACGCTGTGAAGAGCGTTCTTCTGACACCGACATCAGGGAGCTCATGTGCTTTTGACGCGCAAATCAGACAACTCAGAACTCTTCGTGAGATGGAAGGGTCTTCCTCCGTTGGTAGGAAGGGCCTTTATACACGGAGAGTTGGATGGTGGAGTCAACTCTACCCCGAAGAATCGGGTAGTAGAGTTCCTTTCACGGCAGAACTTGGAATCGTATCCCAATGCTGGATACATTCCTATCTCCTTTGAGGTGCTGCCACTAATCCACCAGTTGTATTGGCAGCAACACGCCTTCGGGCTGCCCTACTCTGGGGTTCTCCTCTCGTCTGAGAGATAAGACCAGAGTTTGATTCCTGCTGTTCTGGTTACCACTGGGGCTCAGACAGTCAGGAACTGCCACCAACAACGAACCCGCCAAAGAAGATCAAAGAGAAAATAGATCTCTACTAGGTTATTGTTTGGTGTATAGAATGAAAATCCAAGAATGTAAAAGATTTCCATTGTAACTTGTAAGAAAGTCTAAGAAATGTAATAGACTTTTTGATGATATGGGAATGAAACGATGATTCTTCTATGATCAATGATTTCTATCTATCTGGATGTAATATGGACATGATAGATAAATAAAATCTTATTTTTTGTTTTAGAGTATATGATACTATCAGAGGTAATATGGACATAATAGCATATATGAACTCAAAAGAAAAATTAGATTAATATCTATGCAGAGGTCAAAAATAGAAGTGATAGATAGGAAAAGAAAGTAGATTTAATATTTGTTCAGAGGTCGTAAAAACATGAGAAATAACGAATCCCACTTTCTAATCAATTGATAAAATAGAAGATGTAAAATCCCTTTCCCTGGAAATGAGGAGTTAGCTTAACCAAACATTGGTAGCTAGGGATGAGCGTAAATGTCAAGGTGGTGGATGTTTCAGCGTGTTTCTTGGAAACAGAGGGTGAATCAGCGTGTTTTTTGGGAACAGAAAGAACGATTCAAATTCCATAATTAAATGGATGAACCTGGTAACATGAATGGACGAGCCTTTTCAGAAAAAGTCGTTAGTAATCATCCTCCATAAATAGGTGAAGATTGCTTGTAACCCTTCATTCTTATTTCTCCTCCTCTGTTTGAAAATGTCTTCCGAGGATGCCCATCGAAAGAACGAAGTCTCCCAGAAAGTCGAGGGTATCATTGAGACGTTCCCTGTTGATCCTCCTGCATCAGGCTCATCAGGCTCATCAGGCTCAATCGAAATAGGTGGAAACTCTTCTGCGCCCAAGCCACCCGAAGACATTCTTACTTCTTTAGTAGAGCCAGGGAAAACTCCTGAAGAAGAAGCGTCGAGGATGGCTGCCTGCAAATTCCTTATGTGTTCAGGAAACGATGCCTTCTATGCATTGGCCGACTATGTATTCAATAAGGAAGGGAGTGGCCCTCGTCCTTAATCTTTTATTTTGAACAAAAAAAAATAAAAGAAGTTTTATTTTTGTTCTGTCTTCTCTTTTTATACATAGTATTTCTTAAGAAATTTGCCATTGATCGGCAGCTTGAGTAGATCTCCATTGGGTTTTGACAACCGATAGGCACCATTGGAGAACACAGACTCAATTACATAAGGGCCTTCCCATTTTGCTTGGAATTTCCCTTTACTTTTATGAGTCATTACCATCGGTCTCCGAACAGCTAATACGAGCTCGCCCACTTTGAATGACCTCTCCTTAACTTTACGATTAAAAGTTCGAGATATGCGGGCTTGATACAGTTCAATGTGTTGTTGTGCTTGAAGACGCTTCTCATCCAAACCTTCAAGTTCTTGGAGTCGTAAGCGATCATTATTCTCCGTAGTTAGCTCATTAGCAATGGCTATTCGTAGAGAAGGGATCTGAATTTCCAATGGGAGAACAGCTTCGCATCCGTAAACTAATGAGAATGGTGTAAAACCAATAGGAGTCCGGACTGTTGTTCGATAAGCCCATAAACATTCTCCAAGTTTCTCATTCCAATCACGTTTATTAGAAGAGACAAACTTTTTGAGAAGTTTGATGATCGTCTTATTAAAAGCTTCAGCTAAACCATTAGCAGCTGGATTATAAGCCGTATAAGCCAAATTCTGAATTCGATTCTTGTCGCAGAATCGATAAAATGCTTGACTGGCAAATTGTGGACCATTGTCATGAATTATCCGTCGAGGAATCCCGAAACGATAAGTGACATGGTGCTTGATAAACCTGATCACATTAGATGTTTTCACTTCCACAAGGGGGACTGCTTCTGCCCACTTCGAAAAGTAATCGGTTATAGCTAGTATAAACTGATGTCTTTTGACAGAAGGAGGGTTAATAGGGCCAATAACATCCATACCCCAAGCTTCGAAGGGCCAAGAGGCTGCTGTAGGATGTAGAAATTCAGACGGTTGATGAATAAAATCAGCATGAATCTGGCATGCTTTACATCTTCTGGCATAGTCCACAGCATCTGCTATCATAGAAGGCCAATAATACCCCTTTCTCCGAATGCGGTCTTGCAACTTTGGACCTGGTTGATGAGCACCACATACACCATCATGAGCCTCACGTAGTGTTTATTTGGCTTTACTTTCTGAGAGACAGCACAACAAGAGTCCGTCATATGAACGACGATGTAGCATATGTAAAGACGAATCATAATAGAATCGAAATGATCGTCTCTTAATTGATGCAGCTTCTTTAGGATCTTCAGGCAAAATTCCATGAACTGCATAATTAATGAATGGAGTTCTCCAATCTTTCTGTTGGGAACTTGACTCTGTAGTATAACTTTGTTCAATATGTAGATTATTCTTCACACAGAACAAGTCTCGGTCTAACAAAGTAATTATATTTTGCCTTCGGATTGGGACAGCCAAATCTGTAGCTAAGCTGGCGAGAGCATCAGCCTCCACATTCTGAGAACGTGGTACAAATTCAATGAAGAATCCTTTGAATGAAAGGACCAACTCGACTACCACTTGATGATAGGGGACAAGATCAGGATTTCTGACTTCATAAGTCCCTCTAACTTGATTAACAATTAATTGAGAATCTCCATAAGCTTCTAGGAATTCAATATCTAATTGTTTTGCTTCTAATTGTTTTGCTACTTGGAGACCAATCAACAAAGCATTATATTCAGCTACATTGTTGGAACATGGCTCATTGAGAGAATAGGCACGATATATGACCATTTTGTCAGGAGAAACCAAGATGACTCCTACTCCAGAGACAATATTGCCTTTAGGTCCTACTCGTGATGCCCCATCGAAATATAATTGCCATATATCATTCTTCGAAGTCATGTTACAATCCACTACTTCGTCTGGAATGTCTTCATATAACTTCGAGGTTTCCGGTATAGGGTGAGCAGCTAAGAAATTAGCTAACGCTTGGCCTTTCACTGATTTCTGAGGTACATAAACCATATCATAAGGAGTAAGCAACATCGCCCAGGTGGCCAACCTGGAGTTAAGGATGCTAGGTTTTCTCATCAATATCCGAATGGGATTTATTCTAGAGATAACATGAATAGTCTGTCCGGTGACGTAATGTCTTGTCTTTTGGACGGCAAAAACCAAAGCTAGACATTCCTTTTCCACAGGAGTATATCTGTGTTCGGCTCTGACCATCATTCTACTCAGATAATATATTACTTGTTCATGACCCATATCACTTTTTTGTGCTAGAAGAGCGCCAAGTGAATGATCTAAAGCTCGAACATATAGCAGAAATGGTCTCCCTACCACCGGAGGTACCAGAACAGGTGGATGTGTAAGATATTGCTTAATGTCATTGAAGGCTTTTTGACACGCTTCATCCCAGACGAAAGATACCCCTTTCTTTAATAAACGGGAGAAATATTGACATCTCCCAGAAAGATTAGATATAAATCTTCTGATATAGGCAATACGGCCCTGAAAGCCACAGAGTTCTTTCAGATTACGAGGGGGTCGCATTTCAAGAATTGCTTTAACCTTATCAGGATCAACATGGATACCTTGAGAGGTAATGACAAATCCTAGAAACTTGCCACTGGAGACTCCTAAGAAAGACTTAGTAGGGTTCATTTTCAATTGATGCTGACGCATCAGTTCAAATACTGTTCTCAAGTCCTGAATGTGATCATCCTTCGTTCGACTTTTAACAGTAATGTCATCTACATAGAATTCTACTATCTTCCGTAGATGTTCTTGAAAGATATTGCTCATAGCCCGTTGATATGTGGCACCGGCATTTTTAAGACCAAACGGCATAACTGTATAGCAGTAGACCCCAAGAGGTGTACGAAAAGCGGTGTGCTTCTCATCTTCTGGATGCATCTTGATCTGATTGTATCCTGAGAATCCATCCATGAAAGACATGCGTTCAAAATCACATGTATTGTCTATCATGATATCAGTAATTGGAAGTGGAAATTCATCTTTTGGACAGGCCGTATTAAGATCTCGGTAATCTATACAAACTTGGACTTTTCCGTTCTTCTTCATAACAGGAACAATGTTGGCCACCCAATCTGGGTATTGTTCTTCACGAACAAAGCCACATGTAATCAGCTTTTTGACTTTTGCCTCAATTGCATCCATCATATCTGGTCTAAAGCGTCGTTGCTGTTGTTTTACAGGCTTGACATCAGGCAAAATGTTGAGTTTATGGGTAGCAACTGTAGGATCTAGCCCTGGTATATCTTCATAACTCCATGCAAAGATGTCAATGTAATCTTTTATAAGTTTTATTAGCTCTTCCTTTTCATCTTCAGAAAGATTCTTACTGATGAATATTGGTTTGGACGTAACTCCATCTCCGACATCAATCTGGATAACTTCATCTTCTGTAGGTGGCTGTCGTTGTTCAAAATGAAGCTCCTATTGAGTATCCATTTGTTGAGCCCAAGGATCATTTTCAAATGGCTCTGATTCATCATCGGTTTGAACCATATTGACTGAGAGTACTTGCCCAGATTCACAATATGAGGAATGAGAAATATCGGATTCGATGAATAGAATTTCTTCCGATTCTACGTTGTCTTTATATTGATGACTTTGACTATCAGAAGATAAAGTCATTCTTTCAATAAATTTGACAGCCATATACTCGAACAGAAAATCTTCATTGATATCAAAAAGTACAGAATGATCAATATTTACATCATTTACAGTCTGATTGCTACGCTTCGGATTAATCAACAGTGGACCACCATCCGTCTTCTGCGTAGTTTTGCCAAGATTGACAATCAACGGTGGTTCTGGATCATTCGTGCAAGAAGCACGTCCTTTGACCTTAATCATCAAAGGTTGAACTTGGCTCTTAGCAGGAATATTTATTGATTCCTCAGATGAAGTTTGAGTTCTTCCTTTAACCTTGATCATTAAAGGTTGATCATTGATATGTTGGGATTGGATTCGTCCCTTGACTATGATCTTCAAGGGTTGCTCTTCTGACGGATCTTCATTAATAGAATGATCCTCAGAGGATGATTGATCTTCAGCCATGTCTGATATATCTTTCACATGTTCTTGTTTATAAAGCCTTGAATCAGAGAAGTAGGCTTCAACACCCTTGAACGGATTAATATCAGCAAACTTAGTTTTCACAACTCCTTGGGAGTCCACATATTTGAAACATTAGTGAAGAGTTGAAGGCACAATATTGTGCTCATGAATCCACGGTCTTCCAAGAAGAATATTGTAGGATACGTCCGAGTTGATAACATAGAAAGTTACCATAGTTTGAAGATCACCAATCTGAATCTGCAGACGAATCTTCCCCAGTGGTTTGCTCTTGCCAGAGTTAAAACCGACTATCGTAGTACTAGTGTAAGTCAGCTCACTAGTAGGAATCCTCAGGGGTCTTAGCATACTATGAAGAATTATACTAATTGAAGACCCAGGATCGATGTAGATCCTATCAATTTCAGTAGATCCAATATATCCAGTGTAACACAAAGGTCTATCATGCTTGTTGTGTTTCAATAGCATATCCTCTTGTATAAAGGTGATGTCGGGAATTGCTTCCATCACACTATGACATTGTGGACATGACACTGGTATATTATCAGGAGTCTTGAGTTGTGCCAAGCATGAATCTGCTTGAAGTAAAGCTTCGCTCAAAGTCTCTCTACTTTCTCTGGAAAGGCGAAGCAGTTCAAATATAGAAAGTCTAGCCGGAGTATTGGCTAACTGAGCTAGAATGTCAAATTTGTAAGGCTTCATCACCACCCCCTGATTGGAAATAGTCTTCAATGGGATATCAAAGCGTACTGCCTTCTGTTTCCCCTTTTCAACCACAGACGGTTTAACAGGAACAGGAGAAGGTTGAACTAGTAGAGTTTCCATTACATCTTCTACTTCTTTGGAAGATCCCTCATAGTCTTTGTGGTACTCTTTTCCAGATCTTGTACCAGCAAAAGATTCTTCTTCAGACTCAGGAGAAGGAAGTACCATATTACAGGATTTAGTCTTTCTTCCCTTAGCCTTCTTCTTGTGAGGGTTGTTACAAGGAACTTCAGAACCCAATCCAGCAGTGGAATTCTGATTTTGAATTTGTAAAGGAAGACGTATTCCTTTATTATAATTCAAACCTTCTGCCTTTTGAAAGTCGTAACCCATCTTCTTTATGAGATGAACAGATTGCTGACTATACAAGTGTGTGGGCAGCGGACTTTTGACAGGTATTTCAACAGAGGAAGGGGAAGAAGCAAGACCTTCTATCACCTCAGGAGAATGAAGAATATAAGTCTCTGTATTTACAGGAGGAGAAGGATTAGGAAAAATCCCTGTCGGAGCTTTTTCATAAGCAGCGAAGACTTGTTGTGCCCGATATAAAGGGACACTATTCATGGCTAGCCACTGCTGATGAGTAAGCTTGAGCTTGGTAGGGGGAGCTAGACTTGGAGGACAGATGTTCAATCCTTTCAGTCTATCTTCTAAAGGAAGGTCGTCCCATAGATGATCCAAGTCATCAGAATCTGAAATAACATGAGAAATCATGTTACAGGTTTTAACTTTCTTGTCCTTCTTGAATTTTGAAGTTTTATCTTTATTTTCCAATTCAGGCACTAAGTCCGGATGTACCCACATAATTTCACCATTCTTTAATGTGAGTGGCAGCAATCCTGTACTTTCTTCTCTGGCAGGCGGGATATTCACGATCTTCATCGTCGCCTTCAGAATTGGAATAATTCCATCTGGGACTTGCTGTGGAGAAAAATCCCCGAACTGAAGAGAAATCATATTGGTCGTAACCGTATGGTCATCATTGGTTAAAGCGATAGCACCACCATTTATCAGTTCTTGAATCTTCTTTTTCTAGACGTAGCAAGCACTGGTAGGATAATTAATGTATCTATGATAGATACAATATTTGGGATTGTCAGTCAGATTCACCTCATTAGGTCTTTTTGGCTCTGGAATATGAAGTTTGCCACTTTTTACTAGACACTGAAATATCCCTGGAATATCACTTTCGTCAAAAGAGTATTCTTCCTTTGACCTGGAGGATTCCTGATTACCTGACGTCGTTTTATTCTTGGAAAGATTGACCATAAGAGTATCTTTTCCTTTTACATTACGATTGCCAGGATTATTACCAGGATTACTCTTCTTTCCTTTATCCTTTGAAGCAAAAATCATCCCATGTTCCCGAGCCAATCTACCATTAGTTTCGGCAGAAACTGCTGCTATGATAAATGAAGCCCAATCTGAGAATTGGGAACCTGTGAAGACAGCAATGGATGGTCGCAGATTCATCTTGCATGTATCGATCAACGCTGAATCTGGCATACCAGGAGGCATCTTTAGAGTAGCATGTCGAAAACGTTCAATGAACGTCCGAGTATCTTCTTTCTCCTTTTGTTTTATTTCTATTAAGGAGGACATGTTCATGTCCATATCTCCTTCATAGAAGCGGGAGAGAAACATTGCCTTAAATTCGTCAAAAGACGAAATAGAGTTATCAGGTAAGCTACGATACCAGTCATAAGCCGAACCCGTCAAACACCCAATGAACACTCGAGTGAGAAGAGCATCATTTTTCTGCAAGTGTACAGTCATAATATCAAAGTAATTGATATATTGACTGGGAGATGCTTTTCCATCGAATAAAACCATAGATTGTGGCTTGAACTTCGGTGGAAAGGGTACATCATTCCAATGAGGAGGATAGGGTTGCTTAATCCCTAACCTCTGGAGCTGATCTTTGTGCCTCAAAACCTCAAACTGTGCTTTGAGTTCATGTACTGCTTGAATAGCTTCACTGGCTTGAGGAAGCACATTTGATTGAATAGTCGTTGGATGTACCGTAATCCCTACTGGAGGTGGTGCATCTTCCGGAATGATGGGATCTGGAGATGCAGAATTTTGATTAACAGCAGGTTCTTGAATATTCAAAGGTATATCAGCCCCTTGACTATCTTGAGTTTGTGCTGCTGCTGGTACTGGAGTTATTACTGAGGGCTGAGCAGTTTGTTGATTCAAAATTATTTGATGCATGATTTGCACCATGTTGAGCATGTCTTTCAATGATTGCTCCACGGCAGTGAGACGTTGTTCCGTATTAGCAGATGACGTCTCTGGTTCATCTCCAACAGTGTGAAACCCAGTATTTTGTAGCTAGTTATTTAAATAGAGTTTTGGTATTATTAATAAAACGTTTTCAAAATTATTGTTATTATTAATATTATAATTATTATATATTTTTGGATGGAAAGAATTTGGAAATTAATTATGACAACTTGGATTTTTGATTTTGAGCCCAGACCCAGGCCCGAGCCCATTCTTCCTATTTCTTTTTAATCCTGAATTTGACTTGGTTTTAATCAATAAAAAAAAAATACTTGGTCTTGGCTGGTCCCGAAGGACCAGCGGTTGGGAGTGGGAACTTGTTCCTCCTCCACACGCTTTGTAACGTTCAGATCACCCACTCCCTTAATATTCCCCCACTTCCCCACGTACTCCCCAACTCTCCATCTTCCTCTATTTACATCACCCACTTTCTCCCTATATTTCTCCCACTCTTGCTATAACCTCTCCTCAAACCACTCACCTTCTCCTTATTAAAACACTCCTCACGAACTACTCCAGCATATATACTCTTCTCTTTCTTCTTAAGCAAACACTCCACCACCACCATTACCATCTCAAACCAAACCCGATCTCCTCCGGCCCTATACCGGACCCGCCTCCCGAGGTCGTGAGCACCGAGCCCAACGCCGGACCCGCGCCCCCAGGCCGTGGCCCTCACCGTGCGGCCGCCCTTCCGGCGCCGTCCCGTCGGACTCCTGCCACGCGTCCCCGCGGCTCCGCCCATCTCCGAGCCACCGCATCCGCCGAGCCGTCGGCCCCGACCCCATCCGCGCCTCCAGCGCTGAACCCCGACCCCCGGCGAACTCCCCGTCGGCGCCTCCCCCGTCCAGCGCGCGAGCCCCCTTCTCCGGCGAGCCAAACCGCGGACCCTCTCCCGCGCCCCCTTTCCACACGTGGCCGACCCCGTCGTCACCCCTCTTCCGCTGTCCAGCGCTCCGTGGAGTTCACCCTGCTGTCCAGATCCGCAGAGTTTACCCTGCTATCCAGATCCGCGATCCCGTGCACCCGATCCAGCGTTGTCCGAACGTTGTTTCGGCTCTCCCCAAGTTCTTCCTGCGGCTCCCCGCCAACGAAATTTGGTAATTTCTGTTAATCAGAGTAGTTCGTCCCTCCCGTGTCGAGTCTATGATGATATCGGTCCCCGATTTCCCCCTTCGGAAATCCGGTTAGCTACGTGGTAGTTTCGGTTAGCTACGTTAGCATTTTCTGTGATATTGTCTACTGAGATTGGTGTGTTGTTGGTTTGATTGCGAGAATCTTGGATATTTCGGGAAGTTCTGTGGATTGGGAATTATTTCTGGTGGTTTTGGAAATATTTTGATGGATATATTTGCGGGATTATTATTGGGTTGGAATAATTGCAGGTTTCTGTGGCGCATTTCCCAGTTTTGGGTTGTCCCGAAATAGAGGAAATGCTGCCCAAATTTTTATGAAACTATATTTATTTTGATTTCAAAATCGGTTTTCGAAAATGAATTTTAAACTGATTTTTCGGGCGACGACCGTACCGGTCTGTGGGCCCCGGCGAAATGCAAACGCACCGGTCCGACCGGGCGTTGTGGTATTAGCTGGATTTTGATGATGGACCGAGTCTGAGACTCTTAAACATTTATTTTAAATTATTTTATTTAATATTTAGGCTATTTATTATAGTCATTTATTTACTGCACTTTATTTAGTAATTAGATCTTTTCCTCTTATTTGATGTAAAGATAATTGTACGGGGCATAAGCCCACTCTAGGATGTTTAGCTGTGCCCTTGTATGGTGTAGCATAGATTTTTATTTTATTTTCTGGGTGGATGTGATCTTGGGTGGTTCTGATTTTGACGTATAATCGTAACTAGATCGTAATCTATTCTCGTTTATGATTAATTAATAATTAATTAAAATGGATAAAATATTAGTAAATAACTAGTTCACGATTTATCACTAAAAGAAACTGTATTTTTATAGATATATTACAAAAACACAAAGTTTTCCAAAGTTAATTGGTTCTTGTTATTATTTCCAAATAACCAAATTAATCGGTTTAATCAACGCACGTAGTTGCGACGTAATCGTTAGCTGTAAATTAATACAACTTAAAACCTGACTAGGATTTACTACTAGAGATTGCAACTAGCACACTTAGTCTGGTTATTCAAGGTTCTAAGTCGAGTTCTCAACTGTAGGAACTCGAAGTTACACCTGACGTTCCTCCTCGGTACCGACTCATCTATCCAGTCATTCTAAAACAAAGGCAAGTACATTTATGTTGATTACAATTATTTAATAATCACTTCACTGCAATTTTAAACCACTGTTCAAACACGAACTCCTTCGGGAGTATTGACTGCACTGTTGGGGACTGGAGGAGTAGAGTAATGTTTATGACCACATCTAAATTACTGTAACTGACTGTATTAGCTTTCCCCTCTTCACACGGAGACAAGCCATACCGTATCGCTAGATACTACTGTAACCCAAGCCGGTCATATACATTACCTATTCACATCACTGTACTGTATTGTTTCAAAACTGTTCATCTTCAAACTGTTTAAAAGTGCATGATTTTATTGTTAAATTAATTGTCAAGATTAGCATGAATTGTACTTTGCTCCCTCCTGACTGGAGACCCAACATTTTAGGTATCACTGATGAGGCTTTGTTACGCGATCCCAAGACGAGGAATTCGAGATTGCTGAGCTGTTTGCCTAGAGTTTTCTTTTATTCATGATGTATGTAAAAAAAATGGTTTAAGTTGTATCTTTTATTTCATTGTAAAAGTTTAATAAAGTTTTATTTCCGAATTTTGAGTTGTGACAAATATAGTGTTGTTGTATGGTTATCTGCTACTGAACAGCTTACTGCCGCCGTCTCACCACGGTGCAGGCTGGGCATGGTCCGGTTCGACCCATTAAATTGGGATCGGGTCGTGACATGTTTTTAGTGGTGGCCCATGCAGGTCAGAACAACAACTTAGGAAAACATATTTAGAAACAATTAGAACACTAGAACATCAATTTGTCACAACATAGGACCAAAATATATTATAAATAAATATTTTTGTTTGACTATAGACTGGTAGGATACCTTGCTTATGTGTGCGTCCTAAATCTTCCAGAGAATGACCATTGACAAGACCAATCCTGCTGGCGATGAGGTGTTATCTCCGGATCATACCCCATCTCCTCAACCAAGTCCAGGGTCTTTTCCCTCGCAGCTGATTGACCGTCCCCATAGTGCATCCAGTGAAGTTTTCACTACACTGGCGATTCCTATCTCTTCTCAAACTTGCATTTCCTTGGTGGAGTACCCATTCCTGTTGCTCCACCAGTACCAGCAAATACCTCCCAAATGGTTGCCCTATTTCAAGTAATCTCGGAGTTCCAGAAAGCTCAGGATGAAGCCCAGCAGGAACAGATGAATATCACGAGAGAAGACATGAAGAACGTCATGATGTAGCCTTAGTTATCTCCAACCAAGTTAGAGCAGAACTTTTTCCCTAGGAAGGATACCCCTGAATCTAGAAGATATTCGGGTCCCATCAAGTACTCTACTTTCCGACAGCCTTATCGTAAGAAGCTATGGGCTTGTAACTATTGCAAGAGGCCTGGTCATCAGGCCGTTAGTTGCCGCAAGAGATTGGAGAAATATTTGGTATGTGGATCTGCTGAACATCGGGTAAAGGATTGCCCAATATCTTTCCATCAAACCAGAGCTCTTATCCCAGCAACACCTGTTAGGCTACAACCCAGAGACTCTCTTCCTATCTAGCAGACCTTGCCTCCTACAAAGGCATAATGCAGACTCGAAGTTCATAGAAGATGAAGGACTAGATCAATGAAGGCTCTAGGATTTATTCAGGGTGGAACTTCACCTTAGGGAACACCTATCTTGTTTGTGCCCAGGAAGGATGGAATAACGGATGTGCATCGATTACCAGACACTAAAGAGCAAGTACCCTCTGCCCGGATCGAGGATCTGTTTGATCTGTTTGTGTGGAGTTAGGGTGTTTCGAAGTTTGACTTAAGATTTGACTACCAACAAATCAAAGTCAGGAAGGAGGACATATTTCCAAGACGGTGTTCAAACACCAAGTATGGGTAGTTTTGGTCATGACGTTGGACTGACAAATGCTCCTGCTGTGTTCATGAATCTAATAAACAGAGTTTTTCATGAGTATTTGAATCAGTTTAGATAGCATTCTGATATACTCGAAGACTGAAGAAGAGCATGAAGAACATCTGAGGAAAGTTCTGGAAACTTTGAAGAAAAAGAAGTTTTATGATAAGTTATCTGAACGTGGATTTTCTTTGACAAAGTGGATCTTTGGCCATGTTGTCAAGAGAAGAAATTTCGATGGAAGATAGCTGCTGTTGAAAAGTGGTATACCCCAAGTTCAATTCGAAAGTTTCTTGAACTTGGCTGGCTACTATCAGAAGTTCGTGAAGGATTTTGCCAAGATTGCTGAGCCGATGACGAAGCTCACTTGGAAGAATGAAGAGTTCATCTGAACAAAAGTTTGCCAGGCGGCATTGAGGAGCTGAAGAAGAGACTTACCACTACACCAATCCTTACGCTACCCGCAGGAACCGGTGGGTTCTCAATTTACAGTAATGCCTCTGGAAAAGGACTGGGTTGCGTTCTTCAACAACATGGGAAAGTAATTGCTTACACATGTAGGCAACTACAGACTCATGAGAAGAATCATCCCACACCTAATTTGAAATTGCTGCAATTATCTTTACTTTGAAGCTATGATTTTTATGGAAAGGGAGTGAAAATATGTACGGGCTACCAAAGTCTGAAATATATCTTCACTCAGGAAGGACTGAATGTTAGACTAAGAATATGGCTGAAGCAGATGAAGAATTTCGACATCAACCTGCAGTACTATTCAGGTAAGGCTAATGTGGTCGCTGATGCACTTAGTCGATACTGATGGCGAAGTTCTTAACCAAGGAGTGGCACCTATTAGAAGACGTCGAGAAGCTTGGACTGGAGGTTATACTACCTGGAGATAGAAGGACGGAACTGGATGCTGATTCAGTATTGATGAAGTTCGAGGCTGAGGGACAAAAATCAAGAGAACGTAGTTTCAAAACGAGGCACTTTGCAGGCTTGAAGATCAAGTGTTGGCAGGAACACTTGAGGCTTTCTAAATTGATTAGCAGTGGAACTCTGAAGAATGGTACGAGACTTTGTATATCGGCTGACAAACGGAGGAACGAGTTGATGAAAGAAATGCACCAGTCACAGTATTCCATATATTCAGGAGATAATAAGATGTATCTGAATATGCCTCCATTGATTGGTGTTATGGAATAAAGAAGGGCAATTCCAGGTATGGGATTAGATGTGAATTTGTCAATCTGAGGAATTTGGCAAGAGAACAACAAGTTTGTTGGAGTCGCTAGACAATTCGGAGTAAAGTAGAAGCATATAACAATAAACTTTGAGTAAGGATTGCCTTGTTCCTAAGGAGGGAAGGGCACCAATTGGATTATAGTAAACTGACTGACTAAGTCAGCACACTTTAGTCCCTTCCAAGTTGGTTTATTCACCGAGAAGTTGGCAGCATTGTACGAGAGGCACCCCTACCGGATTTATGGAGTACAAACCGGCGGACAATCAAAGAAGATAATCCAGACGCTTGAAGATATATTAGATCTTGTGTTTTGGAAATTGGAGGATCTTGGAAAAGATCATTTAAAATTGGTAGAGTTTCCTTACAACAACTACCAAGTTAGCATCGTCAATCAGTGGAGTTTGAAGAAGGTGATAGCATCTTTTGTGAAGATTTTCTCCTACCAGAGGAACGATCAGTGTTAGCAGAGCAGGAAAATTGAGCCAGGTACATCAGGCCATTTGAAGTTTTAAGACGAGTTGGAAGCAACGTACCGGTTAGCTCTACCAGCTAAACTTGAGAGTGTGCAACATCTTCTACGTCACAGCTCAGACGCTACATTCCGGATTCGAGTTCCATATTGGATAATTCAGAGCTGAAGATTGGACTCAACCTTTCAGAGCCAGAGAAACCAGTTGCAAGCGTAGTCAGAGGTGAGAAGAAGATCAGATTTTGAGCCATCATTTAAACTCCTACTTCTTATCTTTTCGTTCTAAACTTGACTGATGCTGCTAAATTAGCCTAGTTTTGCGAGCTATCTTTTTGTCAAGCTTGATCATGACGGTATTTTATTGGGTGCACCCACTAATATATTGTCTAATCAGGACCGGTGCATGATGGTCTGATCAACCTCGTGTACTTTGGTTCGCCTTTGTATTTTTCTGCGTGGATAATATCATAAAACTTGTCCCTAAACCGTCTCATCCACGACTACCTTGGAAATCCTTATGGTTGGACCTGAGTTACGGGCGCAGTACCCGTACATGTTTGTCTTTTCTACCTTACTTTAAATTTCGAGGACGAAATTTTCTAAGGAGGGAAGATTGTGAAACCCAGTATTTTGTAGC
Organism: Iris pallida; assembly: GCA_029216955.1. Taxonomy (NCBI): domain Eukaryota; kingdom Viridiplantae; phylum Streptophyta; class Magnoliopsida; order Asparagales; family Iridaceae; genus Iris; species Iris pallida. The sequence goes on from JANAVB010015800.1 coordinate 6,314,259, forward strand.
TAGTTATTTAAATAGAGTTTTGGTATTATTAATAAAATGTTTTCAAAATTATTGTTATTATTAATATTATAATTATTATATATTTTTGGATGGAAAGAATTTGGAAATTAATTATGACAACTTGGATTTTTGATTTTGAGCCCAGACCCAGGCCCGAGCCCATTCTTCCTATTTCTTTTTAATCCTGAATTTGACTTGGTTTTAATCAATAAAAAAAAATACTTGGTCTTGGCTGGTCCCGAAGGACCAGCGGTTGGGAGTGGGAACTTGTTCCTCTACACGTTTTGTAACGTTCAGATCACCCACTCCCTTAATATTCCCCTACTTCCCCACGTACTCCCCAACTCTCCATCTCCCTCTATTTACATCACCCACTTTCTCCCTACATTTCTCCCACTCTTGCTATAACCTCTCCTCAAACCACTCACCTTCTCCTTATTATAACACTCCTCACGAACTACTCCAGCATATATACTCTTCTCTTTCTTCTTAAGCAAACACTCCACCACCACTATTACCATCTCAAACCAAACCCGATCTCCTCCGGCCCTATACCGGACCCGCCTCCCGAGGTCGTGAGCACCGAGCCCAACGCCGGACCCGCGCCCCCAGGCCGTGGCCCTCACCGTGCGGCCGCCCTTCCGGCGCCGTCCCGTCGGACCCCTGCCACGCGTCCCCGCGGCTCCGTCCATCTCCGGGCCACCGCATCCGCCGAGCCGTCGGCCCCGACCCCATCCGCGCCTCCAGCGCTGAACCCCGACCCCCGGCGAACTCCCCGTCGGCGCCTCCCCCGTCCAGCGCGCGAGCCCCCTTCTCCGGCGAGCCAAACCGCGGACCCTCTCCCGCGCCCCCTTTCCGCGCGTGGCCGACCCCGTCGTCACCCCTCTCCCGCTGTCCAGCGCTCCGTGGAGTTCACCCTGCTGTCCAGATCCGCGGAGTTTACCCTGCTATCCAGATCCGCGATCCCGTGCACCCGATCCAGCGTTGTCCGAACGTTGTTTCGGCTCTCCCCAAGTTCTTCCTGCGGCTCCCCGCCAACGGAATTTGGTAATTCCTGTTAATCAGAGTAGTTCGTCCCTCCCGTGTCGAGTCTATGATGATATCGTTCCCCGGTTTCCCCCTTCGGAAATCCGGTTAGCTACGTGGTAGTTTCAGTTAGCTACGTTAGCATTTTCTGTGATATTGTCTACTGAGATTGGTGTGTTGTTGGTTTGATTGCGAGAATCCCGGATATTTTGGGAAGTTCTGTGGATTGGGAATTATTTCTGGTGGTTTTGGAAATATTTTGATGGATATATTTGCGGGATTATTATTGGGTTGGAATAATTGCAGGTTTCTGTGGCGTATTTCCCAGTTTTGGGTTGTCCTGAAATAGAGGAAATGCTGCCCAAATTTTTACGAAACTATATTTATTTTGATTTCAAAATCGGTTTTCGAAAATAAATTTTAAACTGATTTTTCGGGCGACGACCGTACCGGTCTGTGGGCCCCGGCGAAATGCAAACGCACCGGTCCGACCGGGCATTGTGGTATTAGCTGGATTTTGATGATGGACCGAGTCTGAGACTCTTAAACATTTATTTTAAATTATTTTATTTAATATTTAGGCTATTTATTATAGTCATTTATTTACTGCACTTTATTTAGTAATTAGATCTTTTCCTCTTATTTGATGTAAAGATAATTGTACGGGGCATAAGCCCACTCTAGGATGTTTAGCTGTGCCCTTGTATGGTGTAGCGTAGATTTTTATTTTATTTTCTGGGTGGATGTGATCTTGGGTGGTTCTAATTTTGACGTGTAATCGTAACTAGATCGTAATCTATTCTCGTTTATGATTAATTAATAATTAATTAAAATGGATAAAATATTAGTAAATAACTAGTTCACGATTTATCACTAAAAGAACTGTATTTTTATAGATATATTACAAAAACACAAAGTTTTTCAAAGTTAATTGGTCCTTGTTATTATTTCCAAATAACCAAATTAATCGGTTTAATCAACGCACGTAGTTGCGACGTAATCGTTAGCTGTAAATTAATACAACTTAAAACCTGACTAGGATTTACTACTAGAGATTGCAACTAGCACACTTAGTCTGGTTATTCAAGGTTCTAAGTCGAGTTCTCAACTGTAGGAACTCGAAGTTACACCTGACGTTCCTCCTCGGTACCGACTCATCTATCCAGTCATTCTAAAACAAAGGCAAGTACATTTATGTTGATTATAATTATTTAATAATCACTTCACTGCAATTTTAAACCACTGTTCAAACACGAACTCCTTCGGGAGTATTGACTGTACTGTTGGGGACTGGGGGAGTAGAGTAATGTTTATGACCACATCCAAATTACTGTAACTGACTGTATTAGCTTTCTCCTCTTCACACGGGGACAAGCCATACCGTATCGCTAGATACTACTGTAACCCAAGCCGGTCATATACATTGCCTATTCATATCACTGTACTGTATTGTTTCAAAACTGTTCATCTTCAAACTGTTTAAATGTGCATGATTTTATTGTTAAATTAATTGTCAAGATTAGCATGAATTGTACTTTGCTCCCTCCTGACTGGAGACCCAACATTTTAGGTATCACTGATGAGGCTTTGTTACGCGATCCCAAGACGAGGAATTCGAGATTGCTGAGCTGTTTGCCTAGAGTTTTCTTTTATTCATGATGTATGTAAAAAATGGTTTAAGTTGTATCTTTTATTTCATTGTAAAAGTTTAATAAAGTTTTATTTCCGAATTTTGAGTTGTGACAAATATAGTGTTGTTGTATGGTTATCTGCTACTGAACAGCTTACTGCCGCCGTCTCACCACGGTGCAGGCTGGGCATGGTCCGGTTCGACCCATTAAATTGGGATCGGGTCGTGACAAACAGCGTAGGATTCAACTTCTCTTGAAGATATAGAGGGATTAGTATAAAAATATGAATCCACACTATCGGTATCAGACTCAATAGATTGAGTACCCCCAGCTTCTGAATCAGAATTCTGTAATTGTCCTCATCTTCTTGATCGAGTGTTCTGATATACTCCTTCAAAGGAATCGAGAAGTCTGTTGAACTATTGCTGACCTGGGGTTTGGGACGTATTTCGTCTTGGACGTCGTCCTCTGTTAGTATGAGATGCCATGTTGACTGATGCATATGACAACTCATCTTTTTGATCTTCAGCTTGATGTTGAAGTGAAAAATTCAGTCAATCAAAAACGGACCGTTTTGAAGCTGGACAACAACAATTGATCACAACTTGATGAAATCCACATTGATGTCTTTCTTGGGGGAGCATCGTCGGAGATTGTGAATTCCTACGCTTTTGCATTAGCAATTCACGTAAGTCAAAAGAAGTGGAGGGAAGATTCTTCTTTATTACATTTGGGGTAGAAAAACGTTTAGTTCCCTGTGTATAAAGAAGATTACTGGCTTCATTCGTAGAACCAAACTGTACATTTTTACGCGTTTGGAGTTGTGTGCGTAAATCTTGAGATTTAGCACGAAGGACTCCATTTTCATGACGTGTGATTTGCAAGTTTGGTACTTTGCGTATTTGCGTAAAGCAGTATAAGAAGGTTGTTGGTATAGGACAGAAGTTTTACCAACATCACTTTTACGCTGTATGCGTTTAGGTACATTCACATTAGATGTGTAAACATCGTTATGAATTTTATCTACACTGTCACAGACAGGAGACTTACCTTTACGTATAAAACGTAAAAATTGATTATCTACCACATCACAGATGGAAGATTTTATTTTACGCGAGGAGCTTAATCTGTGTGAATCTACCACGTCACCGACGGGAGACTTATTCTTACACTCAGAAACATTAGAATCTGCCACATTACAAATGGGAGATTCATTCTTATGCCTTGAGCGTAACATTTGGTTCTTACCCACTGAGCGTAAAACTGGATTCTTACGCAGTGAGCGTGAAACCTGATTATCTTCTCCGTTACAAACGGAAGATAAATCATCACACTTTGAGTGTAACTCTGAAGTAAGGACTGCCTCGTTACGAACGGGAGCCCCTACGACAGGAGTGGGAAGAATTCCCTTTTCCCCAGAAGTCACAGAGAGATCAGAAACCACTTTGGATTTGGGAATCCAAACTTTTCGTGCTTTGTGAAACTTTTGAACATTGGAGTGGCGAGAACCACCCCCAGTTCGGAGCATTTCTTCATAGGCAGTCTGGTCGAAGTGTACAACCAGAGTCTTCTTAGTCGAACCGACTGAAATATCATCATATTGAGCAATCACTTCCTCGTCGGAGGAGAAAGTCGTCCCCAGCAGAGTCGCCATTTTGTTTCACTTAATAAAATTGCCAAACAAAAGTGTTGGATTTTGAAAATAAAACGAGAAAAAGTACAAGAAGTACAAATTTGATTCTGGGAAAGTATTGCTATGGAAGTCTGATTCGTAAATGATCACTTTGTTCCTTGGACCATATGATGATGAAGAAGATCACTGCTTGAAGTAGAACAACTTGGAAGAACTAAGTCACCAGAAAGGTATCGACACACTTGGGCACTGATGGCGAGGCCGAATGCTTTCCTGCTTTGCTTCACTCTGTTCTGGAAGAAAAGTTGAAGAAGAATGCTCTGGAGGATCAAAATCTTGAAGTCTTGATCTCTGTATTCTCTCCTGTTCTCTCTCTGTCCTCCCTGTCTTTGAGAAAAATGAGTCTATTTATAGACCGAGGCTTCTGTGCGTAAAAAGACACCAAAATCTGTCTTTACGCTAACAACTGCCACCCATGATCAGAGTCACCCTTTGTATATGTTGACACGCGTCCCATCATTTCAGTGAGAATAGGATGCATGTACACACGTTCTTCGAAATATATGGCATGAAGGCCATGTAAGCAAACCACGTTCCATAGTGGCCAGAAAGAATAGGGCGTAAAAACAGCTCCAACATCCTCTGAGCGTAAAACAATGAGATGAGCGTAAAGTAGCACTGTCGTAGGTTCCCTGCGTAAAGTGGTTATTGAGTAACCTTGAGCGTAAAATAGCTCAAATAGACTTTACGCCCATTTTGTGTTATGAGTGTAAGAACTCATGTAAAACTCCATGCGTAAAAGAAACCATTCAATGAGCGTAAAGTAGCTCGATCTCCATAAACGACAACAATGGTTTTTTTGTATAAGATAAATCCCATTGAATTCTGTGGTAAATGCCATCATTAATATCTTCATGTCAGAATTTGCATTAAATGCTAGATTTGACAGCTTTGTCCAGCATGAAGTAGACTGCTCTGTCCTTGGCGTAAAAACCATGGGTATAGCCCCGAGCGTAAAATGATCAGCTTGCTTAAGCATAAAGCGATTAGCTTAATCTTGGGCGTAAAGAAATTATCCATTCCTCTAAGCGTAAAGCAGATCACTTATGAATGAGATGACTCTTTCTTTGAAGCACTTTTTACGCTCCTACATACACTACTCATGGTTATACAATTTACAATAAATTAAATACAATAAAATCCAGGAGAGATGGCAAGAGCCGTCGATGAGCAAGGGATACTTGCCTAGAGGGCTCGGCTAGGTAAGCAAGTCTTCAACGATCACGATCCAAGCTAGCACGTCCATCGAGGTCCTCAGAACACAGAATAAATAACCATTAGCACCAAACAATAAAATAATAGGAGAAATCACAGGAGATGGCAGGAGGCTATACCGTGTGGGTCCCGCAAGCAGTGCAGGTATCTGGGACGGAAACTGAGGTACGTCGATCGATAAGGACACGAAAACCGAGACGTGCACGTATATCGAGACGCGCACGAGAATCGAGATGGCACGAATATCGAGATGAACGGGAAACACGTGCACGTAAATCAAGACGTGCACGTAGATCGAGAAAATCATGTATATCAAGATAGCGCACGAATTAACCCGACACACAAATCGAGGCATGTACGCAAATCGAGACGGAGCGAGATTCAAGGAAGTACGCAAATCAATGCGACATACAAGTCGACGTATGCACGCAAATCAATGTGGTACAGAGTCTAAGGTGATACGCAAACCAAGGCGGCACGTAAATCCGTACGTGCATGCAGTGGCACACATACCACTGCGGCACACAAATCGATACGGGTACGCAAATTGGAGCGGCACGAAAACCGAGATGGGCACAAAGGCCGAGACACAAGAAACAAGACAACACGCAAACTAATGGGGCACGGTGCCCGAGGCAGCGCGGGGCTCGAGGCGTCCCGCTGCCCAAGGCAATATGTGCATCAAGGTGGCACGAAAATGAGACTGACACGTACACCGAGGTGCACGCATCCTAGAAACACAGGGAACGAGGAAGCGCACCAACCGAGGGGGCGCTGCCCGAGGTGACACGCTGTATGAGACAGTGCACTGCTCGAGGCAGTACCCTGCCCGAGGTGCGTCGATCGAGGGGCTCACTCCCCGAGGAGCTCATAGCCCAAGGGAGGGGAGAGAGGGTGCGGAGGAGCTCAGCCATGGTCGGGTCAGACCACCGGTGGAAGGGGAACAGAGGGGTAGAGGAGAAGGAGCTCACCAAAGGGGTGCTCGGCCAGGTCGGGTCGGCCCTACGGTAGAGAAAGGACTGCGGCGGCAGCAGCTGCGCCAAGGGGCGGGGGAGATAGCGGCGCTGGCGTCGACGGAGGTGGTGCTGGGGGCCGGAGAAGACGGGAACAGCGGCAGGGGGCCGAAGGCCCTGACAGTGGTGGTGGTGCTGGTGGCTGAAGGGGGCGACGCTGGAGGCGGCTCGCGACGGCGGTCCGCGCCACGGCGAGAGGAGGAAGGAGAAGGGGACGGAGGCCATGGGGCTAGAGGCGAGGACGATGATGCTGGTGGCGGTGGTCGCAGCTGGAGGCGGGGCGACCACAGCGGAGGGAGGCGGCACGAAAATGAGGGCGACGGAGGCCGAGTGAGAAAGAAAAAGAGTGAGGAAAGAAGGATGAGAGAGTGGAGCTGGGGTGAGCGGCTGAGAGAGTAGAGTGAGGGAGAGTGAGAGTTAGGTTAGGGTTTGGGTTTTCTTTTGGGAGGGTAGATATAGGGATCAAGGAATTTAATTTATAACAAATAATTAATGAGGGCAATTCACCTCCAATAAAATAATAAAAATTTCAAATATATCCCAAAATTAAAATCCTCCAAAATATGAAATACAGTCGAAATACAGTCATATACCTATTTTCAAAAATAGGGATCTGACATCCTACCCACCTTACAAAAATTTCGTCCTCGAAATTTCAGAATTATCAAAATAGGGTTTTCAAAACTAGTACATATATATATCTGCCATGAAAACTCTACCCACCTTACAGAAATCAAGTAATACAATAAGAAATGAACAAAATCTCAATATGAAAACATCAAAGAGAACAAGGTCTAGATAAATCAACTCGCAAGGTAAATCGAAAACATCGAAAGAATCTCGAAAATCAAAGTCTCGCATAAACGAAATAATCCCATAAATCAAAATAAGTATAGAATGTCGAAAACAATGTCAAAAAACGTAAAATCCCAACTGCATAAAGAAAAAATAATAAATCCGCATAAAATCATAAAATACAGGATATCTGTCTCGAACCGATGACCGTAGTTTCCTAATATCCGAAAAATATGTGTCATGATCATTCCTTGCCACGCCATCCGGAATGGCTGCAAAAGATGCATCAGGGCACTATAATCGAGCGGCTGCAACTTTCGTTACCACGCCGTCAAGGTATACTAGGGTCACCCGGTACTCTCGACAAATACCCAAAAACGAATCAAATCCATAACTCACATATCCAAATCACTAAAATCACAAAATCTCTAACAATATAACGAGAGTCCTAGAAAAATAATCAAAATCCAAAATCCAGGTGAATCACAACACACATCCAAAAATATCTTTAATAATAACCACAAGATAGCTTTTCTAGGAAAATACTCCATATCCATAGAAAAATACTCTAAATCAAGAATCCATATCAAAACAGGATGTATAGAAGGTATATCTATAATCAAAATAATATCTGGAATATATATAATCATGAGTGTGGAACTGTCCGGAATCAAGGAGCCGAATTGATACGAGAATATCCCTCGGATACGCAACAAATGCTGAAATATCCAATCTCAGAGTCCAGACGAAATCTTCATTCTGTAGCAATCCAGCCAACGCTCGAAGAGGGCGATAATGATACTAAGTCAACACGAAGTCAACACACGAAATGGATAACAGGAAATCAAACAAGGCGAAACACCGATAGAGAGTACAGAACCCAAGATAAATAATCATGTAGCCCAAATGATGGAGATAACATCTCATCAAATAAGGTGATCGACATGACCAACTATAGGATCATATCTATCAAACAAGGATCATAGGTGGATAACACGAATAAGACATGGCCAAGCAAGATATGTCCAAGTAGAGATGAGGACCAGTTCACAGGTTCAAGGGAGCGAAGGACAAGTGTAACAAGTAGGAATACCAAGGAATAGTGGACTGAGATCAATAATCATGTGATACCCAACAAAATCTCAAAACGAGACCTGCATTGGCCACCACTAAAACCATGTCACGCCCCAGTACCGAAATACGGGGACGGACGTAGGCCAGCTATACCGTATAAGGTACGAATACGCTATACGACGATGATGGCTGTCAAGTCTTGCTGGGTATCCTAGCATGCAATCAATCTATGGCCTTAATCCGATCTCATGCCCACAGGCAAATCACAATGAAATAATATCAAGAGAGATAATCATATGGAAACCAGGAAATACTCATATGAAAATCAAGAATCTGCAGTACAGAATAATAATGTAGACTAGTATACCTTCCCACAGTTCCTAGCATGGTCGAAAACTGAAGTACATCCTCCAAGTCGAGTCTGGAAGATCCACAGGGTCGGTCTTGTCACGACCCGTACCCTAGAGTTAGGGCACGATAAGTGGGTACGTCCAGCCTACGCCGCAGTGTCGGCTGTAGAACGCTGTCCTAGGTCTCATGCATCTAACAGTATAAGGCTAAACAGTTTATACTCCCCGAATGGGGGTGACATAACAGATACAGACTCAATCACATCTAAGGTAGAGCATGATAAGGATAGATAAAACATGAAATCCAAAAGAGGTACAACAGAGAGAAATCTAAGTGTCTAAGATACACAAATCCAAAAATATATCTTAAATCTCCAAACTCAGATACAGTAATCCATAAAGTAAATACTACTCCAGACAATTGAAAATAGCTAATTAAACAACCTCTAATGTGTCTCCTCTAGGCTAGCAGGCAATCTCCAAGCTATCTGTAAAATTTATCAACGGGTCCAGTCAGGACATGAGCGAGTACAGTACATCTCAACAATATCATAACAGGTTAGGAAATATAAACATGCTAGAGAGTAAGATACAGGATCTGAAAAAATAACATGATAAAAAAGAGAGAGACTGTAAGTAAATAGCTACAATATATAGAGAACTATCAGTGACTAGTGATTCAGAGCACAAGATGGTTATGTAAACGGCACGATGTTGTACACGAGTAATCTACAGAGGTTGTACACAAGTAATCTACTGGATTGATTACATAACCACTTCTACTCTTCTGCCCCAATCAATACACAAGGATCAAGCTAAGTTATGTTATTGCACACGAAGTATAGTCGCACACGAGATCATGTGAATACATGAATATACACAATTTTATATGATTTGTACACGAATGTCACGAATACAAGGAGTACACGATGCTCACGATAAAGTACACGAACACGAATACCCGATGTATCCGCTAAGGGGATAACATCGTACAACAAGATCCATATAGTACTAATCCGTGTTTCCAACGTGTCAGCATCATGTAAAGTAATCTAAAGCAGAAAATATAATCCTAAACAAGATATGAAATGATCAGAGAATGTACTCGCCTGGTGTCTGAATGTCCAAAGTAAATATACTGTCCGAGGAGAGGTGTCTGGCTCCTAATCAGAACAGCACAAGTCACAACATGTCCAGAAGGGTAATATAAAGTACTACAATGCATTCTACATGAATCTAGGTCAAATTAGGCCAAAGTCAACCCTTGGTCAACTCTGGTCAACTGTACTAGTCAAACTAGGTCAAACTAGGTCATGTCCTAGCCCAGCAAGTCTTACTAGGCCTAACCAAGACTATCCTAGCAAGCACACATCAATACAAGGCTATACAAGCCAACATACACCCAACTCTATATAGAATGCAATTATTTAATACTCAAATAGGCAAGAATTCATATTGGATATACACTAGGTAATCTATTACTTTAAGCTATATGTCTACACATATATACACATGCATATATTGGTATTCAACATTAGGTTTATAATCATGGCATTTCAAATGGTTATATAAACTTATATATTACAACACAATATGCTAACATATATATAATATACATACATAGCTAAGTTAACTATATTCATAAATACTTATTTAAGAGGCTATGTGTGTGTATGTGAACATGGCAAAGAAGCAAGTGAGGGTTAAATGAGTATACATAGTGTATACATATCAAAGAGTGTCAAAGTGTAAGTGAACAAAGTGTCAAGTGTGATAGTGTCAACATAGTCTAAGAGGGTACATGAGGTAATATAGGATTTGTGTTAACATAGAACATTACATCTCATTAACTTGTATATTGCATACATTACATCTATTATTACATTACATTCATGCTTGCATTCATTCATCATTCATTTATTCTCTTGCACTACTATATGCACCATACATTACATACTATGGAACCTACATATTCATTACAAGTCATACTTACACATGCTTATATTAGATAGGATACTTACACCTTATATATCATTTATTTAACCATTTACTCATTCTTGAATTCTCTATTTAATTACATAATGTATATACATTAACATGGGTTAAAATCAAATAGAACATTATATTACACACAAGGGTGCACAAAATGCATATGCCGAATAGTAACTCCTACTAATAATCAATACTGTACCATTTCAGCATGAATTAAATTCTAAGATTAAAGTATGTTATAGATCTATGTGTTAGCTTTCCGAAACTTCAAACGGATCGCATTTTCGTTTCCGAAAACTCCCGAAATTGCAAAAACACCGAAAACGCATTTATCTTTCGTATAGCTGACACTCAAATAATTCTCCAGAAAGTTATAGAAATAATTAGACCTATTAATACATGTTTTTGGAAAGTTAACTTCAATACGCTTCTTTTAAAAAAAACGGAAGATTAAATCTTTCTTTGAGCTAGAAGTTATGCCATTTTTAAGTTAGGACTAAAATTAAAAACGTGGATAAAAATCATGACGGGTTTGGGTAATTTGAGACAAAAGAACACAAGTATATAACATAATATATCAAGAACTCACTCTCTACACTAATATATATATATATGAGACACTATAGAACACATCTCCAATACAAAAATATGAGATTAAACATGTAATAATTCATTCATACATAACAACAACACATAGTGTGTCCAAATTTGGAGTTTTTCCACATGGACACAACCACAACACAAAGGACACTCCTATGACCTCCAAATGGACACAAATGGAGATACAACCATGGGGGTCATTCCTATGGGTTCAAAATAGACCTATATGTATAAGGAAATGAAAAGGAGAAGAGATTTATACCTCCCGGTAGATCGAATCGAAGAAAAGCCTTCCCGGAGCGACACCGACACGTAGAGATTCCAAAAGGACACGAACGAGCTCCGAATCCTCCCAAACTTGGGTAGCTTCCTCCTTGGCTAGAATGGAGAAGGAAAGAAGAAGATTTGGTGGCGAAATGGAAGAATTTGGTGGAGAAATTGCTAGGGATTGCTCTCTAGGAATTTGGGGAAGAACAAGAGAGAGAGAGTGTGGATGAGAATAATGAAATGAACTTGAGCCTATCCTCTCCCAAAGTGGCTGGTCATATGGGGCTATTTGTCCTATTATGGTAAGGTCCAAAATGCCTCCACTAACCTATTATATGAGTATTAGGAAAGGGCTAATTGGTTGGGGCTAAATTAGTCATTCTAAAGTTTCTAATCACACTAACCTTATCCATAATAATTAGTCTAACCTCTAACTAAAATATTTCTATCATGTGGACTAAAATTAATATCATATGGGCCATGCCTAACTAGTGTGTGGGTCCCACTAGAGTCAAACTACCCCCGGGTCCCCGTTACAAGTCAGATTGAGATAAAATTCGAACCCGACTCAAATAATCCCAAAACAATATCATAAATAATAAAATAATATCAAAATAATTCAAAGAGGTCAAATGCAAAAATATCTTTAGGCCAAAAATGACATTAAAATATCATAATCACATGGTTAGGCTTTAGGTCAAACAGTCTCTAGGGTTTCACTAGCAAAACGTCAAAACCACAAGTCATTGATTTAAATAATTTTAAAATAATTTAAAATCACCAAAAAATAATATCATGAATTAAATATCATTATTAAAATAATTATAAACACAAAATTTTAAAATTACTCTCATTTGGAAAACTGGGTGCTACAACTCTACCCACCTTAGAAAAATTTCGTCCTCGAAATTTAAGATCGATAGTACTCCTTCTAGAGCCTAACCTACCCAATATCTAAGGTAACACTTCCTAACACTGGAATAATAAACGAACATCTAAATAGTGTCAATCTAGGAATACCTTCAACATCGCTCTGCTGTACGGCGGTAATGGAATTTCAATAAAATATGGACTGGAACCTATATCCAAGGGACTGGACCTATTTTAAAGTGGTCTTAACTAAGGATGGAAAGGAACTGATCATAGGCTATAGGTATGCTCAAACTATTATCTTCTTATTAACCATCTATTAATACATTCTATTACCATAGGAACGATGCATTACTAAGACATATAGGCCCCTCTCTCTCATAACACATTTATACTCACCAAAAGACTAGTATATCCTATCAAGGCTGATATTATAATCTCTCATAAATCTCATAAGCTACATATTTATAGACACACATCCCCACATCAAGGACTAACCTATATATATCTACAACTGATACTAATGGGGTGACGTCCCTATTTCCCAACAATCAAGGTCTATTTTTTTATCTAAATCATGCAATTTGAAGGAATAGTATACAAGGTCAGGGCATACCATAGCAGTTGGAAGTCTCACCTAGGTACACTAATCATTCTAGGTCAAAACAGTACTTTGGTATCAACACACAAACAATCTAGGGTGTCCTAATTGGAAAGGTAAGGGAACAACAATCATCAAGGTTGTAGGGCTGTCTATAATCCTATATAAAAATTGGTCATTAACAAGCAACTAAAAAATTATTAAAAGGTTACTATTTCATAAAATGGCAAAAATTGAAAATTTAGGTACAACAAATCACAAATAGATTTTTGTCTTGACACGATCTAAGTTGATCAATTTCTGGATAAAACGAGATTTGGGCAAGAAAGAAAATCAATGAAATCAAAGTATGAGCACGAGCATCCAATGATGGAGATTCAGGTCATGATTAAATTTAATTCGACTAAGTACGAATACAAGGTTCATAGGCGATGAAAAGATTTCAAGGAGAACTGTTAAGGCTGTCGCGAATGAGACTCTAGGGTCAAGTTTAACTATGTCTCCATTCTCGTAGATTGATACATGAAAAAGCGAACCAAAGTGCAATAGGTTGATCAGACCATCATGTACCGATTTTGATTAGACAATATGTTAGTGGGTGGCCACCCAATAAAATATGTCATGACCAAGCTCGAAAATAGATAAGCTTGTAAAACTAAGGCTAATTTAGCAGCACAAGATATAAGGGTGGTAGTGATGAAAGAAATTACATAGTCCAAGTTTCTTAACCAAACGGGTCATGTAATCAGATAAGGTACAAGGTTAAGCATCTAAGGAAACAAGCAGAACACCATCACATGTCGGGTCGAAAGAATTGAGTCAAGGCTGGATTTCTAATTAAAATAAGAAGAAATTTAGTATAATGGTAGAGGTTATAGTTTAGCCAGTTGACCAGAAAATCATATCAAGAAAATAGAGTACAAGAAGACGGGTTTTAGTGGGACATGATATACCTACACGAAGGTGAGCTCGTCTAGGTCTTGCATATAAGATTTGTTGGAGGGTAACAACTAGTATTACATTTCGAATATCAAAGTCACGATAAGGAACGTCAAGGATCTCAATTAGAAAGTGGGAGTTCAAGAGGTGGTAATTAATGCACAAAAATAATGAAGATCGAGTTAGTCATCTGCTTCTGATACTCTTAAGTTCATCTGGTCATAACTTGCCAATCATATCTTTACCTCACCAGTCTCCATATAAAAATTTAACCTTTACTTAAACCCTTACCATGACTACCGTAGGCAATTCCTAATTTCCAAACATCACTCTTGAAGTACAGCCCTCACATTTAGGAATCAACATTAACCATTTATTTAAATTTCTAAGTTCTTTCACCTTGTCTTAAATTTGACCCAAAACCTCTAAATCCTGTTTACGAATTCCTTGAACTTGTTCAAATTGTTCTCCTCGTATTATTTAATTTAAATCTCTAGGCCTTACAAAACTTATCTTCCATCATAAAATCAACTTTCGTATTTTCTTCGACATACACCCTTGAATATTATTCTCCTAAAAATATTTCACAACAATCTCTAAACTTCCATAACTTTGTGTTCTCTCTATCCCTAGTCATTTCCTCGCAACATCTTGTTTAATATCCTTATTAAACACAATTAACTTCTCTTTTCCATTACTAACCTTCTACATAGCCTCAGAGTAAAAGTTTTTCCCAGAATCAATAACCAAGATTTTCTAAGTTCTCAAAAATAGGTTGACCTCTGATATCCTCATTAGTTTTGAATACACCTATAAACTATCTCATAACCCCAAAATTTCTCTAAATGTAATTGTTTCCAGATTGGCAGTATACATCTCTTTATTCTATTCGAGACCTTTACCACATTTCTAACTCAAGTTTCCATATGGAACACTCCACATTTGATTTCCTTTAGATCATCATAAAATAACCAGTTACGTCTTTTCTGAGCTACATAATTTACGTCACTTCCTTAGCCTTCCCCATGCAAAAGATACGAAGATTCAAGGGTTTCGAAGTACATCTGGTAGGGACGACAAGATATGGATAATTAATGTAATGAGACAGAGTTTAAGATAAGAGGTAAATAAGAATGCAAGGGAATAATGGCGAGAAAGAATAATGAAGATATGTTCCTTCTTATTGGTTCAAACGAGAGGAACCCATCAAGCTTAAATTCAATAGCAAGGAATGAGGGTGAATCCAAACAAGAGGAAAAGGAATTCCAATTGAAGTTCAAAATGAGTTTCTCAGGGGTCGTCCCAGAAATCTCTCAAAGAAACCTAAGTGTGATTGAGTACCTTAGATTTGAAAATATTAATCTAAATATAAAATTAAATCAACAACTACAAAATTTTATCAAAATCACCAACTAATACCAGGATTCAAAGTTCTACAATGAATCCACAAAATCAAATTCAAATCAAGGAAAAAGGTGAATCAAAACAAGGAAAAGGAGTTTAAATCGGAATTCAAAATGAGATTCTCAAGGGTCATCCCAGGAATCTCTCAAGGAATCCTAACAGTGATTGAGTATCCTCTCATCCTAACATCTTAATTTATATATCCTATAGCAGGCTCGTAGTAGTACAACTAAGTCGTTGTGCTACTACGAAATCGCACTAATGCGAATCTCGACCTGCATGGGCCACCACTAAAAATGTGTCACGACCCGCACCCTAGAGTTAGGGCACGAGAAGTGGGTACGTCCAGCCTACGCCGCAGTGTCGGCGGTAGAACGCTGTCCTAGGTCTCATGCATCTAACAGTATAAGGCTAAACAGTTTATACTCCCCGAATGGGGGTGACATAACAGATACAGACTCAATCACATCTAAGGTAGAGCATGATAAGGATAGATAAAACATGAAATCCAAAAAAGGTACAACAGAGAGAAATCTAAGTGTCTAAGATACACAAATCCAACAATATATCTCAAATCTCCAAACTCAGATACAGTAATCCATAAAGTAAATACAACTCCAGACAATTGAAAATAGCTAACTAAATAACCGCTAATGTGTCTCCTCTAGGCTAGCAGGCAATCTCCAAGCTATCTGTAAAATTTATCAACGGGTCCAGTCAGGACATGAGCGAGTACAGTACATCTCAACAATATCATAACAGGTTAGGAAATATAAACATGCTAGAGAGTAAGATACAGGATCTGAAGAAATAACATGATGAAAAAGAGAGAGACTGTAAGTAAATAGCTACAATATATAGAGAACTATCAGTGACTAGTGATTCAGAGCACAAGATGGTTATGTAAACGGCACGATGTTGTACACGAGTAATCTACAGAGGTTGTACACGAGTAATCTACTGGATTGATTACATAACCACTTCTACTCCCCCGCCCCAATCAATACACAAGGATCAAGCTAAGTTATGTTATTGCACACGAAGTATAGTCGCACACGAGATCATGTGAATACATGAATATACACGATTTCACACGATTTGTACACGAATGTCACGAATACAAGGAGTACACGATGCTCACAATAAAGTACACGAATACCCGATGTATCCGCTAAGGGGATAACATCGCACAACAAGATCCATATAGTACTAATCCGTATTTCCAACGTGTCAGCATCATGTAAAGTAATGTAAAGCAGGAAATATAATCCTAAACAAGATATGAAATGATCAGAGAATGTACTCGCCTGGTGTCTGAATGTCCAAAGTAAATATACTGTCCGAAGAGAGGTGTCTGGCTCCTAATCAGAACAGCACAAGTCACAACATGTCCAGAAGGGTAATATAAAGCACTACAATGCATTCTACATGAATCTAGGTCAAACTAGGCCAAAGTCAACCCTTGGTCAACTCTGGTCAACTGTACTAGTCAAACTAGGTCCTGTCCTAGCCCAGCAAGTCTTACTAGGCCTAACCAAGACTATCCTAGCAAGCACACATCAATACAAGGCTATACAAGCCAACATACACCCAACTCTATATAGAATGCAATTATTCAATACTCAAATAGGCAAGAATTCACATTGGATATACACTAGGTAATCTATTACTTTAAGCTATATATGTCTACACATATATACACATGCATATATTGGTATTCAATATTAGGTTTATAATCATGGCATTTCAAATGGTTATATAAACTTATATATTACAACACAATATGCTAACATATATATAATATACATACATAGCTAAGTTAACTATATTCATAAATACTTATTTAAGAGGCTATGTGTGTGTATGTGAACATGGCAAAGGGGCAAGTGAGGGTTAAATGGGCATACATAGTGTATACATATCAAAGAGTGTCAAAGTGTAAGTGAACAAAGTGTCAAGTGTGATAGTGTCAACATAGTGTAAGGGGGTACATGAGGTAATATAGGATTTGTGTTAACATAGAACATTACATCTCATTAACTTGTATATTGCATACATTACATCTATTATTACATTACATTCATGCTTGCATTTATTCATCATTCATTTATTCTCTTGCACTACTATATGCACCATACATTACATACTATGGAACCTACATATTCATTACAAGCCATACTTACACATGCTTACATTAGATAGGATACTTACATCTTATACATCATTTATTTAACTATTTACTCATTCTTGCATTCTCTATTTAATTACATAATGTATATACATTAACATGGGTTAAAATCAAATAGAATATTATATTACACACAAGGGTGCACAAAATGCATATGCCGAATAGTAACTCCTACTAATAATCAATATTGTACCGTCTCAGCATGAATTAAATTCTAAGATTAAAGTATGTTATAGATCTATGTGTTAGCTTTCCGAAACTTCAAACGGATCGCATTTTTGTTTCCGGAAACTCCCGGAATCGCAAAAACACCGAGAACGCATTTATCTTTCGTATAGCTGACACTCAAATAATTCTCCAGAAAGTTACAGAAATAATTAGACCTATTAATACATGTTTTTGGAAAGCTAACTTCAATACGCTTCTTTTAAAAAAATGGGAGATTAAACCGAGCTTTGAGCTAGAAGTTATGCCATTTCTAAGTTAGGACTGAAATTAAAAACGTGGATAAAAATCATGACGGATTTGGGTAATTTGAGACAAAAGAACACAAGTATATAACATAATATATCAAGAACTCACTCTCTACACTAATATATATATATATATATATATATATATATATATATATATATATATATATATATATATATGAGACACTATAGAACACATCTCCAATACAAAAATATGAGATTAAACATGTAATAATTCATTCATACATAACAACAACACATAGTGTGTCCAAATTTGGAGTTTTCCTACATGGACACAACCACAACACAAAGGACACTCCTATGACCTCCAAATGGACACAAAATAGACACAAATAGAGATACAACCATGGGGGTCATTTCTATGGGTTCAAAATAGACCTATATGTATAAGGAAATGAAAAGGAAAAGGGATTTATACCTTCCGGTAGATCGAATCGAAGAAAAGCCTTCCCAGAGCGACACCGACACGTAGAGATTCCAAAAGGACACGAACGAGCTCCGAATCCTCCCAAACTTGGGTAGCTTCTTCCTTGGCTAGAATGGAGAAGGAAAGAAGAAGATTTGGTGGCGAAATGGAAAAATTTGGTGGAGAAATTGCTAGGGATTGCTCTCTAGGAATTTGGGGAAGAACAAGAGAGAGAGTGTGGATGAGAATAATGAAATGAACTTGAGCCTATCCTCTCCCGAAGTGGCTGGTCATATGGGGCTATTTGTCCTATTATGGTAAGGTCCAAAATGCCCCCACTAACCTATTCTATGAGTATTAGGAAAGGGCTAATTGGTTGGGGCTAAATTAGTCATTCTAAAGTCTCTAATCACACTAACCTTACCCATAATAATTAGTCTAACCTCTAACTAAAATATTTCTATCATGTAGACTAAAATTAATATCATATGGGCCATGCCTAACTAGTGTGTGGGTCCCACTAGTGTCAAACTACCCCCGGGTTCCCGTTACAAGTCAGATTGAGATAAAATTCGAACCCGACTCAAATAATCCCAAAACAATATCATAAATAATAAAATAATATCAAAATAATTCAAAGAGGTCAAATGCAAAAATATCCTTAGGCCAAAATGACATTAAAATATCATAATCACATGGTTAGGCTTTAGGTCAAACAGTCTCTAGGGTTTCACTAGCAAAACGTCAAAACCACAAGTCATTGATTTAAATAATTTTAAAATGATTTAAAATCACCAAAAAATAATATCATGAATTAAATATCATTATTAAAATAATTATAAACATAAAATTTCAAAATTACCCTTATTTGAAAAACTGGGTGCTACAGGTCTCAGGCAACCTGGGAACAATCCAGGGTTGGTCAGGCCAACCGCAGCAAGTACCAGAAAGGAAGGCTCAAGGACGGGCGAAAAAAACCAGCATGATAAAATATGACAGAAATAGCATCTAAAAACAGTAAATAAGGTAAGGAATCGTGCGGTACCAACGCACGATTATAGAATATAAGGCAGCAATCCAACTACTAATACGTAAATAACCAACAATCATCACAGCCATCCTAACATCCACTAATGCTTGCATCACCAACTGGAACTCGTAGTCTGTCATCGGAACAGTAACTCACCCCTACATCAAACAAGAACAAGAGACTGAATTACCGCACCGGGACAACGTTACGTACCAGCCAGCTTAGCAAGCAACAAGCCATACAATTTAGGAGAATAAGCGGCCACTCAAAATGCCTACGGCTCTCTATGTGGAGGTTGGGTTACCCCAACAATGCAAGTATGGGAATCCTCAGATCGTGCCGTCCCAGCAGGGCTAGCGAGGCCAAATATAGCATGTAAGAAGAGCACCGATCCCTCGTAAGGCCACGGGGCTTGCATGTCCCTACCGGTCCCTCGTAAGGCTACCGTGCCGAGCATGCCATGTATATAATGTATAGTACATAAGTAGCCGGTTATTGCCATCCACTAGTATGAATGGTAACAAAATCCGTGGCAGCCAGCCTGCAGGTCATGACTAATGTCTGGGATAAGGCTGGTAATGCACGATCTCGGGATTCCGTTTCCCTCCAATGCTTCTACCAGTTTAAGTTACCTAGATTAAACATACATTTATCCGGAATCACATGCCGTGGTCACATGATCATCCTCCTAGATGTCGCACCTCAGTACGAGAACGCTAAGTAAGAATCAACCTCGGCACCTATAGTCCCAGTTGTGATCCATCCTTAGTGTTATGCAACAAGCAAGCAAGCAATCCTAACCACGTTAAGACTATAGGCCAACTACCAGATACCCGTGCAGGTAATCATATAATATAGCTAGAATATCAAGATGGCATCGCAATGCCATATAATCATGGAAGTAGCACCTCAAAGTGCTAGTAGACAAAGGGCACCGCAGTGCAAGGTCAGGGCCAGTACCTCAAAGGGTAACTGGACTTATAGCACGGATACAGGTAGTCAGGTCTGGGACAAGGACAAATCTGTCAGTCACAAGAAGTCATCTGCCCACATCATGGCATGGATATCAGGTCAAGTACAAAGACCAGAACCTCTACTATAATAACATCTCAAGCATATATGGGAGCCTACAGCTCCAATCATCAAGTCGGTCCATCCACCAGATCAATCTAGCAATAGTCTCCCATCCTTGATGGAGTGAATATCACGTCAATAAAGACAACCACCAAATACCAAGCTCATCCCCCTAACAAATGCTAGGCCCTCTGACTCACAAGAATCCTCCAAGTCAATGATCACAAGCCACTAGAAAACAAGCCCCTCAACTACCAAGACACAACAATCAAACCAGGTTTCCCCAACTACCAGAATATACAAAGGTACCCAGTTTAGGCGTTTGGAAAGTCGAGTAAAAATCATATAATAATACCCTCGATATTATTCTCGTTCCGCGAGACACTCGCACCAGTATCCAAAATCCAAAAGTCCTCGAAGACATATCTGATCAAATTAGAACATCACCAAAGAACTAACAACACTATCTAAGAATCCACATAGTCTACCATTATCACTATCTCAATATCATATCCCCTCATAGTCAATCCTTGAATCAGATCATAATTCCAATACATGGGTCAACACTAATCAACGCCATCGGAAGATGGCAAGGATTGTGTGAACCACTCTGGATCAGATCCACAACCCTTAAACCAAACATGGACCAGGGTTGCAGACCTTCACCCGAGTAGAACCGCTCTCCTTACACAATCCGACGGACAGGACAAACAATGGGATAACAAAATAAACTAGAACACCATCTAAAAAGAAGGGTCACGGGTCAAGAGTCCAATGAGTGATACCGTCGAAAAGGCAAGGATTGCGTGAACCACTCTGGATCAGATCCACAACCCTTAAACCAAACAAGACCAGGGTTGCAGACCTTCACCCGAGTAGAACCGCTCTCCTTACACAATCCGACGGACAAGACAGGTCAAGACGCTAGGCGACTAATCTAGACAGGAGTCTACCTAGCAGGCGATGAGATCAGGGATGCTATACCAAGAAGAACATGCATGAGTTCAGTCCCGCAAACCAAAGGAATGGTTCTGTCCAATCCTTCGAACCAAATTTCCAACCGGGAATTCTGGAAAAATTCGGCAGAGTCTCCTTTGTAATCTGGATGGAAGCACCCTACGAATAGGGGCTAAAACACTCGGTGCAACCCGCCGCAGAATCGCAGAATCGCATGCTGAGAACGCTAAGTCTCAGCAACTAGCAGCACTACGATGCGTACTGGAAACAAATTGATAGCCGAGAACACTAAGTCCCAGCCTTCAGGAGCACTACAATGCGTACTAGAAACCAATCGAACCCGAGATCACTAAGTCCCGGCCTCCAGCAGCACTACAATACGTACTGGGCACCAAGCCAACATGCATAATATAATAAAATAACCATCTCGCAGGATGCATCACAGCACAAGTACATAATTCTAACCCAAGTACAATCACAGCCACAAGAATAGTTCGCCAAGCCGTTACCCGACCGCGAGTCGGACACGGGGCATACAGGGACAATCCATACAAGTGAGTCGTGCTCGTGTCCTCGGAGGTGTGGATGACCCATCCGAGTTGTCCGATACGGTCTATCCCAGTATCAGACCAAGCTAGTCTAGGTTATCATGGCAGTTCTACTGCTAAGCTACACTGCTCATGGTTATACAATTTACAATAAATTAAATACAATAAAATCCAGAAGAGATGGCAAGAGCCGTCGATGAGCAAGGAATACTTGCCTAGAGGGCTCGGCTAGGTAAGTAAGTCTTCAACGATCACGATCCAAGCTAGCACGTCCATCGAGGTCCTCAGAACACACAATAAATAACCATTAGCACCAAACAATAAAATAATAGGAGAAATCACAGGGGATGGCAGGAGGCTATACCGTGTGGGTCCCGCAAGCAGTACAGAGATCTGGCACAAAAATCGAGGTACGCAGATCGATACAGACACGAAAATCGAGATGTGCACGTATATCGAGACGCACACGAGAATCAAGATGGCACGAATATCGAGATGAACGGAAAACACGTGTACGTAAATCAAGACGTGTACGTAGATCGAGAAAATCACGTATATCAAGATAGCGTACGAATTAACGCGACACGCAAATCGAGGCATGTACGCAAATCGAGACGGAGCGAGATTCAAGGAAGCACGCAAATAAATGCGACATACAAGTCGACGTATGCACGCAAATCAATGTGGTACAGAGTCCAAGGGGATACGCAAACCAAGGCGGCACGTAAATTCGCACGTGCATGCAAACCGGGATGGCACAAAGTCCAAGGTGGCACACATACCACTGCGGTACGCAAATCGATATGGGTACGCAAATCGGAGCGGCACGAAAACCGAGATGGGCACAAAGGCCGAGACACAAGAAACAAGGCAACACGTAAACCAATGGGGCACGGTGCCCGAGGCAGCACGGGGCTCGAGGCGTCCCTCTGCCCAAGGCAGCACGTGCATCGAGGTGGCACAAAAATGAGACTGACACGTACACCGAGGTGCATGCGTCCTAGAAACACAGGGAACGAGGAAGCGCACCAACCGAGGGAGGCGCTGCCCGAGGTGACACGCTTCACGAGGCAGCGTACTGCTCGAGGCAGCACCCTGCCCGAGGTGCGCCGATCGAGGGGCTCACTCCCCGAGGAGCTCACAGCCCAAGGGAGGGGAGAGGGGTGCGGAGGAGCTCGGTCATGGTCGGGTCAGACCACCGGTGGAGGGGGAACAGAGGGGTAGGGGAGAAGGAGCTCACCAAGGTGGTGCTCGGCCAGGTCGGGTCAGCCCCGCGGTGGAGAAAGGACGGCGGCGGCAGCAGCTGCGCCAAGGGGCGGGGGAGATAGCGGCGCTGGCGTCGACGGAGGTGGTGCTGGGGGCCGGAGAAGACGGGAACAGCGACAGGGGGCCGGAGGCCCTGACAGTGGTGGTGGTGCTGGTGGCTGAAGGGGGCGACGCTGGAGGCGGCTCGCGGCAGCGGTTCGCGCCACGGCGAGAGGATGAAGGAGAAGGGGGCGGAGGCCGTTGGGCTGGAGGCGGGGACGATGATGCTGGTGCGGTGGTGGCGGCTGGAGGCGGGGCGACCACAGCGGAGGGAGGCGGCGCGAAAATGAGGACGACGGAGGCCGAGTGAGAGAGGAAGAGAGTGAGGAAAGAGGGATGAGAGAGTGGGGCTGGGGTGAGCGGCTGAGAGAGTAGAGTGAGGGAGAGTGAGAGTTAGGTTAGGGTTTGAGTTTTCTTTTGGGAGGGTAGATATAGGGATCAAGGAATTTAATCAATAACAAATAATTAATGAGGGCAATTCACCTCCAATGAAATAATAAAAATTTCAAATATACCCCAAAATTAAAATCCTCCAAAATACGAAATAGAGTCATATACCTATTTTCAAAAATAGGGATCTGACATGGGAAGCATATTGATTTCCTTATTTTCCATTATCTTTTGATTCAATAAAAAAAAAGAGAAAATTTGAATGACATCCATTTTTTTTTATCCTAATTCAAGGTACACCCCACACAAATACATTAATGTAAGGTATCTTCCACTTTTGACAGAAACCATTCTCTACTGACGGTCAACTGGTTCGACCAATTTTTTTGACGAGAATACCCTCGTCTTTTTTTCTTTTCTCTGTCCCGAGTCCAAACCCTCGTCCCTGCCTCCCCACCTCCTCCCGCCCAGCGTCCAAATCCCGCCTCCCGCCCCCTCCTCCTCGTTGGTGGTCGGGAGGGGGGCAGCCAAACCCCCGCCTCCCCACACCTCCCGCCCTCCTCTGCACCGCTGTTGTTGCTGCTGTCGCCGGCGGTTGGGGGAGTAAAGGCACGTCGGCGGTCGGGAGGGGGGCAGCCAAAGGAGAGCACGGGAGGAGAGAGGGAGGGAAAGGGGGGGGGGGGAGCAGAGGCACGCTGTCGGTGGGGAGGGGACAGCCAAGGGAGAAAGGGGGACACGGGAAAGAATGCGAGGGTATTCTCGTAAAAAAAATTGGTTAAACTAGTTGACCATCTGTGGAGGACGATTTTCATCAAAAGTGGAGGGTATCTTACATTATTGTAATTGTGTGGGGTGCACATTGCATTAGGATAAAAAAAATGGAATGTCACTCAAATTTTCTAAAAAAATAATAATAACTTTGTGATTGCCACCTTATCAATTGATAAATGTCAAGAACACATCCAATATTTCAACCATATTTAAACAATTAAAACATAAAGTTGCAAAACAAATAAAAGAATTATATATATATATATATATATATATAGAGAGAGAGAGAGAGAGAGAGAGAGAGAGAGAGAGAGAGAGAGTAAGAATATTTTTATACTTACTTCCTGATCATTAGTGATTGGTGGTTGGAAGCTAACAGTGGAATGTCTGTTGTTTGTACAATTATTGGAGCATTTGGTGTCTTCTTGTGGGAATCTCACACACTGCTGTCGCCAACTTGTAAGTTAGGTGGCCACTGACCGAGTCATGATCATTCATGCATCCCTTCTCCGAGAGAGCCACTCTGCCTGATTCGGTCGCCAATCAATCTAGACGAGCGTTGCACTCCTTAGAGCATCATTAGTAAGGCCCATCCCATTTTCTATATTTTAGATTTAGAATGTAGGAGCTCATTTTGTAGAATAATAAGTCTCATTCCTAGTTCCAATTTCTACAATTTTGGTCCCAACCCATCCATGGGTGCTAAGGGTTGGGCCTCCCAATTTTTAGATTCTAGATTGTAGAAACTCATTTTGTAGAATAGTAAGTTCCAATTTGGAGCACAACTTTCTAGATTCTAAACTTTATATTATTTTTTTCCTACATTATATTTTGACCACACAATTTTTGGGACCGGAGCTCACTTTATCATTTCTTACTATTCTCATACAAACCCAACCCATTCTACATTTATCTTTTTTTTTGAAATTTTGGGCTCCAAATTGTATTGGAGAGTCCCAACTACTAATGATGCTCTTAGACGAGCCATACTAGACCTGTCGATGTAACTTATTGATCGGATATTGGTATTACCATATCCGAATCATTAACTATCAGATATATCTAATAACTATTCGATATCCGATCGGGTAGAAGTTTTGGCTACCGTATACGTTACCGATAATTTTAACGGATATCGGATAATATCCGAACCAATAAGATTACTAAAAAAATACTTTAAAAAAGGAAGGAAAAAAAAAACAGAACAACATATTTTGTCAAGAAACAACATATTTTTACATTAAAATGACAGATTTTGTTTAGAAACAGCAGATTTTCATATTGAAATATCAGAAGCAACAGATTTTCACATTGGAACAACAGATTTTGTCAGATATATGTGTAGATTTTCACATTGAAATATCATAAGCAGCAGATTTCCATGCATACATTGAATACATTTGCACCAAAAAATTCTCCACACAAGCACATATAACTAATAATCCATGCATACATTGAATATATTTTAAATATATTAAATAATTTAAATATTATTGGTTCGAATATTATTGGTCCGGATATGACACTTACCGTATCCGCATTTGATATCCGATAAATATCCGATATGATACCCGAATCAGTATCTGTTTTCGAAATTTCGGATATTTACGGTTCAAATACAGATCGTATACAAATTTCTGGTCTACCATTGACAGGCCTAAGCCATACTCTCTCTCTCTTTTATAGACTAACTACTTAATTTACTCGGTTCTACATAACTTAATTGTTTCTTCAGTCATCCATTCCGCTTATATGACAAACTAGTCATATTCAAATTCAAATGTGATGCACATACCTCAAAAAAAAAAAATCACTAATATTGTTTTAAAAAATTAATAATAATTTAAATATATTTTAATTTAAATTTGTTATAGGTATGTCTTAGAACTTTATATATATATATATATATATATATATATATATATATATATATATATATAATAAGGGAGGTGAGGTGCCACCCTATGGAGGGTGTCTACTTGTCACCCCCCACATGTTATCATCATGCACCCATGTGCATGATGATAGCATGGGAGGGTGACAAGTAGACACCCCCCCGTGAGGTGGCACCCTACCTCCCTTATTATATATATATATATATATATATATATATATATATATATATATATGACTTCTAGTCGAATTCCAGTGGAAGCGATTCCAAAATATATATATATATATATATATATATATATATATATATATATATATATATATATAGAATTCGGCTATATATATATATATATATATATATATATATATATATATATATATATATATATATATATATATATATATATATTGGAACCAGGTAAATTATTTTTTGGAATCGCTCCCACTGGAATTCGGCTAGAAGTCATATATATATATATATATATATATATATATATATATATATATATATATATATATATATATATATATATATATATATATATATATATTAAAATTATATTTAAATTAATAGTTTAAATTAGTTAGAATTTTAGGGATTTTTTGGGTGGAGATGTACATATAATAGATGGAAGGATTTTTTTTTTTTTTAATTAAGTAAGAATATACATACACTTTTTTTTTTAAGTCATTTTGAAACTGTTTTATAATATTAAATATAAGTGTAATGCATATATGGTAAGAGTTTGTCATGACTCACTTGGTAACTCAGTAGTTTGGAGTAGGATTGTTGCGGGGAATGGAAACTGGAAAGTGGCCTAATCGAGAAATCCTTTGAGTACAACTCTATTGGGTCGACAGAATGATTTTTCCACAGCTTATGGGCTAAACTCTATCAATCATTTGGTCTACTTGTGCTCAAGGTCCCTAGTTTCTGAGCAGAACCTTGAGATTTTGTTGTCTAACTCGATACTAAGGCCTCGTTTGGTTCACGGATTCAAGAAAGTAGAAAAAAAAAGTTGTTCTTTTCCTTTGTTTGGTAACCACAAACTTGGGAATCAATTTCCTCACAATGGAAAAAATTGGAAGGAATATGGTTCCACTCATGACCCATGGGATTGATTTTTCCTCCTCCTTTTCCAACATTTATTACAAAAGCTATGACAAAAGTAACCATGTGTTATTGCTTATTTTACCATTAATGTTATTTTTCATAATGCTATTTTTATTTTATATGTAAGGATATTATTGGAACTGTCGTAAGGCAAAAGCTCAAACACACGGAGACGAAGCTTTCTCGTATATTATCAATCACTCAAGTGTACATTTACAAGCTATTCTAACCTCTCTTTATATAGGGAGAGAGGTTGGGGGTTATGAAGAAATGAAGGGCCAAAGGTCATATAGGTTACAAGAAGATGAAGGTGTAGAGACATATGAGTTACAACACTCCCCCTTGGCTCTCCAGAAATTCTGCTTGTAAACACCTCTGAGTTTCTTCGTCTGTCTGTAGCTTGCAGATTCAAAAATGACCACCTACTTGTGCCTCGTTAAAACCTTGCCAAAGAAAACCCAGTGGAAAAAAAAACTTTGGTCGAAGGACAAAAGAGTACACACAGGTCAGTGTGATGGGGGTAAACTTAACCATTGCAAAGGTGCCTCGTCAAAATCTTGTCAGGGAAAATCCAGTGGAAAAAACCGCTGATCGAAGGACAAAAGAGTACACGATGGTTTAGAAGTATACACTGGATACTCCTCCTGATCACAATAGTCCTTAGTGAATAAGAGATTTGAAATGTGTCTCGTTAAAAAAATCTTGCCAAGGAAAACCCTATGGGAAAAAACTTGGTCTAAGGAAAAAAGAGTACACAAGCATACATCAGGATGCTTCTCTTTTCACTTGCACTCGACAGGGCACGGGATATACGCACAACAGGGCGTTTAGAGGCGCTCGTTGGGGCGCTCCCCCTCACATGCACACAACAGGGTGCGGGAAACATGTTTCACTTAGGTTAGCTCTGAAAGCTTCTTAAGTCCAATCGCTCTGACATGTTTCTGGAACGAGTATTTTGGTAGTGACTTGGTGAACAAGTCTGCACGGTTATTCTCCGATCCAATGTGTTGCACTTCAATCTTCTGAAGCGCTTGTTGTTCATGTGTAAAGAACAACTTGGGCGATATGTGCTTGGTAGCATCCCCTTTGATGTAACCATGTTTCGCTTGATCAATAACAGCTGTATTGTCCTCATAGACGACAACAGGTTCATCTGGGTCATATGGAAGATCATATGTACTTCGAATATGGCCAATAACAGCTCGAAGCCATACACACTCTCTAGTCGCCTCATAGAGCGCGAGTAGCTCAGAGTGGTTCGTTGAAGTAGCCACTAAGGTCTGTTTACGAGACCTCCAAGAAATCGCCGTGTTCCCAATGGTAAAGACATAACCAGATTGGGAACGCCCCTTGTGCGGATCAGATAAGTATCCCGCATCGGCGTAGCCAACAAGGGTCGCGTTGCTTCGAGTGCCAAGAGCGTTGGACTCACTCAAAATCGCGTAGGGATAGAACAAGTCCAAGTCCGTAGTACCCTTAAGGTAGCGGAAAATGTCTTTTATGCCATTCCAATGGCGGCGTGTTAGCGCGGTGCTGTGTCGAGCTAGACAATTCACAGCAAACGAGATATCCGGTCTAGTACATTGGGCCAAGTACAATAAAGCGCCTATTGCACCCAGATAAGAGCACTCAGGACTCAATATCTCTTCGTCGTCCTCCTTTGGACGGAATGGGTCCTTAGTAATGTCTAGAGAGCGGACGATCATGGGAGTAGTGGACGGCTTAACGTCAAAATGACTAAAGCGTCTCAACACCTTTTGGGTGTAGTTTGCTTGATGGACAAGAATTCCATCTTTACGGTGCTCGATCTGCAGGCCGAGGCAAAACCGTGTCTTCCCAAGATCCTTCATCTCGAATTCCCTCTTCAGGATATCAGCAGTTTCTGACAAGTCTTTTTCGGTTCCTATGAAATTCATGTCATCTACATAGACCGCGATGATTGCGTATCCTGAAGTAGATTTCTTTATGAACACGCATGGGCAAAGTTCGTTATTAACGTATCCCAAACCAATCAAGTATTCGCTTAGGCGGTTATACCACATTCGCCCGGATTGTTTCAATCCATATAGCGAACGCCTCAGTCTAATCGAAAACGCGTTCCGTGGTCGGGAACTACTTGATTCAGGCATCTTTAGTCCTTCAGGGACTTTCATATATATCTCTGTGTCTAGATCCCCGTAGAGATAGGCTGTGACCACATCCATGAGCTGCATATTCAGTTTTTCGGAAACTACTAAACTGATTAAGTAGCGGAACGTTATGATGTCCATTACGGGAGAATACGTCTCATCGTAATCAATTCCAGGGCGTTGTGAGAAGCCTTGCGCCACAAGGCGAGCCTTGTATCGCATAATCTCATTTCTCTCATTACGCTTCCTTAGGAAAACCCATTTGTGACCAACTGGTTTAACATTGGGTGGTGTTGGAGCAACAGGTCCAAACACGCTTCTTTTCGCTAAGGAGTCTAGTTCAGCCTGGATTGCTTGTTTCCATTGTGACCAGTCCGTTCGTCGTTGACACTCGGCAACACTACGAGGTTCCATGTCATCATTGTTCATAATGTCAGTGGCCACTGAGTATATGAACACATCATCGATGACAGTTTCGTTTCGCTTCAAAATATCGTCTAAGCTAGCATACTCGACGGATATTTCGAGGTTATCGGCATGATTAGGAATAGGCGTTTCATCTGGAACGCGCTCTTATAATACATCACCGTGATCCTTAATGATCTCATGTGGCAAAACGCTTTTAACAAGATTTCTCCGCTTCCGAGGCAGAGCATCTTTGGAACCAACCGGTCTTCCCTTCTTCTTGGGAATAGCGGCGGACTGGACGGCCGATGGCTGCGTCCTTTGCTCGGCGGGTGTCACGCCCCGCTCCCGTAGGAGCGATCATCCTCGCTAAGGCGTGATGCCGCACGGGCCTAGGTTGCGCCCGTGCAAGGCCAATGTAGAAACGGCCGATTTGAGTCTAGGCCACAGAGTCGCACAGAGTGTCCCCATTTGCAGCGGAAGTAAAAATAAACACAAGTAGAAGCGAATCCAAATCTCTTTATTGAATTTCAAGAAGTTTACAAGCGGCGCTAGGCCGATATTACAAACCGCTCAAGCTCTCTCTCTGAAACATAAAAGGCGTGCCAAGTGGCTTACAACATGGAATGATACATGGCGATGTTCCGATACATTATGTCCTGTATAGGGTGCTTCAGCTTCTTGCAACGTTCCAAGGCCCCAGAGTTGGCTCCGCGCCTTGACACGTTCGATGGAAGCTCCGCACCCGCCGGCGTCTCCTGCTTCCTGCAAGCAGACTGTGGGGTTATCAGTACATTATTATGCACTGGTGGGGAGGCTAGCTCGCCCACAATGCCATCATTACCAAACACGTTCCATTTACTTTTGTGCACCGTCTATCATTCATTGTCTTTCTAATCTTGCCTTAGGATCAGTTTCATGGCACATATCATGACCTATCTCGTGTTGCTGATTTCAAGTGTCGCATGGAAAATGCAAGCACGACTTACCCATACTTACCGTCCGGCCTTCCCTGTCCAAGGTAAACCAAGTTAGTCAACATTAACATGAAGTAACATGACGTGATTTATGTAAACATTCAATGTTACGGTTGTGTCCATGTCTCGGGATCTAGCACGTCGTGGGCATGTTCTAGTGTTACGTTTCGAGCATGTTCAAGAGGCACATTTCAAGCACGTTCGGGGTGGTATATTTCAAGCATGTTCAGGCATGTTATATTTCGAGCATGTTCATGTTCAGGATGTTACTTTGCAAGCATGTTCAGGCATGTTACATTTCGAGCACGTTCATGTTCAGGATGTTACTTTGCAAGCATGTTCAGGAGACACTTGATCATTTAACTTAGACTACTTTGATTTCAATGCAAGAACTTGCACGTGGATTGCCACCAGCATAGTCCACTTAATCTACATGCACGGGTCGCTGGCTTTACAAGCCATTTAGGACATTCCCCTGTGGCAATTCTCAACTTAGCGTAGGGTGATGGCTGGTACACCCCGTTAAGTCTCTTGAATATACCCTCCTACTTACGTCTCTTGGTGCCCAAGCCCGCACACAAGCAGCCCGTAAGCGCCGTTGATTCCGCCTAGGCCGGCCACGGTTTACCCCTCCAACGCCCGTGCCGCAGAATCCTTCCACACGACGGCCACGGTATTCCCCCCCATCGCCCGTGCCGTTTGTCCACGACCATTTCGTATTGTCTTGTCATTTTAACTTAGCGGCTATCTCCGAGCCGTAGGCTAACCCTTAGCCATAATGCGTTATCGACCAGGTTGGCGTCCGTACAGCGCGGGTAGCGAGCCCCGTTGCACGTGCCCGTCATACCTGTCGATAGCGTCTTCCATGTCTTATCTTTTACGTATTCTTTCTTTTCTTTCTTTCTTTCACTTGTTCATTTGATTCATCGATTCATTCATGTATTCATTCATTCATTCGTTCGTTCATTTGTTTATCCATTCATTCACGCACTACGCAACTCCCAGTGTGGGAGTCGCCTTGGCGACCCATCGGTCCCATAGCCTTTCAATGTTGCTAAACTCTACTCGGAGCGACTATGTTGATAGTCTTTCCATTTCATTGTTGTAAACCATTCATTGTTTCATTGTTTGAACGCGTAAGGAGCATAAACGTAGGCTTGTGCCGTAGCACGAGCATGGAGCGCGGGCGAGAATTCTCGTACTTTTCCATGTTCATTTCCATATTCTATACAAGCAAACAAGTTGGGATTATTCCCTTAGCTAGGTACGTTGAGTCATTTATTAGCATGCAAGAGGTTATCGCCTAGCAATTCTCGTGATAGTGTCCGTATTGTTATGTGTCTAGGCTAAGCACAGACGGGTTCATCGGAGCCACCCACCTTTGCGATGTTCGCATCGGCCGAGCGATATTCCGAGCGCGCCTTTGAAAGTCTAAGTCTGGATTCATCCTGTCGGGCCAATGTAAGCCTTGCATCGATTCGCATCGATACTTCATCGGGACGAAGCAACTCTTCGGGTCGACGGCTCGTTTGAGTCGTTGCACTTGCCGTTTGGAATCGGCGTTCCGCTAGGGCGGAGCGGGTCACTACATAATACACCACTCAAAACAAGTCTCGTCCTCGAGACTTCCTGAGTGCAGGCCATCCTACCATTCCTTAACTCGGACCGTGTACATACCTTAGACAATTTCCTATGCATCGTCGTTCGATGGCATCGAACGACACTCGGTTTCTTTCTAAGTTCCGTGTCGTATACGTTTTGGTCGATTTTTATTGAATAGCTTCTCGTTCATTTTAGACTTGATGTTATCTTTTCAATTCAAGCGTTTCTTCGTATTGGTTTCCATTTCTTCGTGTTATGGGACAGGAGTGGTTGCACAAGGCACGCTGGATTTTGCCAAATGCGTGGGTCGTAATTGAGGCAACTCACTTTCGTTTACCTCAATTATCGGGATCACTCGATTCGCTTCTCAAGCGTTTTCGTCTATGAAATCATTATGACTTCTTTTTAGCGGAGTCGACCAAGTCTACAAAATTTCCGTCCGATTCAAGACCAAGAACGACACCATCGTCGAGCATAACTTCCTATCGATGGTTCAATTCGTTGCACCAACTTTTAACTAGCACGATTTTACGTTCACGACACTCGTTCACTCCCCAAGTCGTGCTAGAACTCAGCGTATCACTTGGTTGGATCGTGCACGCATTTCAGGCGTCCCCAAAATACATGTATTCAGCCAAGCCGCAGGATAGTGAGTTTGTCATTCTTACTCGAGTCGCATCGTGCACATACTCAAGCGTTCCTGAGATATATGCATATCAGCCGAGTCTCGTGAGCAGGGTTTCTTACTCTTGATCCACTCTTTCAATCCATGTCAATCCTCAAGCTCAATCCTTTGTTTGCAACTCTTGCAACAGGGGCGTCTCGCCTATCCGCTAGGCCAATTCTCAAGGCTAAGTCAATGTCAGGATTGGAATCATAGTTTTCCAACAATAATGCCAACACTGACCCCAATCCTAGGGTCAAACCAAAGTCGGTGGTGCGGGATTTTTCTACCCAAGCTCGTGTCACTCAGATTCCTAAACATCGAGCACGATCACTTAGTTCGTATAGATGCATTCGTTTTGCAACATCCAAATCTGTTCAATCACCAATTCTAAACCAATTCATGTATTCGATTACGAGGTCATCCAGCTCGACAATACGTTCTGCCCCAATCTCACGCGAGTCCGATTATCCACAGCGGTTCATGAATCACCATACAACGCTCCCGCGGAATAATCATTCTCATCGGGGCTTAACTCTTGTTTGAGTTTAGACTAACTCATTCTCGATACGCAGATTGGACCTACTCAATCCTCAAGTTCGACTCTTCAAACACACAATTCATCCTCAAGTCTCCTTCGTGTGAAACCACAAGTCGAAGCATACGAGTTGCCACGCCAGGCGAGTACCGATCACTCCCGCTGTATGAATCACCATACCAGCGCTCACGCGGAGTGATAGTCCTAGTCGGCGCGACGCATGTGCGAGGCTGGGGTTGCGCTCGCATAAGGCAAGAACGTCTACGTTGTGGTTGACAACGAAGTAAATCCAAGCACTCCGTTTTCATCCAAGCCAAGTCTATATTTGATAGTCCGACCGTCATTCATCCTCGAGCCAAGTTTATCTTTTTCCTCGACACATCCTTAACGACCCAAGTATAGCATCCAACGGAACAATAACATTTGCATAATCGTCATTCGCCGAGTCGGAGTGCCCCCGAGTCATCGCATATCGATCTTCGATACGCCTCAATACCATCGACGATATGCGTAACCTGACGATCTTCCTTTGTAACCAATTTTCGAGTCATGCATTGATGCTATTGTCCGAGTTGGATATTCCATAATTTCCTCGATATTCAAGATCAAGTTCGACCGCTATCTCTCCAGCTAGGGTCAAGATCGTTGTTCAAACTCAAGTCGCGATTCATTTGAATCAATCCGAGATCGTACGCGCAATCCTCTAAGTTTCCTCGATCAAGACCATTCATTTACCTCTGTCGTTCCGAGTCGTTTTCTAACTCACGTTGTCTAACGACAAGTTGTCCGAGCGACATCTCGCTCGGGACAATCGAAGTCACAACCAACTAAGTGTGACGCGTTCTAAGGCTTTGTGCGACCGCATCGCCTCGCCGACATACTCGTAATCCTCGATTTCGCTCGAACTATTTCCAAGACGTCCATACACCACTCGGATTCGAGCCATCTGATCTAGTCCTCAATCACATTCTTTTTCTTCTCCAAACCTATCACATACACCACTCGGGTTCAAGCCATACGGTCTAATCCTCAATCACGTTTGTGCCACGCGCTAAGACGTCTTATCGATTCGTTCAACGAATCGCTAGCGTAGTCGTTCGCGCCGTTGCGACGCATTAAGTCGTTCGCAATAATCCTCAAGGTCCAAATAGATCCTTCGAGTGCGCCTAAGCGTTAACTCGATAACGTTTCTATCGATACACACTCAAAGTGTATCTCCGTTCTCGATCGAGCGATACGTTGATATCGCTCGCAACCCGATGGCACCCAAGAGTCGAGGTGCACGATACGCGGACTAAGTTGTACCGCTTAACCATCCCGTTCGGACCACATTCAAGTTTGCACGCTCACTTATTCTCGTTCGCAACTCGTTTGCACCAAAGGGTCTTGGTGCGCGATACTCCGCACAACTTAGCCAAAAGACTGCGTGCAAAACCATCCCGTTCGAATAATACTCCGGTCTCGTGTACCCGTTTGCTATCGTCAACGTAAGCCTATTCAAGCATGCCTCGCGTTTGCTAACACTTAGCATTTAGTTTTCGTCCGACTCGAGTCCGTCGTGGTTCGGCACAAAGGCCATCGCCTATCAAGTCCGTCGTAGTGGCACAAAGGCCATCGCCTATCGGTCCCGTGCAACCGAGTACTCGTACGAGCTTTCGCAATATTTGACTTATTGTATGGAACATCCCAATGCACAACGAGAGAGAGCATACACTTCTTTTGTTTCCAACGCGAGCTTTCAAAACTGAGAGAATCGAAATGATGTCCAAGGACGTAAAGCCGTGCTCTGATACCAATCTGTCACGCCCCGCTCCCGTAGGAGCGATCGTCCTCGCTAAGGCGTGATGCCGCACGGGCCTAGGTTGCGCCCGTGCAAGGCCAATGTAAAAACGGCCGATTTGAGTCTAGGCCACAGAGTCGCACAGAGTGTCCCCATTTGCAGCGGAAGTAAAAATGAACACAAGTAGAAGCGAATCCAAATCTCTTTATTGAATTTCAAGAAGTTTACAAGCGGCGCTAGGCCGATATTACAAATCGCTCAAGCTCTCTCTCTGAAACATAAAAGGCGTGCCAAGTGGCTTACAACATGGAATGATACATGGCGATGTTCCGATACATTATATCCTGTATAGGGTGCTTCAGCTTCTTGCAATGTTCCAAGGCCCCAGAGTTGGCTCCGCGCCTTGACACGTTCGATGGAAGCTCCGCACCCGCCGACGTCTCCTGCTTCCTGCAAGCAGACTGTGGGGTTATCAGTACATTGTTATGCACTGGTGGGGAGGCTAGCTCGCCCACAATGCCATCATTACCAAACACGTTCCATTTACTTTTGTGCACCGTCTATCATTCATTGTCTTTCTAATCTTGCCTTAGGATCAGTTTCATGGCACATATCATGACCTATCTCGTGTTGCTGATTTCAAGTGTCGCATGGAAAATGCAAGCACGACTTACCCATACTTACCGTCCGGCCTTCCCTGTCCAAGGTAAACCAAGTTAGTCAACATTAACATGAAGTAACATGACGTGATTTATGTAAACATTCAATGTTACGGTTGTGTCCATGTCTCGGGATCTAGCACGTCGTGGGCATGTTCTAGTGTTACGTTTCGAGCATGTTCAAGAGGCACATTTCAAGCACGTTCGGGGTGGTATATTTCAAGCATGTTCAGGCATGTTATATTTCGAGCATGTTCATGTTCAGGATGTTACTTTGCAAGCATGTTCAGGCATGTTACATTTCGAGCACGTTCATGTTCAGGATGTTACTTTGCAAGCATGTTCAGGAGACACTTGATCATTTAACTTAGACTACTTTGATTTCAATGCAAGAACTTGCACGTGGATTGCCACCAGCATAGTCCACTTAATCTACATGCACGGGTCGCTGGCTTTACAAGCCATTTAGGACATTCCCCTGTGGCAATTCTCAACTTAGCGTAGGGTGATGGCTGGTACACCCCGTTAAGTCTCTTGAATATACCCTCCTACTTACGTCTCTTGGTGCCCAAGCCCGCACACAAGCAGCCCGTAAGCGCCGTTGATTCCGCCTAGGCCGGCCACGGTTTACCCCCCCAACGCCCGTGCCGCAGAATCCTTCCACACGACGGCCACGGTATTCCCCCCCATCGTCCGTGCCGTTTGTCCACGACCATTTCGTATTGTCTTGTCATTTTAACTTAGCGGCTATCTCCGAGCCGTAGGCTAACCCTTAGCCATAATACGTTATCGACCAGGTTGGCGTCCGTACAGCGCGGGTAGCAAGCCCCGTTGCACGTGCCCGTCATACCTGTCGATAGCGTCTTCCATGTCTTATCTTTCACGTATTCTTTCTTTTCTTTCTTTCTTTCACTTGTTCATTTGATTCATCGATTCATTCATGTATTCATTCATTCATTCGTTCGTTCATTTGTTTATCCATTCATTCACGCACTACGCAACTCCCAGTGTGGGAGTCGCCTTGGCGACCCATCGGTCCCATAGCCTTTCAATGTTGCTAAACTCTACTCGGAGCGACTATGTTGATAGTCTTTCCATTTTATTGTTGTAAACCATTCATTGTTTCATTGTTTGAACGCGTAAGGAGCATAAACGTAGGCTTGTGCCGTAGCACGAGCATGGAGCGCGGGCGAGAATTCTCGTACTTTTCTATGTTCATTTCCATATTCTATACAAGCAAACAAGTTGGAATTATTCCCTTAGCTAGGTGCGTTGAGTCATTTATTAGCATGCAAGAGGTTATCGCCTAGCGATTCTCGTGATAGTGTCCGTATTGTTATGTGTCTAGGCTAAGCACAGACGGGTTCATCGGAGCCACCCACCTTTGCGATGTTCGCATCGGCCGAGCGATATTCCGAGCGCGCCTTTGAAAGTCTAAGTCTGGATTCATCCTGTCGGGCCAATGTAAGCCTTGCATCGATTCGCATCGATACTTCATCGGGACGAAGCAACTCTTCGGGTCGACGGCTCGTTTGAGTCGTTGCACTTGCCGTTTGGAATCGGCGTTCCGCTAGGGCGGAGCGGGTCACTACAGCGGGTTCGACCGGAGCAACATGTTTCACAGAAACATGGCGTCTCTCAGGGACGTCTATCCTTGCAGGCACATTTGCAGTAGGTATAATTGATCTCGTGACTTTTGCTAGGTCGCTAAATGCGTCTGGCATTTGATTTGCAATATCTTGCAGACCTAGAATCCTCTGCACTTCCTTATCACTATGTGCAGAGGGGGGATCATGATGAGCAAAAGCGGGCACATGCCACGCTAATTCATGTCGTTCCTCATCAACGTTAGCGTGCATTTCTTCCCCTAACGACGGAAAGATTGCCTCATCAAAGTCACAATCCGCGTGTCTCGCGGTAAAGAGATCGCCTGTCAAGGGCTCTAAATAGCGAATGATGGACGGGGAGTTATAACCGACATGTATTCCCCGTCGCTTATGAGGTCCAAATTTTGAACGCCTTATCGGCTCAATTGGAACATTGACTAGGCACCCAAACACGCGTAAATGTGAGATATCAGGCTCACATCCAGTAACCAGCTGGTACGCGGAAAGTGGTTGGATGGCCATGGGTCTCAGACGGACCAAATTTGCAGCGTGCAAAATTGTATAGCCCCATGCAGATAGTGGGAGTTTGGTGCGCATAACCAAGGTCCTCGCTATCACTTGCAGTCGCTTTATAAAAGCTTCCGCTAGGCCATTTTGGGTATGAACATACGCAACAGGATGTTCAAGATTTATTCCCAAAGTCATGCAATAGTCATCGAAAGTCTTCGATGTAAACTCCGCGGCATTATCAAGTCTAATAGACTTTATCGGATAATCCGGATGGTGAGCCCTTAACTTAATGATCTGGGCGAGGAGTTTAGGAAACGCTGCATTTCGGGTGGACAACAACACTACGTGTGACCATCTAGTCGATGCATCAACCAAAACCATGAAGTATTTAAATGGTCCGCATGTTGGTTGGATTGGTCCACAAATATTTCCATGAATTCTCTCAAGGAATTGGGAAACCAATCTCGTAGGTTTCACATGGAGTGGCTTGAGATTCGTCTTCCCAATCGAGCAAGCTTGGCATAGACTTTTCGGATTTATAACGAAATTCTTTCCTCCAAGAGGATGCCCATGTGATGCATTCATAGTGCGAAGCATCGTATTTTGACCCGGATGACCCAGCCGGTCATGCCATAGCATAAAAGTCCTCTCATCAACTGGCGCTCGGCGAATGATGAGATTACTCTCGATGTGTTGTATCGTAGTGAGATACAAACCACTTGAAAGACATTTTAACTTCTCCAAGATACGCTTTTGGCCGTACTGAGTGGAGGTAATGAAAAGATACTCGAAGCCATGTTCTCGAGCAGTTTCAACATGAAATCCATTTTTTCGAATATCCTTAAAACTCAGTAAGGTACGACTGGACCTTGGAGAATATAAGGCCTCTGATACTTCAACGGGAGTACCATTGGACAACGAAAAACGGGCTTTGCCAAAACCTTGAATAATGGTTGAGGGTCCCGAAATGGTTGT
Source organism: Iris pallida (assembly GCA_029216955.1). NCBI lineage: Eukaryota > Viridiplantae > Streptophyta > Magnoliopsida > Asparagales > Iridaceae > Iris > Iris pallida. The sequence continues at coordinate 6,353,745 of JANAVB010015800.1, forward strand.
CACTGAGGTTACTTTAGGCGTATAGGAGATAAAGTATGATTTATCTCTCAAGATAGTATGAGTTGTTCCACTATCAACCAGACAATCCACTGCCCAGTGGTCCATGCCTATAAGTAAAAAAATTAAAGTTTGTCACACGTTTGAGGAAAGTGCTCGAAATTGAACTTTAATTTATCGAGAAAACAGAAAATACAAACCACCAAAAGTTTCATGACTTAAATCAAACATAGATAGAAAATGGAGATTTATTCTTCCATTTCTGCTACAAAATCGGGGGTCTCAAGATTTAGATTTTCGTATTCGTTGACCAGATTTGCTTTAGCCCGGCGCCCCTTGTGATAGTTATTAACTTCTTGGGGGGTCGTCCTGCAAGTCCGTTGCATATGACCATAAGCACCATATTTGTAGCAGAGAGTAGGCGCTTGGCCTTCCACTCTCGCTTTGGGACGACTGGCCCGTTGGTTCTTACCATGAGACTGCCTAGGAGTCAAAGGTCCTTGGTTCTTGTTAGAACCTCGCTTTGGATGGCGAGACTTAAACTCGCCTCTGTTCCTTGGCTGGGACGACTGGCCCTTGTCTCGTTTCCACCGTGGATTTGGTCCACGGAGAGCGTTTGCATCAGGCATTGGAATTGTCTTTGTTCCAGCAGGACGAGAATTGTTGTTTCTCATTAAAATGAGACTGTTCTTCTCGTCTAGTAAAAGCTGGGTGATGAGCTCGGAAAACTTGGTGAACTTAGACTAACGGTATTGCTTTTGGAGCAAGTTGTCAGTGGAAGGAAATGTGGTGTATATTTTCTCCAATAGATCACTATCGGTTAATATCTCACCGCAGTATTGGAGAAGTGATCGAATCCTGCAGACTTCATTGTTGTAATCAGTTACACTCTTGAAGTCTTGGAAGCGCAGGTTCAACCAGTCATGGCGTGCTTCAGGTAGCCATATGGTCTTCTGGTGGTCGAAGCGCTCTTTCAGAGAGTCCCATAGCATCTTCGGCGAGGAGATTTCAATGAACTCCGACTTCATGGCGTCAGATAAATGCCTGCGGAATAGAATCATCGCTTTGGCGTTCATTGAGCGAGTGACTTCCACTTCACGCTCTTCCTCGTTATAGATGACGTCCAAGAGGCCCTGCGCATCTAGATGGTTCTGGATGTCTTGCGTCCAGTCCAAGTAGGTCTTGCCAGAGGCTTCAAGGATGGAAAAATCAATCTTGATCGACATTTTTCTACAACAGGAGAAAAAATCTTGATCAGTCAACATATAAAACGACAGGTTTATATGGATTTGGTTTGTATAAGCAACAACAAACAATCGTAAATAAAAAAAACAACGGTTTTGAAAAAACGATTTTTGTTTAAAAAATATCTTATATCGATCGACGGGCCGATATAGAGAGGTCAATAAGTTTCTTGCAAAAATGCATAATTATAAATACAATTTGAGCAAAAAAATAATATTCGGTCAACCCCTTTCAGTAGCTCTACGTGAATATGACCAGGCGAGAAAATGGGGGAGGAGGGTCACCGGGGACCTCTTAAGAACCAAGCCCCAAGTTCTTTCTGACATCATACCCAAGTAGGTGAGCCTATTCGGAGAGACTTCGTAAAATTTTTGTCAAATGTAAGAATAAAAAGATTTTTCAAGAAATTCACGCTATTTGCGAACTGTGCAAAATATGTGACAATTTAGTGCGTGCTCAAAATGAGCGTTGCCTTTGAAAAATTATTAACCAAAAAGATTATTTTTGGGAGGCCCAAATTTGGCGGTGCCAGAATTTGTTTATGTAGCCAAAACCATTTTTCAAATTTTTACGCCATTACGCTAAAAAAAACGTACAACATAAGTAGGCAACAACACACAAAAGAATTGGTGCCTAAGCAAGCGGCACCAAAAAAAAATATCAACTATTTTTCCGACGTCTAATGAAGCGACGCCAAAAAAATAGCGAGAAAAAAATACAATTTTTTTTTACTACTCATCTGTTACAATAATTCACTGAGTAACATAAAAAGAAATGCTACTGAGGTGCTCGGCAGTGCGCAGATGGCACTGAGTTGCTCGTCGAGGCTCTCCAAATCTATCATTACCAAAAAAA
>JANAVB010015800.1:6360841-6508116 GCA_029216955.1 Iris pallida
AAATTAGCTGATGAAAGTACCCATATAAAATGCACATTTATCAATATATTATGTTAACATAATCCTTATTTTAATCTTTATTAAAATTACTTGAAAGACTAAAATACACTTGCCTTAATTATTTTAAAATTATTATTATATTAATATTATCATATAATTATATATATTATTTTATATATGTCCTAAGATTATTTAGGAATATTAAATGACAAGTACTGTAATTACATAGTTGTTTCTATCAGTTTAATGAATATTTTGTTGGTGCTTTCTTTACATGGAGAGAGGTTGCTCTCAACATGTCTTGTAAAAGTTTAGTCCCACATCGGAAATGTACCATGAGTTATCTCAACATATATACTTGGTTGTGTTGTTGAGAGATGCACATGGGGTGGTGACCCTAAGGAGGAAACCATGTGGGTGATTTTACTAGGAGGTTAGAATAAGGCTCCAAAGATTAAGCATTAATGCTTTTGTCATTCTCTTGGATTAATTTCATTTGGAGTGGATTAATTTCATTTGGAGCTAAGACCATCTCCAATGGGGGTTGCTGAAGAAATCCATTTTAGAAAAAACTTCTCCCAATGGTGATTTCTATCACCATTTCTATCCTAGGTGGCAATGATGTAGGATGAAAACTTTCTAGGAGGATTTATACATGTAGAAACTCTCATAGAAATTCTCCTATCTCATGACAATTATTATTGGGTCCCACATCATTAAATTGGTCCTTTTACTATGTGACAGTAGATAGGATAGAAATGGAGAACCATTGGAGAGCATTTTTTGTATGTCTACAATTTTTATGTAGAAACTCTTCCAACTAGGATAGAAATCTTCTTAAAGTACAATGCCAAGTAGGATAAGAACTTAATTTTAGAAATCACCATTGGAGATGGTCTAAGCCCCAAAGGGGCTTAGCGACTCGGACTTGGGCTCATGGGCTCATGAGACGTAATGTGGCGTTTTGTTGGCGCACTTTGCGACATTTTCGGCCATGAGGCTGCTGCCGCATGGAGGGCTCCGCTGACTGTGCAGACTACAAGTCAGTTATGGAAAGACTGATTCAATGCGATTAATTCAGATCCACTTTTTTGTGGGATTTGATTCAATCTTTCCATAAGATTTGAATTAATTTTGTTGCTATCTTTGTGGGATTTGAATTAATTTCGTTGCTATCTTTGTGGGATTTGATTCAATCTTGCCATAAGATTTGAATTAATTTCGTTGCTATCTTTGTGGGATTTGAATTAATTTCGTTGCTATCTTTGTGGGATTTGATTCAATCTTTCCATAACTAAAGAGGCGACTAGGGTTTCCACCCTCTCTCTATATATACTCTCTTCTGACCTCCTTTGTGAGAAATTACGAATTTTATAAGTCAGAAAAGAGAGAGAGAGGGAGCTGTTGCCGCCATTGCAAGTCCATCCGTGGAGTCAGAACAGAGGTGACTTCGAGCGTTCCACAAGTTCTTCAACTTGCTGGTTCCTGGAAGCAATTCGTGTGGGGCGAATCTTGCTTTGAGCAACGGTGTTTTGACACCCCAGCAACTTTTCTTCATCTCATCTTTCTCTAGATTATTGTAACTCGTTCTGTCCCAATTGCAACACGTTTGCAAGGAAGAACGAGAGATTTTCTCTTCTCTATTTCCCTCCTTCATATTGTAATCTGGCTATTTGATTTTTTGTATCATCGTAGATCTTGAGTTTGATCACTGCAAAGTTTTGTGTGACTCTCAGATCTCGATTGCATCAGTTTTTCATTTTTGATCAAGTCCCGAAAATAACATATTTTTAATTAGTAAACATATACAATAGTATATTTAGAAAGAAAAAAAATTATGTAAAGTTGAACTTTTCTCACTATATAGTAGTATAATATAAATATATTTTGGACCAACTGAAACTATTAAGTAACTAAACGCAACACATGAAATGAATAATGTTATGGGGACACTTTTATTGACACATTCCATAGCGACGTTGATGCGTCAATGTATTACGGGATGTCATTGTCAAAGAAAGTCTTAAATGGAAGATAATAATTAACATCAAATAATACACCATCACATTAATATAGTTATGAGGTGTGTCGAAGGAAGTGTGTGGTATAGCATTATTGTACATGAAAATAAAAGTTGTTATTGAGTTTACTGATTCATTTATAATCTGTTTCAACAGTAAAATCATTGGAGCTAGGTACTACCATTCCGGCAGAAATTTTACGTCCGGGGACATAGCATCGCCTCGAGATTCAGATGGCCACGGGACGCACACCTCGTCCACCGCGGCAGGAAACCAAGTCGGAGGTGCCAGCCTGCGCGGTCTGGCCAAGGGAACCGCCCGCGGTGGCGTGCCGTCGTCCAGGATCGCAGTGTACAAGATTTGCTGGTCCAAAGAGTGTTCCGACGCGGACATCCTCGCCGCGTTCGACGACGCGATTGCGGACGGCGTCGATATAGTCTCGATTTCGGTGGGAGGGGGTGGGGCGGTCAACTACTTCGAGGACTCCATCGCCATCGGAGCCTTCCACGCCATGAAGAATGGGATACTGACTTCCAGCTCCGCCGGCAACAGCGGCCCCGAGCCTTCGACTGTCGCGAACTACGCCCCTTGGACTCTGACGGTGGCTGCTAGCACCATCGACAGACGATTTGTCGCGGAAGTGAGACTCGGGAATGGCAAGGTTTATGAGGTATAATTACTGTGTGCACACTGCGTTGCATGTCATTTGGGTCCACTGTCCGCAATTTATATTTTTCACACACACACATCCGCCTCCTCTGCGGTTCGATTCCGAGACTGTCCGCCTACCCAAAAAGATTATACTTCTCCTCAATGACTACAAGAGCCAATTAACAACCCTCCTCCAATTGACAATCCTCCCCCGCAATTTTCTATGTGACCCTGCCCACACAGACCGGCTCAGGGATAATCCAAATAAGACTTCGGTCTTTTGACTGACAACCCTTCTCTGTTTGGGACAACTCCAAGCTCAAGAGGTTGCGGTTGCGGTTGCGGATGATCCTCCACGATAAAGATAAAGGAACAACCAAAAACTAAGCTCTTGGACAACTCAACCCGGTGGGCCGGCCCTGTCCATGCTAACCGCTGTAAACGGTCTACATAACTTGATCTTAAGGTGTAGAACAAGTTAAGGCTAAGAATCAAGATGGTTTGAATAGTTAGATGCAGTAGCATAACATTGATAATGATACGGCAATAACAACCGCCAAACTATTTCTCTAAGGCGTGTTAGTCAATCACAATTTCAGAATCACATATAATAATTCTAAGAGGACATTTGTTTTTTTCTTTTCCAATAATTAAAGGTCAGGATGCCACTTCAATAAAAAAAAATTTTGAAGTATCTTTTTCTCTGACTTGACAAATGTTAAGAGAGGATTCGAACCTGCGCCTTATGCGTTGGACCTCCGTTTCATTAATGATATTGAAGTGGATGCCACTTCAATATCACTAATTAGAACCTCTTATAGTTGTTTATAAAAGTTGTTTGTTTTTCTCCACTAATTAATTAGTGGTTATATATATATATATCTATTTTTAATGTTTAAATGGACATCAATTTACTTTTGGATCCTTATTATAAAATATTCTAAAATAAAATATTTCGTTAATGCTAAGTCAAAAAAGTCATACATGACAACTTTAAACATAACTTATATCCAAATAACTATATTAAAAATTAAGTAAACTATATTAAAATTAATGTAACTAAACCCTTACCCGATGGAGGAATTAGAAAATTAAAGTGTCAATATATAAAGGAGAAATACATGAGTTTTATAGGGGTTAAGGTCTTTTCACCTCCAATAAGAGGATGAATTGCAAAGTGACTACAACTTTCATTATTTGAGCCTCTTAGTCTTCAAGTTCTAATGCTACATCTAATTCAAATTAGGTATGTAAAAACAAACACCACCTAGAGAAATTCTACATATTAATTTTATAGATACATTTAAATGTCAGTTTTTTTCCTTCAGGGTGTGGCGATCAACACATTGGACATGAACGATAAAATGTACCCTTTGGTGTACGCAGGAGATGCGCCAAATATTAGTGCAGGGTTTAACAGCTCGGTCTCCAGGTGAACAATCAACAACATGATCCATATCACTAGACCCTTTGCTGATGGCTTCATTTCCATTTTGGTTATCATATTAATAAATATATTTGCCCACGAACAAGAAGATTATGTAGCCACGGTTCTTAAGGCACTAGTCTAGTGGTAGTGCGGGGATCGTCCAAGTACAATTTTTGGGTTCGAATTCTCTCTCGGACGGCTGGGTGGCTTATATATAGTCACGGTCCAACTTAGAGAAAGGACACCTCAAAAAAAAAAAATTATGTAGAGATATCTCCTTCATTGAACTAATTAATAATATGACATATATATTGTTGACATTAATATATAGATTTTGCAACAAGGGCTCCTTGGACGACAAGGCAGTGAAGGGGAAGATTGTTCTCTGCGACTCGTTGTCGACCGAGCCTTCCCTCGCCGGTGCCTCTGGTGCTCTAATGGAGACTGATGTTTTTCTGGACACTGCTTTCTCATTCCCGTTACCAGCCACCGTGTTGGGAACAGACGACCAAGATAGTGTTTACCTATACACGAGAAAGACAAGGTACATGCATGTCTGACCAAGTTTTACTTCCCTGGTAAAGTCGAATGTTAATAGCACTATAATTACCTGTGGACAACACACTTTTGAAAATGTCAAAATCATGACAGCCTTCTTGTGCATATTCAGGACTATTAAAAATTTTAGGGTCCATATAAAATTATGACTGTTAATTTTTTGGGTTATTTTGTATAAGGGTACCAAATTTTTGATATAATTAGACTTTGGATACTAAATTTGTCCGTTTTAGAGTTTAGGTACTCGAATTTTTTTAGTGACACATTTTAGTGACAAAAGTAGACTTTCAGTGACGAAATAAGACTTTTAACGACGAATGTTCGTCACTAAAATGTGTCACTAAAAAGTTACAGTACCCAAAGTCTAAAACGGACAAACCCAGTACCCAAAGTTTAATTATATCAAAAACTTGGTACCCTTATACAAAATAATCCTAATTTTTTTACGAATAATATTGTTAATTTTTTTATGAATAATACTATTTGTCCCTCCAAATCGTACCTCCAAACTGTTCCTCCTTACTTGGCAGTTGACGTAGCATTGTGACAACTGACATAACAAAATTTAAAATTAATATTAAAATTTAAAATTAATATTAAAGTTATCATTAACAATAATGTTAATATTAATATTAACATTAACACTAATATTAATATTAATATTAACATTAACATTAATATTAATATTAATATTATTGTTAATGTTAACATTAATTAATAATAACATTAACATTAATATTAATATAACATTAATTAATATTAATATTAATATTAATATTAATATTAACATGGACAAATTTGAGCAATTAATTTTTTGGGTTAAAATTTGACATGTCATCTGCTATGTCAGATGACCCATAATATTATTTAACATGCTATGTCAGCTGCCACAAAAGGAGGAATAGTTTGAAGAGACAATTTGAAGATACGAATAGCATTACTCTTTTTTTACAGTCATAGAATAGCTAGGATTGTAAAATATTTTTACAATTCTGAATATGCACAGAACAACCAAAAATAGGTTGTTCCTTATTTTTTTAGTGTCTTAACGTTTGCTTGGTAAATGCTGAACAAACATTATGATCATCTGATTATAAGGTTAATTCCAACAAGTTCGGTTGATGTTTCCACAGGCGCCCAAGGGGAACCATTTCGAAGAGCCAACAACTTGGTGATCCTAAAGCCCCACACCCTGCTTCATTTTCTTCCCGAGGGCCAAATCCGATCACCAGAAACATTCTCAAAGTAAAATTGACTCGAATCTCCATCTTTCTTTTTTTAAATTTTCTTCTCGGAATATACATCTCGACTGCTTGACGACAGAAGCGCATTTGCGACGGATCAATTACCGACGTCCATATTTTGTCCGTCCTATATTCGCCGCCAGGTTGCCGCTAATGGATTTTACCGACAATTTGGCGACGGATTCACCCCCTCGCTAAAATCCTGTATTTTTGTAGTCAGATTGGAGCAATGGGAATTGACAAACATGCAATTTGTGTGCAGCCTGACTTGACAGCGCCCGGAGTCGACATCTTGGCAGCATGGCTACCGGTGCCATCGACTGAACCCTCCGCATCGTACAACATCATCTCAGGGACCTCCATGTCCTGCCCCCACGCGACTGCTGCAGCTGCCTACGTCAAGTCGTTCCATCCGGACTGGTCTCCGGCTGCAATCAAGTCTGCTCTAATGACAACTGGTAAATTATCGGGAAAATGATATTTTGTCCGCAGACCACGTGGCCGGATTCCATTGCTTCCACCTCCTGCCAATAGGACGGTGACACGTGGCATGCAGTCACAGACTGCGGGCAAAATAGTAACGTCTTCGTTCCTAGAACTAGCATGATCCATAGACTTTCTGAATCTTCTTCTTGCAGCTAACCCGATGACGTCATCCGGCAACAGCGACGCGGAGCTTGCCTATGGCGCCGGACATATAAATCCGATTCCGGCACGGAACCCCGGATTAGTTTATGATGCCGGCGTGCAAGATTATGTGCGTATGCTTTGTGGCCAAGGCTACACTGACGAGCAGCTGCGTCTCGTCACCGGCGACAACAGCAGATGCACCGCCGACAACAATGGGACCGCCAAAGTTCTCAACTACCCCTCGTTTCGCTCTGTCGGTGACGAGCGGAGAACCTTTCTCCGCTGTCTTCCTCAGAACCGTCACTAACGTCGGGCCGCCGTCGTCCACCTACGAGGCTACCGTAACAGGCCCTTCGCAGCTGAGGATAGCCGTTAGGCCCCGCAAGTTCTCTTTCGGCTCGCGGATGGAGAAGCGGTCGTTCAGTGTTAAAGTTGAAGGGAGAACTAAGGAGGCTGTGCTTTCAGCGTCCCTGGAGCTCTATGACGGCGTACATCGCGTGAGGAGTCCTATTGTGGTGTTTACTATTTGAAGAAGTGGAGAGAGAGAGGAGTGAATCGATCGGTGGATTGCTGAGTTTTCTTTCGTAGCTAATATAGTAAGACTGGAGATTTGGAGATCAAACCGGTGGCTGGAGTATTAAATAAAAATCCGAGATTCTACATTTTCTTCTTCTTCTTCTTCTTCTTCTTCTTCTTCTTTAGTAAGGAAACTAAGTGAAAACTAGTCCTTTTTTCCCTCTCTTTTTCTGGATACTAGTTTGGAAATCTACCAATAGAATATCTTTCATATATGAGTTAAGAGCACACAGGTAAAAATTTAAGTCAATCGGAATTATGGCCTACACACATATTCTACCAAAGTGTGTCAATCTAAACATAACATAAAATTAATGTTAGCGAGTGAGAAGGACGATGATGAGCCTGGTCTGTACGATGCAGTCCATGCGGGACATCTACAATATCGTAGGACTTAAAAATGGCAACGATCTGAACTATCGTAGGTCAGAATGTGACGTCTGTGCATGAAAACTCAACGGCTAGGACGTTGCGCGGACGGTCGAGGAGCGGCACCATTCTACCACGTGTATAAACGACGGCCAACCACGCGACCCGTCGTGCGGCGTCGTAAGGACGTCGTGCGCATAGAACGGGTGGCTGGACGGCATGGTTGTCGTTGGCGTCATGAAGACGTTGGGAGCGCCTTCAGCGTCGTGGGCGAAGCGAGGCGTTGAGTTGCGGGCGTCGAAAGACGTCGGCCGTCTCGTGGATCTCTGGAGCACGCGGAGTGCGCGAGGTGTGCGTATGAGACGATGATGACAAAGCCAGTGCGAACAAGATCCGCACGAAGAATCCGAAATGATATGACGACCGGCTAAAAATTGTGTGCACATGAAGACACAATTTAACTGAACCCGCACATGCTAGATATAATAATAATAATAACAATAACATAACATAATTCAGCACCAGGACTTCAGTGTTTTACGGGGTCTAACTCCTAGATCTAATATGCTAATGTTGTGATATCATATAGTTTTGGGTACGGTATGGAATGCTACTTAAACTATTACTTACTACACAGAAACTGGTTCAGATGAAAACTGCACAGTTCAGAAAAAATGTGCACTTATAGAATTTTAAAGAGAAAATTTGAGTGACACCCCACTTTTATTACGCTTATTTAAGGTGCACCCCACATATTTACATGAATGCATAACACCCCCCACTTCAGACGTTTTCCGTCCAAGACTAACAGTTGACCGATTTTTGGTGTAAATTGTGACCAAAATAACCCTCACGTGCTCCAGGTGATGACATTAAAGTGGAAAAACCCTAAACTACCCTCTCTTCTTTGAACGACCCTCTCTCTTCCCTCCCTCTCTCTTCCCAACAGAAACCCATTCCAAAACCCACCCATCTCTCTTCCACTCCCTCTTCTCTCCCGTCGAAATTTCCCCCGTCACCGTACTCCGTTGTCGTAGCAAACACCCAGGTATGAAACCGACCTCGCTCTTCTCTCTCTTTCGCATAACCACGCTGAAGTATCGATCGTTTCCCTTTCTTTCAGATTTCTCTCAGTCGAAGCGTCCACGAGAGTCCATGGCGAACCAAACACCCAGGTACACCCATGGCGAACCAAACACCCATGTTTTCCATCTTTTCATTCGTAATTATGTTTCATTTTTCAGGATTTTCCATAAATTGTACACTGGAAATTATTTGTATTTCTTTAATGTATGAAAGTAATTAGGGTTTTTCCTAAAATTGTACACTGTAATCGTTTTTAGGTTACGAATTAGGGTTTTTCTAAAATTGTACACTGTATGAAAGTAATCTTTAATGTATGAATTTAATCACTGTATGAAAGTAATCTTTAATGTATGAATTTAATCACTGTATGAAAGTATATGAAATTAGGGTTCATATGTACTATCTGAAATTAGGCAAGAGGAAAGTTGTTCATATGTACTATCTGAAATTAGGGTTCAGTTAGTGTTCATATCTGAAATTAGGGTTCATACACTACCAAAATTTGTCGATTTAGCGACGGTCAGATCCGTCGCCAGTCCGACGGAAATTTCTATTAGCGACCGATCACTGACGGGTTTTGGCCAAAAAAATTCGTCGGCAATCAGCTCGTCGCTAATAATGGTCCGTCGCTACGTAGTCGTCAAGCGACGGACTAGCGACGGCATTTCGCCTTCACAATACGAAGAATAAGCGACTACTTTCCGACGGACTGTCGTCCCTTTCAAGTATTAAATACTGAACTGTTTAGACAATAGCGACGTTAAGTTCTGTCGGTAAACCGTCGTAATAGCGTATCAGAGTGTATCGTTCCGTCGCTAATCCGTCGACCGCCGTCGATAACAAAGGACGGATTAGCGACGGTTTGCTGATGAAAAATCCGTCGACCAGGTTCTGAAAGAGGCAGGCATTTCCAGCACCATGTCGACGGATGAGTCGTCGCTATTCCGTCGATAGGCCGTCGACAGAGCGACTGATTAATGGCGGATTATCCGTCGCCACGGTTCTGGAAATGTCAAGCATTTTCAGAACCTTGTCGACGGATTATCCGTCGCTACGCCGTCGCGAGAGCGACTGGTTAGTGGCTGATTATCAGTCGCCTTGGCGATGGCTAATCCGTCGCTATTCCGTCGAACTATATACCACCAGAACCTTTCCGACGGATATTCCGTCGATCATCCGTCGCTACCTGAAAACAGTTTCAAATCTCCAGTTAGCGACGGCAGATCCGTCGAAAATCAGTCAGAAACTGGAAATATCCGTCGCTAACCAGTCACTAGTCCGTCGCTAAATGAGATTTTTTGGAAAAAAATTACAGCACTTTCCCTGTTCACAAAAATATGCATAAACCAAACCAATATATAATGCACACCAATTATCCAATAATCACATAGACCAAATATATAATGCACACCAATTATCCAAGAATCACATAGACCAAATATGCAAATACGAATTTAATGCACACCAATTATCCAAGAATCACAGACCAAACCAAATTAGTAGAAAATAAACAACATGAGTGCTGAAGAGTAACATAATATCCGGTGCTAAAATCCGATTATAGCACAATTAATCCAAAGATCTCACAAATATTCTAAATTTTCTTAATACAATATTTTAAGAAGAAGGAGGAGGTCGACTGTCCGGTGGTGGTAATCCCAGCAGCGATCGACGAATATACTCCTCCACTAGGTACGACGGCAAGCCGTTGTAGACACTGCTCGGAAGTCGGCGTAGCTGCTCTGGCGACATCAGATCCAAGAGTGACGTCATAGTCGTAGGCAGTACCACAGGGGCATCAGGGTTGAAAGAAAGATGACCCACGGAAGAAGGACCGACACCAGCAGTCGACGGACCAGTAGAAGACGGACCAACACCATCAGCAGACGGACCGACAGCAGCAGACGGAGGCGGAAAGTACGTAGCAAATTGCTCCCGCAAGGACGACACCGCCTCGTACAGCTGCGTAAGCTGCGACCTAACATCATCGTCTGCCGGGGCCACGGGAGGAGGCGGTGTCGGTGGAAATCTCCGCGTCGCCAAGTGCAACGGCCCTAGGGAGCCGACTCCGTACAGGAGCCCTTTCTTAAAGCCGCCGACGGTATCTACGAACAAGTCGTTGCGAGCGGCCAAAGAAGAGGGCGTCCGGGCGGGCGTCGTTTCACCGACATCCTCGGTGTCAGTTAACTGAGCCCGACTAAGGGCCTCACGATACGCAGCCTATCAAATGAATGTGTTTATATTATAAGATTTACCTAAGTTGTAATCTAAATCCTATGTTTCACTAAGTTAAGTGTGAGTCCTAAGTTTACCTAAGTTATAGTCCGAATACTTTTAATTCTAACGTAAATCTTATAAACATAAGTACTTACATCAGTCTTCTTGGCCTTATCGTCGACGAAGTTCCTGTCCTTTCGTCTTTTGTGCGTATGCTGGAACACGTCGTGCATGGTGACCGATTCTGGCGTCCTTCCCTCCTTCACCGCCCGTTGGACCTGTATACGAAATTTTTGTAGAACGTCGATAACTCCTTTAATTAATAATACCTAATTCGATAGTGAAATAAATTTACGGTAGCTCACCAGATCTGCAAGCGTCGCTGCGTGGGGCCTTGATCCCCCCGTATGAAGGCCCGCGGCCTGTCGATTCGCCTTCGCCTTCTTCGATTTCTCCTTGTACGCAGGGGTATCCATCATACCTAAGAGGTCCTCATAATACTCCTGTAATGCCCCGCTCCGTACGGCGTATTACGCTGAAACGTTGACTCAGCGAGTCACGTTGAACCAAAGGAATGTATCGAGAGTTAAGTTGTCACGAGCAACGCATCGAACTAAGTCGATGCGAAGAGTTACGTCGACCCGAGTAATGCATCGGACTATGTCGATGCGAAGAGTTGCCTTGTCCCTAAGAATGCATCGAGTGAATCGATGCGAAGCGCCGCGTTGCCCCGAAGGATGAGTGCATTGAATCGGCTCGAAGATTCTAAGAAATCGAATCGACCAAGGCGCAAGTCCGAATCGAAGCAAGTATTGATTTTAGTTGGTTTCGTGTGCAGGTCATACTTTGACGGGAAAATATTAGAGGTCGATCTTTTGCAATATTTAGTAAGGGGTCCGCGAAATCAAATCGTCGCCTTGCGACGGGCTAAGACTTGGGCATGCTAAGGTGAATTGGGCGTATAACTCAACGAAGCACGAAGTGCTCAAATGGCTAAGTCAGGAGAGTGGCCGTGCAACAAAGTTAGGGAATCGAGCCGCATCGGCTCGGCAAAACGACGAAGGCGTATCGACTAAATGTGGGAGGATTGACTTCTTTTTACTCCTTCATTCGATAAGTCAAATATACCATTGTATGCTAAAGTTAACCTATCGACGCCACGGGCGTGGCCGATCGGAGATAAAATCATAGTATGAGTCGAACACTAAGTTAGAACAATTGAAATGAAACGTGCATCAATATGCACGAGTCGCTATAGGACATTGGATATCGCTAAGGCAAGCGCCTCGGTGCACAAGCCGCAAGAACATGGGATAACTGTAATCGGTGAGTGCCTCAGTGCACGAACCATACCGTGCCTTTGCTGCACGAGTTAGACGGCTAGAACATTGAAAGACAATAGGCGAGCGCCCTAGCGCGCAAGCCCCAAACATTGAATGCTAAGTTGTAGAACATTGGAAGTACGGTCGAAACGTGTCTACGTGTACGGGATAATAAAAAGATGGCTTTGTTGCGAGAGAATACAGTTGCGGTATGAATGTGGCGGAACTGTCGGATATGACATGTTGCCTCGAAAGGTGTTCGAGATCTTCGGGTCGTTCGGTTGACGAGCATTGAGTTGAGGCACGATGCCATTGAATCATCGAAACAAAGTACGAAACGAAAGAACATAAAAAGCTAAATGGAAGAAATGCGAGACGATAAGTCTGAGTCTCGGACTCAAGACTATGTTTGGTTGTTTGAATTTAACTGTTGAATGATAGGGCGTTGCATGGTCGATTGGAATGGGCTCGAGATTAATGTGATATTAACTCGTGCACGAGTATCCCCCCAAACGGTTAAATGCCGGAGGTCCCCGAAACCGATTTGGCCGCGGAGGGATGGATAATCTTTGTAGGCGCACATCCTTAAACAAGATGGGAGAAGCCGCAAATGATGGCATGTAGCGGAAACGTTTCGGTTGTTTGGGAGGAGACCCAACCCGTGAAACGCCGGGCAGCCCAACCAAATAGTGAGAAAAGAAGGAGAGAAAAGAAAGGAACTCCTTTAGTCCATTCCGGCGCGGATACGCCAACGGCCCTCATATAGTTAAGGAACGATGGATTGAAAGTGTAGGCGCATATGCGTCCCGCATAGAGATCCTGCTTAGAGATGCACAATAACATGACAGGGAAGGATTACGGCGTATTCACCTTGCGTCGGTGCAAGGGCGAGTGCGTCGACTTGGTAAGTCGCGCCACGAATCAAACACGAGATTGCTTGTTTGTTTGCCTATTCAATTCAATAACATGATGCTATGATAACATGCTTTACGCTTTCAAAAGATGCCATGAAATTGACCCTAAGGAGAACATAGCAAGATCATAAGCTAAGCTGCATGATTCAACGTAAATATTAAAGATATTGGTTTGGAAAGATGATCTTTGTTATCAGTACATGCGAGGACGAACGTACTGATCCCCCACCAGCTTCATGCAGGGTGCAGGGAATGGATTGCTCGTGGCGAAGCGTTGCTTGAACGTGTTAAGGCTTGGAATGCCGAAGCACATTGAAGCGTGCTATCGTATTGACGCTCGGACTACGCAGCTGGATTGATGCGGCCGAGATATAGAAGGCATCATGTATGGAACGGTGAAATCCTTTGTGGGCAAGAGAGAACCTGAGTGTTGTAAGCCAATCTGGCATATATTGTTAGGCTATCGAAAGCCATTGTAATCTCAGTTTCGATTATCAATAAAGAGAATTGTTTCGTATACTCTGTTTTCCTTTCGTTGTTAATATCGAATCAAAAGATAACCATTTGAGAACTTGTCATCTTGCCTTGCACGAGCGCAACTCCAGGCTCGTGCGGCATCACGCCCCCTGCGAGGACGATGATTCGGGTGATTTCGGGTCGGGGCGTGACAACTCCTGCCGGATCCAATTCGGCCTCGTATGCCCCATTTTTAGGTCATGAATCATATCCCGTATCTTCTTCGAGGCAGCGCTTCTGTAGGTCCTGCGGATCGCGTCCTCGCGATGGGGGGGCCGCCAGTACGTCGTCTAACATAGAAATTCAATTATCACGTAATTTAAAAAATGGTTGATTAAAGAGTAACTAATAATTAACCAGAAGATATAGATATATACCCTCAACTCGTCGAGCCAGACGTACTTCACGTTTAGGGGCACCGACGAAAAGTTGAGGTAGGGACCGTGGAAGTTAGCCATGATAATTTCTCCAAGAGCCCTGCCAACATTAAACGGAAAAAACCTACAAAGAAGAAACGACTGAATTATTAACTTGAATAAATGAAAGAAATTTAATAAATTATCTTAAATTTACTTACGAGGTCCCCGCGGGCCATAGCTCTCGTCGGAACTCGCCTCTCGGCCTCTCTGGTGCCGTCGGAGGATCCGCGGGTCCGCGCATGTACTCCCCAGTAACCGGATGGAACCGAGTATGGAGGTACTCCGGGGCCCACTGTGCAGTAACTGGGGCATCCCCTAGTGGATCCGCTGCTGGTGGTTCCGATAGCGGAACGGATCCGCTAGCAGATCCGGACTCATGCCTCGATGAAGTGGTCGATCGAGGGCGGGATGCGTCTGTGCCCGGGGTACTCTCCGGAATGTGGATCACAACCAGGACGAGCGATTTTCCGGGTCGGGGCGTGATAACAGCAGTGTTCTCGAAGATCGACTTACGGTCAGGATATCATCAGATCAGAGTCAGAGAGCAGGACATCCCGAAGACAGCATTCAGATCCCGGTATGGGCATTGGGAGTTCCTTGTTATACCATTTGGAGCAACCAATGCGCCGGCTGTATTCATGGACCTCATGAATCGTATCTTCATGCCTTATTTGGATCAGTTCATGATTGTGTTCCTAGACGACATCCTGGTCTACAGCAAAAGTGAGGTGGAGCATGAGCAGCATCTCAGAGTTGTTCTTCAGATTCTCAAAGAGCACCAGTTGTATGCCAAGTTCAGTAAATGCGAGTTCTGGCTCGATCGTATTTCGTACTTGGGTCATATTATCACCAGGGGAGGAGTGGAAGTGGATCCCCAGAAGATTGTGGCCATTGAGACATGGCCAGTGCCCAGCACGGTTACAGAAGTTCACAGTTTTCTTGGATTTGTCGGCTACTACCGGCGATTTGTTTCGGACTTTGCTCGGATCTCAGCGCCATTGACCCAGTTGACCCGCAAGGATATGCAGTTTGCTTGGACAGCAGAGTGTCAGGATTCTTTTGAGAAGTTGAAGCGAGGCTTGATGACGGCACCTATTCTCTCGCTTCTAGATGGAACTGGAGGATTCTCAGTATATTACGATGCTTCAGGCAGAGGTTTAGGATGTGTTCTGATGCAGCATGGAAAGGTAATAGCTTATGCGTCACGTTAACTTCGTGATCATGAGAGGAATTACCCAACCCATGACTTAGAGCTGGCAGCAGTAGTGTTTGCACTTAAGTTGTGGAGGCACTACTTGTACGGAGATAGAGTGGAGATTTTTACCGACCACATGAGCCTGAAGTATGTTTTCACTCTGAAGGATCTTAACATGCGTCATAAAAGATGGCTAGAGCTACTTGTGGATTATGATGTCAACTTGCAGTATCACCCAGGGAAGGCCAACATCGTTGCAGATGCATTGAGTAGGAGAGCCGAAGTTTATTTCCTAACAGCACAGCCGGAGTTGTTAGCGGATCTTCAGAAGATGGGTATAGAAGTTGTTCTCCCTTTCAGGGTGGCATTGATGGCCAGCATACAAGTTCAGTCCACTATAATTGAGAGGATTCGGATGGCTCAGTCAGCAGATTCCAAGCTTCAGCGGCTCAGAGCAGAGTGCGAGGCAGGACGGTGACCAGAGTTATGCATTCATGAAGACGGTACACTTAGGCATGGGAGGCGTCTTTGTGTACCCAGTAGAGATATCAGACAGGAGATCATGACAGAAGCTCACAGTTCTCAATATTCCATCTATCCCAGCGGTACAAAGATGTACCGTGATATCCGTCAGCACTTTTGGTGGAATAGCATGAAGAGGAAGATAGCTTGATTTGTCTCTCGATGTTTGGTTTGTCAACAAGTTAAAGGTGAACATCAGAGGCCAGTTGGACTTCTTCAGCCCTTGCCAATTCCAAAATGGAAGTGGAAGCATGTAACCATAGATTTTGTGAATGGATTACCTAGATCCCCAGCTGGTCGAGATGCTATTTGGGTTATAGTTGATCGGCTCACGAAGGTGGCCCACTTTCTCCCGTTCAGAGTTGGTCAGTCAACGGCTCAGCTGGCAGAGATGTACCTCAAACAGGTAGTCAGGATGCATGGAGTACCAGTCAGTATCACCTCGGACCGAGATTCAAGGTTTACGTCGCACTTTTGGCGCATCTTACAAGAAAGTTTAGGAACTCACCTCCAGTTCAGCTCAGCTTATCACCCGCAGACAGATGTCCAGTCGGAACGTATGATCCAAACTCTTGAAGATATGTTACGGTCATGTACACTAGACTTCGGTGGTTCGTGGAAAGATCACCTGCACCTGGTGGAGTTCTCGTACAATAATAGTTTCCAAGCTAGTATCCAGATAGACCCGTTTGAGGCGCTGTACGACAGAAAGTGCAGATCCCCGCTAGCCTGGGACGATGTTGGAGAGAGGCAGATGCTTGGTCCTGAAATGATTGCTCAGACCGTTGAAGTGGTCAGAAGAGTCAGAGATCATCTTCGAGTTGCCCAAGATCGCCAGCGTCATTGGGCCGATTCTCATCGGCGCCCTCTTGAGTTTTCTGTCGACGACCATGTATTCTTGAGGATTTCGCCTAACCGTGACGTCATTCGTTTCGGCGTACGGAGAAAGCTTAGTCCTAGGTATATAGGGCCGTTCGATATTCTGGAGCGAGTAGGTGATGTGTCCTATCGTCTCGATCTTCCGTCGTCGCTAAGAAAGGTGCATGACGTGTTCCATGTATCCCAATTGCGACGGTATATCCCGGACCCGAGCCACATCCTGGATCATTCAGAATTGGTTATTGGTACCAATCTTTCGTATGAGGAGAGGCCCGTGTCTATATCGGACCGGAGGTATAAATCTAATTTTTTTGTCTTTCTGTTTGTGATTTCCTGTGCTTGTTGTCTTCAATTTCGAGGACAAATTTTTTTTTTAAGGTGGATAGACTTGTCACCCTCACTTTTTCCAATTAGGGGTAAAATGGTAATTTTCTATTTTATAATATTTTTGAGAATTTTATTTCATGAATATTATTATTTAATTATTATAGGAGTCGGGTTCGAATTTCATCGCATTCCGAGTTAATTCGGGACCCCGGTGAATTTTGACTTGAGTCGTAATTAGCATGTTAATTAACCATGGCCCACCACACTAAACTTTTAGGTTTAGGAGTTTGGACTAGTCCCCCATGAGTAATTTAGTTTAATTATGATTTTTATTTATTTTTAGCAACTTCCTAAACCTAATTTGGATTATTTTAGCATGTAGGCTTAGGGAGGGGCAAACTTGTAATTACAAGTGCCCCTACCCATGCTCCATGGCCGGCCACCTACAGCACCCCCTCCACCTCTCCTTTCTTCTTCACTAAGTTATCACTCTCTCTCTTCATTCATTCCTTTCCAACTTCTTCTTCTCCATCAAATCTACAATTTAGGTATGTCATTAACTCTCATTTAATTCCTCATTTTGCATTCATTCCTTCACATTAATTATAGGGGAGACCATTCTCTACAAGTTGACCCTAGCCTTTGTAGGTTTCCTTAAAATCTAGTTAAAGGATTATTTATGGATTTATCCTTTTTAGAGAGGTATATATATATATACATGTGTATTTGTGTGTGTAGAGGAGAATGGTAGTGGTGTTGAGAGTGTGTATTTATATATATATATGTGTGCATGTGTCTGTATATATATATATATAGATATGTATGTGTGATAATGAGAAGGAGGAGAATGAGGAGGAGAATGAGACGGAGAATAGAGAGGAGAATAAGGAGGAGAATAGAGAGGAGAATGAGAAGGAGAATAGAGAGGAGAATAAGAAGGAGGAGAATGAGGTGGAGAATGAGGAGGAGAATAGAGAGGAGAATAAGGAGGAGAATGAGAAGGAGAATAGAGAGGAGAATAAGGAGGAGAATAGAGACGAGAATAAGGAGGAGAATGAGACGGAGAATAAGCCACAAGAGCAGCAATAGCACTAGCAGGAGCAACAGTAGCATGAGGAGGAGAATGGGAAGGAGGAGAATGAGGAGGAGAATGAGAATGAGGAGAAGAATGAGAAGGAGAATAAGAAGGAGAATGAGAGGAGAATGAGAAGGAGGAGAATGAGGAGGAGAATGATAAAGGAGAATAGAGAGGAGAATAAGGAGGAGAATGAGGAGGAGAATAGAGAGGAGAATAAGGAGGAGAATGAGAAGGAGAATGAGAAGGATAAATGTAGGAAATAGGATATTGATGAGATATTGAGTTTAACTTCTAAGATGGGATTAGAAATAAGTTGTCTTGGTAGGTAATGACTATATGAGGGTAGTTTAGGCTAGTCTTGACCTCCGTTGACCAAGAGTAGACTTTTTGACCAAAAGTCAACTTTGGGTCAACACTTTACCCAAATTAGTCCCAATTTCCATTAGACTTGTGTAGTTGACCAAAAGTCAACTATTAGTCACCATTGACCTAGGGTTGACCAGGGTTGAACTAGAGTTGACCAAAGTTGACCAGGGTTGACCAGTTGACCAAAAGTCAACTGTAGGCCAACTCTTGACCCCGTTTGACTTTCTTCGACTTGTTTTGACCCGTGATGCCTGGTATGACCTAGGATTGACTTGGTTAGGCTTAGATTGACTTGATATAACTTGATTTGACCTAGATTGACTTGACAGGACTTAGTGTGACTCAGTGAGACCTAGTTTGACCTAGATTGCATATCATTCATTGTAAATCATTCCTAAACTTGCTTAAACCTAAATTAACTTACAGTATCTCATATTTAGGTCTTCTGATACCGCTCTGAGCATTGATATACCATACAGCTCAGGACATCAGGCGAGTACATTCACTGATAGTTTTCATTGTCTTGATACCTGCTATATCCGATTCAGTCGTAGTGTCTTACTTGATTCTTAGTCACGATAGCTCACGGACTAGTACACATTGGATCATGACATGAGATGTTGTTCCTGAATTTCTGGGTATATGGGTACACTCCCTGTCTTGTTTCCTGTACTTGTATAGACACCGATTTTTAAGAGGATTTGCTACCCTCTTACGAAATCACGTGCCATGACGTGTCATGTCCAGATCCATTATACTATTCGGGGATGGGGAATTATTAGGGGCTATGTGATCCAAGCCACCCTGTCACTATTCATGTGCTCGTGCCACTCTTCTCTCACGAAGGGTGTAGCGAGATCCTTTGCCTTGTGCTCGTTATCCAGGTTGGCCGGCATGACTCTACGTTGAGGTCACCGCGGATAGCCGGGCCAAGTGGATAGCCTGTCCTGTCACTTATCCCAAGCCGATCACATATCGCTCTAATAATTCAAATCATATTTTATATTTACTTTATCTTATCGTATATCCTGCTCTGTTCTACATTCAGTATTTTCTCACCATGCCATGATATACAGTTACTCACATGCTCTACTTACCTTACATTGTACCTTGATTGGAGACTAAGTTCTACTCGGGAGAAGAGTTACAACCCCGGTCCTTGTTTGGTTTAAGGGTTGTAACTCGACTTCCGAACGGTTCCCAAGTCTTTATATATCTTTGTCTTGTAGTTCATTATACTGTCTCTTATAGAATTTGTCAATTCACATGGAACTGCTGTTAGTGTTTGTACTTGTTCATTTTCCTGACAGGATACCGTTATGATATATTACAGATGACTCTGAGGCGGACTGCTCGACCTATTATGGGCTCGAGTCAGACGGAGTAGCCTTAGATCGTGGCCTTATAGTAGAGCCACTAGATTTTGTACTTCCAGAGTAGTGTAGGTTAGCTAGGTTTGACTGAACTTCGATCCAGCTAGCTTATCAGACTGTAGTTTCTATATTCTATTTTGATACTCTGGGATGTTGTATATATCTGGACTTGTATTAGACTGTGGACTTATTTTACTCTTCATCTATCATATGTCTTTCCTCTGACCTATCTACCTTAGTTTTATCATGTGATTGAGACTGTATTGATATGTCACCTCCATTCGGAGAGTATATACTGTACAGGTACATTTTAACTGTTAGTCGTAGGTATTTACAGACGTTATATACAGCGTTCTACCGTCGATTCTGCGGCGTAGGCTGGACGTACCCACGTGCTCGTGCCCCTCATAAGGGTGCGGGTCGTGACACGTTTTTGTGGTAGCCCACGCAGGTCCAGTGTCGCAATTAATGCGATCTCGAAATGGTGCTCGACTTAGAGTACTAATTACGAGCCTGCAATTAGGACGTAGGACCTAGGACATGATAGGAGTTTCTCAATCACACCTAGGAAATTTCTGATCTTTTGATTTTCATGATTATTCACCTTGTGTTAAAATTAACTGTCCTTCTTTGATAATCTACTCATGTGCTATATTAATCTCTTTGTTTCAATTCGTCTCCAGGATGACGAAGACGCACCCGCAGGCCTCTGGATCGAGTAGCTTGCCTGAGAGATCCGATCAGGCAGAAAAGGAGGTTCATGAGACTGCCCCAGTGATTCTACTATTCCAGAGACCCAGGCAGTTGCACAGGGAGGTCTACCACCTCCACCCCAGAGGGTTACGGCCGTTCTTCTAAAGATACTGCCGCCAGCACCACCGGTACCGACGGATACGCATCATATGTTCCTTCTCCTTCAGTAGATGATGGAGACACAGTGGGCCCAGGCAGAGGCGTCGCAGCTCCAGTCGGAGGCGTCACACCGACAGATCGTGATGGTGAGGCAGAGTATGGAGAACTCGCATCAGCTTGCCCTAGCAGCAGTAGAGAGAGTGGCACCGGGTACGGTGCAGGGCCCTACTGGCCAGCAGCCGTACCAGCAGCAGTCCAGGCCGGGGACAGTATTGGACTTCAGGAAGATGAGCTCCAGGGACTTCACAGGCATGGAGGGCATCCTCTATGCAGACGACTGGCTAGAGGATGTACAGCGGAGCATGGAGCTGGCAGAGCTTCCTAGAGCGCTTTGGGTTTCGACCGCAGCCAGCCGATTCTTCGACATTGCACTGACATGGTACCGCACGGATCCTCGTGCGTCGGTGAGAGGGCTGACTTGGAAGAACTTTCGGAGGCTCTTCAAGGAGAAGTTCTTCCCGGACGTGGCTCTTACAGCATTGGAGGGCCAGTTCGTGGGTCTAGTTCAGGGGAACTCGTTGGTGGACGAGTATGCAGCTGAGTTCTTCCGCTTAGCAAGTTTGCTCCCGATATGATCCAGGATGAGGGGCAGAAGGCTCGTAAGTTTCGCAGGGGACTTATTCATGCAGTGCGCACCCGCACCTCGGGTCGCCGTGATGCGACGTTCGATCAGATATTGATGGATGCGCAGATCGCAGAGGAGGACTTCGGCCTCAAGCCGAAGAGGAGCGGAGATACTATGGGGGCGAGTTCCAGTGCGGGACCGGCCAAGCGCCCCCACTTTCAGCATCAGTAAAGGCCATTCCAGCAGCAGCAGCCTCTGTTGCAGATTCAGCAGGCACCGGCGCGTGCCCAGCAGCACCAGGGACAGGGCCAGAGACCGGCTACACCATGCGGCTTCTGCGGGAAGCCGGGGCACACCAGGAAGGCTTGCAGGAAGAGGTTGGGCGTCTGTCTCTACTGTGGGGCGCCCGATCACCAGCTGAGGGATTGCCGCTTACGCGGAGTCAGAGGAGGCCAGGACAGAGCACAGCCAGCTAGAGGACCAGCGGTTCAGCAGAGGGGTCCTCCACTCCAGACCCAGCAGCAGCATTTTGTCCAGCACCAGAGGGGAGCACCCGCGGGCATGGTGTTCGCTTTGGCTGCAGAGGAGGAGACGGAGCCCGTGGGAGATGTTGTAGCAGGTTATGTTCTCTTAGATTCTTTCCCTGCTTTCACCTTATTTGATTCTGGGGCGACCTATAGTTTTGTGTCTGTTTCTTTTGCTCTGAGACACAATATCATTGCTGAATATATGGGTAGGACTTGCAAGATTATGACCGGGGGAGGTATTATCCTGGTTAATAATATTTGCAAGGGGCGGAGAGTCACTCTGAGAGGCCGGGACTTGAGTGCGTGTCTTCTCGTAATGCCCCTACCGAGGTACGATATGGTACTCGGTATGGATTGGTTGAGCATGCACCATGCTAGCATTGATTGTAGAGGAGGCAGAGTTCTTTTTAGGACGCCGGGTGAGCCAGAGATCGAGTTTGCTCGAGGAGCAGCGGAGCCGGAGGCTGGATTCTGTGGAGCTTTATTGGCGGGGCAGGAATTGCCACATCCGTTGATTGCTGAGTTCTCGGATGTCTTTCCCGAGGAGTTGTCGGGGATGCCGCCAGACAGGGACATTGAGTTCTCCATAGACTTGGTGCCGGGTGCCGAGCCCATCTCGCAGCATGTCTATAGGGTGAACAACAGCGAGTTGATTGAGCTGAAGAAGCAAGTCGACGAGCTGCAGGACAAGGGGTTCATCAGATCCAGTTCTTCGTCCTGGGGAGCGCCAGTCCTGTTCGTACCGAAGAAGGACGGTACGTCCCGCATGTGCATTGATTACCGGGCGCTCAACAATCTCACTATCAAGAATAGGTACCCTTTGCCGAGGATCGACGACTTGTTCGATCAGCTGAGTGGGGCAAAGGTCTTTTCGAAGATAGATTTGAGGTCCGGGTATCACCAGCTGAAGGTGAGGCGGGATGACATTCCCAAGACGGCATTTCGGACTCGGTACGGCCAGTACGAGTTTACTGTGATGCCATTTGGGTTGACCAATGCTCCCGCGGTGTTCATGAACTTGATGAACAAGGTATTCCATCAGTACCTTGACAAGTTCGTGGTGGTCTTTATAGACGATATCTTGATCTATTCGAAGACGCAGGAGGAGCACGAGGAGCACTTGAGAGTTGTGTTAGAGACTCTATGGAGGGAGCAACTCTACGGGAAGCTTTCGAAGTGTGAGTTCTTCTTGGACCAGGTGGAGTTCCTAGGTCATGTTGTGACCGAGCACGGGATTTCAGTAGACCAGAAGAAGATTTCGGCAGTGGAGTCTTAGTCTACGCCCAGTTCAGTTGCCGAGGTTCGGAGCTTTCTGGGTTTGGCTGGCTATTACCGGAAGTTCGTTCAGGACTTCTCGCGGATTGCAGAGCCGATGACTAGACTCACCAGGAAGGACGTAGAGTTCGTCTGGACTGATGAGTGTCAGGCTGCATTCGATGAGCTGAAGAGGAGGTTGACTTCAGCTCCGATCCTGACTTTGCCATCTGGGTCAGGAGGGTTCTCGATCTTCAGCAATGCTTCCGGGAAGGGTTTAGGGTGTGTTCTTCAGCAGCACGAGAAGGTGATTGCCAATGCATCCAGGCAGTTGCGTCCTCATGAGAAGAACTATCCTACTCATGATCTGGAGTTGGCCGCGATTATTTTTGCTTTGAAGTTATGGAAGCATTACCTGTACGGAGAGCGAGTTGAGATCTTCACAGATCACAAGAGCTTGAAGTACGTGTTCACTCAAAAGGAGTTAAACATGCGGCAGAGGCGGTGGTTAGAGCTGATGAAGGACTTCGATATATCCTTGCAGTACCATCCGGGGAAGGCCAACATAGTCGCAGATGCCTTGAGCAGGTATCCAGTTGCTATGTTCTTGACGACAGATCGTTATTTGCTGGCCGACCTGAATAGTTTGGGTATCGAGGTCATCATTCCGGGCATGGAGATCCAGATGTGGGGTTTGCAGATTCAGTCTGAGCTGATGGATAGAGTCAAGTCAGCACAGTATGATGATGATGCCCTGAGGAGCATCAGGGAGCAGGTGAGGATGGGCTTGCTTGACGATTTCTCTTTAGCCGAAGATGGGTCGTTGCGGCACGGTACTAGGCTGTGCGTTCCGCGTGGAGAGCTTCGGGAGGAGGTTCTTCAGGAGGCGCATCGCTCTCAGTATTCTATGCATCCTGGAGCCAACAAGATGTATAGGGACCTGAGAGAGCACGTATGGTGGTATGGCATGAAGCGCGAGGTAGCTCAGTTTGTATCTCATTGTCTTGTGTGTCAGCAGGTGAAGGCCGAGAGACAGAGACCAGGTGGATTGCTACAGCTGCTACCTATTCCCGAGTGGAAGTGGGAGCACATCACCATGGACTTTGTATCTGGACTTCCACGGTCGCCAGGAGGGAATGACGCGGTTTGGGTCATAGTTGATAGATTGACCAAATCGGCCCACTTTTTGCCTTTCAAGGTGGGTTTGTCTACGGAGAGGCTGGCTGAGCTGTATGTTCGTCAGATCGTGAGATTGCACGGAGTTCCGGTGAGCATAGTTTCAGATCGGGATAGCCGATTCACTTCCCACTTCTGGAGGAGTTTGCAGGCTAGCTTGGGCACCTCGCTCAAGTTTAGTACTGCTTATCATCCTCAGACAGACGGTGTCACGACCCGCACCTATTTTTTTTTAAACGGATACGAGACGTGTCCAAGCCAGCCTACGCCGCAGTGTCGGCGGTAGTACGCTATCACGGCCATGAAGATCATAATCACAAAGATGCTCATTCACATAATTAATTTAATTTACAATGATCACAAGTTTTACATTTACAGGAAAATATAAACTTGTACAAATATTGAATGACTATAACTTGACTATCTAACTAATCTTCTAGGCTCGTCTGCAAGTACACCCGAACTCCCTAAGCTAAGTGAATCCACGGCTAACCTGAAAATGTTGGTTTCCAGTCAGGAATGGAACGAGCACAATTCACTGAATGCAATTTCAAATAAAGAAAATGACTATAAGACAACGGTTAGGCATCAATCATGAGTTTTGAAAATATCAGTAAAGCCGTAAGAAAATCAATAGTAATAAATAGACCAATATACTTTCCACCGTTTGAAGTACCTTTGATATGTGATCGGTCTGGGGTACTACACCGCACGGTCTACAATGTCTACTCACTGTCTACAATGTCTACTTGCAGAAAAATAAGCACTGTCTACGATGTCTACTGCAGAAAAGTAAGCACTGTCTACGATGTCTACTGCAGGAAATAAGCACTGTCTACAATGTCTACTTGCAGGAAAATAAGCACTGTCTACAATGTCTACTTGCAGAAAAATAAGCACTGTCTACAATGTCTACTTGCAGGAAAATAAGCACTGTCTACAATGTCTACTTGCAGGAAAATAAGCACTGTCTACAATGTCTAAGCACTGTCAATGGTCGGATCACACATCCTTGGTACTTCTCATTCCCGACTCAACAATTTATAATAGAGTATAAAAATATCACATAACTAATGACCAATCAATGAAATATAGTAAAGATCAATATCGAAATGCAAACAATAAACTGTACTCGCCTGGGGTCCTTTGCTGGTGAAACCGACAATCTGAACTACTCAAAGTGCCACAATAGTCAAAACCCGTACAACAGTCCCCGGATGCTGAAATAGATAATATCAATGATCTCAGAATAGTCAAATTAGCAAGGATTGTCTGTCCTTAAGTCCAATTCTGGACACAGGGGCAAAACGATAATTTCGGACCAAAACGATGTCCGCCGTTGGACCCGCTTTGCACCGAAAAGCGCGCCAGGGTCAACAGTCTCTAAAGATGTCAAACTATATGTCTATAGATCCAATTTTTCGATACGAACCCAACCGTATGTCCAGAGTTGGATTCCGGCGGGCCGTGCACAAAATCGTCCGTTGAGTGGGACCGTGGGGCCCACAAAACGACGTCGGATTCAACTGTCTCAGAATTGGACCAAACTTGCCATACAGGACCAAAAAAATGATACGGTCCTGTTGGCGCAAGTTTCGTCTCGATCTGACGAGCGTGCACAAAGTAATTGAGAAATTTGCACAGAGGTCGATACGGGGAATTTCGACGGATACGCATCAAATTCGTCGTGCACACGCGACCAATTTGAATTCCGTCAAAGCCCACACGACCACGAAACTGTTACGCAGCTTTCGATGCTTATGGTGCGCGACCACGTCGTCCGGTTTGGCGGGACGTACGTCGTGTGGAACAAATTTCTAGTTTTTAAAACAGGTTTTTTGGAAAACTTTGGAATTCGATTTCTCGACGCATAGTCGATGATTTTCAAATCCGCAAAAAGGGTTGTAAAGTTTTATATGTTGTCTTCAAACACTGTTCAGAGGGTGTATCAAAATAGTCACTGGATTGATCGGGATTAATCCTCCAACATGGGTTCAAGGACTGGGTTTTCCGTCCTGTCTCGGTCTGTTTTTCGACGACTTCGTGTCGAAATATCGGGCAACCTAGGGATTTTTAAATAAAACTGGTTGAAGGGATATCTAGCCCTATAGGTTGTCTTTCCAACGCATATACTGGCTTAGCAAAAGACGAAGTGTTGAGGGAGAGAACTTACGACGAAGTTGGGTCGTCCAGGGACGGTCGCTGGTGCGAACCATGCTCGCGCGTCCGTCCCGCGCACGCCCATTGCTCGCTGGTCGGCCGGCCACTGCTGCGGTGTTGCGCAACCCCAGGATGGGTCGCCAGTGTATCGCCCATGGAAGGAGAAAGGGTGGCGCGGCTTGTTGTTAGGGTTTCGTTTAGAAATTCCCTCGATTCAATTTTTCCTCATAAATATGCTTAACTGCATATATACCGAACCCGCTCGGGTTGGTTCAGTTTGGGGGGCTCGGGTGTGAAGGTGCCCCCCCTTCTCTGCTCTTGTTTACTGAGAGAGCTTTGTGGTGGGGCCCTGAGCTTTAAGCTCGGGTCGGGGAGCTTACTGCTTCAATTCTATACCATATATATTATATAGTATATAAAGCTACTGCTTCCCTCTCTATACTATATATATATTATATATATATATTCATCAATCCCCCTATATATCTACTTATATATTATTTGTCCATATATTTCTATATATACTTATATAATACCCTCCAAACAATTTTAATTAAAAAAACCCAATATATTCTATTATAGGGCCTATTAATAATAACTGAAAAAATATATATATATATATATATATATATATATATATATATATATATATATATATATATATCACGTTCATTTGACAAAGACAATATCACCAGGAATAATAATAAAATTATATAATACTAATCCTTGATAATAAATAATAATAATAACACCGAAATTCAATAAACCCACTAAGGCGAATCTACCTATATATACAGTCTAAAAATTCCAAAATGTACAAGGGTCGATTATACCAAAGTCACTAAGTAACATTAATAATAATATTATATAATATTTAAATTACGAATACCTAGGAATATTTATTAACCCATTAAAACGAATTACACACTCT
The DNA here is from genome assembly GCA_029216955.1 of Iris pallida. Classification (NCBI taxonomy): domain Eukaryota; kingdom Viridiplantae; phylum Streptophyta; class Magnoliopsida; order Asparagales; family Iridaceae; genus Iris; species Iris pallida. The sequence continues at coordinate 6,388,059 of JANAVB010015800.1, forward strand.
CATAACAAATTCCATCAATTCGACTGTCATTGGATGCATCGCACGACTACATGGACTTGGGCTTGCTTTGGGTCCAATCTGGACTATTTCGGTACAACCGGGTCTCTTTAAGCTCAATACTGTAAATAATAAATAAATCTTCGGTAAGGGTTAAGTCGCAACTTGGCCTGGTTTTCCTAGTTAGGGCATCACTATGGCTCGGCCTTCCTTGGCATGGCTAATACACTAGTCAAGGCATGCCACTGCACTATCCGTGCCATGATTCCTAGTTACCTTGTACTCCCAATCTCAACTATGGCTAAAACCATCTACCGTAATAATAGACTAAATAATTTATAAAATCTAATAATCACCCTTTAAATAAAATAAATAAATAAATAAAATATTTCAAAATTTTTGGGAAGGGGAGCTACAAATCTACCCACCTTAAAAATAATTTCGTCCTCGAAATTTAAATTCATAATTGTTCCTTAAAATTCAAAGTCTATTTTTACCTTCAACTCCTCATATTTAACTCCTCAAAATATTCTGTCTTTCTTTTGTCATTTATAACTCCAAACACTTGAGGACTTCTACCCACCTTTGGTCACACTACTCTTCATAATATGGTCACTAAAATCCTCTCCTATCTATCAAACAATCCAAAATCTAATATGCAACAAATTTACACTGGTAGCTATGAAATATTGCTGAATTCAAATAAGCGTGACCGTACGTCACTCTGAAACAGGAAGGACATGAAGATAGGAAAAAAAAAATTCGAAAGAATTTATACATTTTCAAGAACGGTAGAGAGTACTCGATGATGCATATGGAAAGAAAGTCTATGAACATTGACTTATTTGCTAGAGGGCTTCTCTAGTCCGATCACTTGCTAAATCGAAGAACCCTTCGTTTCTTATAGGAGCTTGCCATCCGTGCAATTACATGGGTTTCGTTTTCGAAATTCACCTAAACAATGTTCCATAATAGAACGAATTTTGAGGTATCAAGATTGCGATCTTTCTCGTGGTTATTTAAACACACAAGCAAGGAACATAATGCAATGCGAGATCGTATCGCGACTTCCAGGTAGATGGAATAATGGTTACGAAGGACATCACATCTAAGAGGAGGAAACTACATAATAGGTATAGGGACCTATTTCAAATGGTTCGGCTTTTATAGTCAAAATATAGTGGTATGGGTTATTACTAGGTCTTAATGGGTTCCCCAATTGGACATCCGTCGTCGGTTGGATGAACCCTGTCTTCAATCTATGTTGACTGGACAAGATCCCAATGAATAAACTATTTCTACTAGGTTAGGGTAACATGGAATAACTTTCCACCCAAGTGGTTGAGCTAGTTGGCAGTCGAATTGGTTAAATAGGTTCTGTAAGCCCTGCAAATGCGCCTTCCGTGACTTTTGTGTTTAAGTAGCACGAAAAGACACAATTGACTGGCATACTAATGACATGTGCGTGGTGGGCTTCGAGTAGCTCACAACCATATATTAGGCCGAAAGGTTTGAGTCGAGGTTGAGTCTTTAATTGTAGTCGGAAGGTTTACGGTATTATGGTAGGGGTTATCGCTAGTCCCATTTTTACCTGAAAGTCGTACCATAAAAATAGGGTACAAGGGGACATGTTTGAGTGGGATATGATATACCTAGATGAAGGTGGACTCGTCTAGATCTTGCATATGAAATTTGTTGGAAGGTAACAAATGGTCTCGTGCTCCGAATATTAATGACACGGCTGGGGACACAAAATGAAAAGTGGGAGTCCAAGGGCACTAATCATCACCCCAGTGGAAAATCATTCTAGTCAATCAGAAATCTTCCTATACTCCCAAAATTTTTAGGAGACTTATAGTCTACCCACCTTAGGAGCTAGGATATGATTAGGAATAAAGAGGTTAGAAAAAAGATTTCCAATGTCTGAATATTGTACCTCGACTCTTGTAAATGAAGAATAAGGCACGGCGTAATGGAATATGGTGGATGTAAGTTAAGTCAATGATCATTCCTCAATAAATGATAAACGAGGGTGTATAATAACACATGGTCGATATAGAGGAACATACCCATCCATAGTGTACAAGAGTTAGCGACTGGGTAACCCACTCCCAGGCATGTCCTATGAAGAGATTTCTAACAACTGAGTCGTGAATCTCTAGTTGTGTCAAACCTACCAGACTAGTGTCATAAGGGTTCTAGTGGTATGGGCTGTAGTGATCGTGCGTTGTTGTTGACAATTGGTATATCTCAATTTGACAGGGTATTTAATCTATGGTATTAGCTAAACAAGTGACCGTGGTGTTCCAACACTAGTTAGGTCTTAATATCAAAATTTACATAACTAGAGTAATATTTGTTGGAAACCAATCTCGGGATGAGTGTCCCTGTAAATGATTACTCTATTATCCCCTCCTCATCTCCTGCCTAACTGTGGGCTTCGGTCGAGAAAGGGTTGGTCCAAGGCTTAAGGGTTGCTAGTTAAGGCGAGCTTCCAGCAAATAATCAGAGACTCGCAACTATTAGTTTCTAAAGAATAGGTAGTCTTCCTAGGTTGTCATTACGACTAAGGGCAAAACCCTACTCATTCTTAAATTTAGATGGCTAGAAGGTCTCAAAAGTAGTTTGAGGGTCGAGAGGAGAACGAGTAACTCAATCTCATGGCTGGCTGCTGGTAGTTACACTTGTGTATACAACTAATATAGCCATGTGGATACTCTGTATCTCTCCACCATCACGAGCTTTCGTCTTTCCAAATCGGGGAAAGACAAAAAAACACAATAAAGAGTTCAAGGGAGATGTCACTGAATACAATTTCGTAATTCAATGGCGAATGTATAATTTCGAGAGGAATTGTCAAATCAGTCGCGGATGAGATCCTAGAGATATCTACATCTTAATCCACGTAGGGTAATTAGAAGAAAAGCGAACCAAATGTATCATGGTTGATCAGACCGTAATACAATGATTCTGATTAGACAATATGTTAGCAGGCGTCCCCACCAAACACGTGTCTTGAATCAAGCCCGAGAACAGAGTGAGCTTGCAAAACTAGGCTATAATTGCAGCGTTGGTCAAGATAGTAAAAGTACAAGTACGCAAGATTTTTGAAAGGAGGTATTAGTAGTTCGAGTTCTGTGAGAATCAAATCTTACCTGGTGTTCTTACTTATACAGCCATCCTACTATCTTCTATCCATAAGGCCTTGGTCGACTAATGGGTTATGGACTCCTGAATTCTATTTTCTAAGTAAGCCTATTAATGTCAGTCAATTTTCTCATCCATAGATCACGAGGATCATACGGAGTGCTAGGTCGGGAGACACGCTACCAAACTTACAAACTTCTACTACTATTGGCTTGGGATCTTATGGGACACACATGGCACGGTCCTATCCTCTATAGTATCTTAAACTTGTAATCACGTCTGAAATTATTTCACCGAGAATTATGCCTCGCCCATATAATCTGGCTGTGGCAACTCTTGGTTCCGTGATCTGGAGGTGATATGCTAATAGGTACTCTACCTTATATTGACACAAGGGTATCTAAGCTCTAAAGAGGTTAACGGGTACACAGTTTTAGCAATGTTCCGTAGACTTATGGTTTTTCGGGATGGTTTCATTTCTATGGGTTGTGCTTCGCCAGTGCGCTGCTGGCTACAGTGAACCCACCTTCCACTCTCAAACAATTGGCGACAGTACGCTGCTGTCTAGGCATCACATTCATTTAATTACTCTAACTGTATTCCTAAGACTTCAAGGAGCTGCTAGAGTTTAAACTAATTGGCTATGATGGAAAGTGTAATCTCTGCCTATAAGTCTTAATCCTTAATGTAAAAGATTGACCGAGGAGGAAATAATCAACGACAAGGAAAATAGGAACATCCTAACATCTATTCCGTATATATATATTTATCCAATGGTTGAGGGGAGGACTGCGAATCCAATCTGACTTGAGATTCGCATATGAATAACAGGGTCAGAAATTACAAACCAATTTCTTACAGCAAAATGAAATTTACAACTGAGCAATTCTAACTTAGGATATAAGATTTATCTCTAATGAAGCAAAGAAAATTAAACAGTTCATCAAGATCAAAGCCTTAATTCTAGGTAAGCCTAACTAATCAAACAAATAGTATATCCATATTGTATCACATTGTCATATCAAAAGTAACAGTGTACCTATAGGGATCTAGCAAGCTATCTAAATTGCATGGCTTATCTAATAACCTTAACTACCCAACGGTCAGTTTGAACAAGGGACTCCTAGTCCTAGTTATTCTCCTAAATTGTTTTAATCCTAATTGTGAATGAGCATTTCATGGGCGCAGGCTCGCAATAGTACAACTAACTTAAGTACTATCACGAGTTTGCGTGATTTGCGAAGACTGACCTGCATGGGCCACCACAAAAACTTGTCACGACCCGCACCCATTTTTTTTAAACGGATACGAGACGTGTCCAAGCCAGCCTACGCCGCAGTGTCGGCGGTAGTACGCTGTCACGGCCATGAAGATCATAATCACAAAGATGCTCATTCACATAATTAATTTAATTTATAATGATCACAAGTTTTACATTTGCAGGAAAATATAAACTTGTACAAATATTGAATGACTATAACTTGACTATCTAACTAATCTTCTAGGCTCGTCTGCAAGTACACCCGAACTCCCCAAGCTAAGTGAATCCACCGCTAACCTAAAAATGTTGGTTTCCAGTCAGGAATGGAATGAGCACAATTCACTGAATGCAATTTCAAATAAAGAAAATGACTATAAGACAAAGGTTAGGCATCAATCATGAGTTTTGAAAATATCAGTAAAGCCGTAAGAAAATCAATAGTAATAAATAGACCAATATACTTTCCACCGTTTGAAGTACCTTTGATATGTGATCGGTCTGGGGTACTACACCGCACGGTCTACAATGTCTACTCACTGTCTACAATGTCTACTTGCAGAAAAATAAGCACTGTCTACGATGTCTACTGCAGAAAAGTAAGCACTGTCTACGATGTCTACTACAGGAAATAAGCACTGTCTACAATGTCTACTTGCAGGAAAATAAGCACTGTCTACAATGTCTACTTGCAGGAAAATAAGCACTGTCTACAATGTCTACTTGCAGGAAAATAAGCACTGTCTATAATGTCTACTTGCAGGAAAATAAGCACTGTCTACAATGTCTAAGCACTGTCTATGGTCGGATCACACATCCTTGGTACTTCTCATTTCCGACTCAACAATTTATAATAGAGTATAAAAATATCACATAACTAATGACCAATCAATGAAATATAGTAAAGATCAATATCGAAATGCAAACAATAAACTGTACTCGCCTGGGGTCCTTTGCTGGTGAAACCGACAATCTGAACTACTCAAAGTGCCACAATAGTCAAAACCCGTACAACAGTCCCCGGATGCTGAAATAGACAATATCAATGATCTCAGAATAGTCAAATTAGCTAGGATTGTCTGTTCTTAAGTCCAATTCTGGACACAGGGGCAAAACGATAATTTCGGACCAAAACGATGTCCGCCGTTGGACCCGCATTGCACCAAAAAATGCGCCAGGGTTAACAGTCTCTAAAGACGTCAAACTATATGTCTACAGATCCAATTTTCCGATACGAACCCAACCGTATGTCCAGAGTTGGATTCCGGCGGGCCGTGCACAAAATCGTCCGTTGAGTGGGACCGTGGGGCCCGCAAAACGACGTCGGATTCAACTGTCTCAGAATTGGACCAAACTTGCCATACAGGACCAGAAAAATGATACGGTCCTGTTGGCGCAAGTTTTGTCTCGATCTGACGAGCGTGCACAAAGTAATTAAGAAATTTGCACAGAGGCCGATACGGGGAATTTCGACGGATACGTATCAAATTCGTCGCGCACACGCGACCAATTTGAATTCCGTTAAAGTCCACACGACCATGAAACCGTTACGCAGCTTTCGATGCTTACGGTGCACGACCACGTCGTCCGGTTTGGCGGGACGTACGTCGTGTGGAACAAATTTCTAGTTTTTAAAACAGGTTTTTTGGGAAACTTTGGAATTCGATCTCTCGACGCATAGTCGATGATTTTCAAATCCGCAAAAAGGGTTGTAAAGTTTTATATGTTGTCTTCAAACACTGTTCAGAGGGTGTATCAAAATAGTCACTGGTTTGATCGGGATTGATCCTACAACATGGGTTCAAGGACTGGGTTTTTCGTCCTGTCTCGGTCTGTTTTTCGACGACTTCATGTCGAAATATCGGGCAACCTAGGGATTTTTAAATAAAACTGGTTGAAGGGATATCTAGCCCTATAGGTTGTCTTTCCAACGCATATACTGGCTTAGCAAAAGACGAAGTGTTGAGGGAGAGAACTTACGACGAAGTTGGGTCGTCCAGGGACGGTCGCTGGTGCGAACCATGCTCGCGCGTCCGTCCCGCGCGCGCCCACTGCTCGCTGGTCGGCCGGCCACTGCTGCGGTGTTACGCAACCCCAGGATGGGTCGCCAGTGTATCGCCCATGGAAGGAGAAAGGGTGGCGCGGCTTGTTGTTAGGGTTTCGTTTAGAAATTCCCTCGATTCAATCTTTCCTCATAAATATGCTTAACTGCATATATACCGAACCCGCTCGGGTTGGTTCAGTTTGGGGGGCTCGGGTGTGAAGGTGCCCCCCCTTCTCTGCTCTTGTTTACTGAGAGAGCTTTGTGGTGGGGCCCTGAGCTTTAAGCTCGGGTCGGGGAGCTTACTGCTTCAATTCTATACCATATATATTATATAGTATATAAAGCTACTGCTTCCCTCTCTATACTATATATATATTATATATATATTCATCAATCCCCCTATATATCTACTTATATATTATTTGTCCATATATTTCTATATATACTTATATAATACCCTCCAAACAATTTTAATTAAAAAAATCCAATATATTCTATTATAGGGCCTATTAATAATAACTGAATATATATATATATATATATATATATATATATATATATATATATATATATATATATATATATATATCACGTTCATTTGACAAAGACAATATCACCAGGAATAATAATAAAATTATATAATACTAGTCCTTGATAATAAATAATAATAATAACACCGAAATTCAATAAACCCACTAAGGCGAATCTACCTATATATACAGTCTAAAAATTCCAAAATGTACAAGGGTCGATTATACCAAAGTCACTAAGTAACATTAATAATAATATTATATAATATTTAAATTACGAATACCTAGGAATATTTATTAACCCATTAAAATGAATTACACACTCTCATAACAAATTCCATCAATTCGACTGTCATTGGACGCATCGCACGACTACATGGACTTGGGCTTGCTTTGGGTCCAATCTGGACTATTTCGGTACAACCGGGTCTCTTTAAGCTCAATACTGTAAATAATAAATAAATCTTCAGTAAGGGTTAAGTCGCAACTTGGCCTGATTTTCCTAGTTAGGGCATCACTATGGCTCGGCCTTCCTTGGCATGGCTAATACACTAGTCAAGGCATACCACTGCACTATCCGTGCCATGATTCCTAGTTACCTTGTACTCCCAATCTCAACTATGGCTAAAACCATCTACCGTAATAATAGACTAAATAATTTATAAAATCTAATAATCACCCTTTAAATAAAATAAATAAATAAATAAAATATTTCAAAATTTTCGGGAAGGGGAGCTACAGACGGGCAGTCGGAGAGGACCATCCAGACCTTGGAGGATATGCTTCGCACATGTGTGCTAGATCTCGGGGGTTCTTGGGAGGACCATCTTCACCTGGTAGAGTTTGCTTACAACAACAGCTACCAGGCCAGTATAGAGATGTCACCATTTGAGGCTCTATATGGACGGAGATGCCGTACTCCCTTGTCTTGGGACGATGTTGGCGAGCGGGCGCTTCTTGGACCGGAGATGGTTGTGGATGCGGCCGAGAAGGTCAGATTGATTAGAGACAGACTCCGGGTGGCTCAGGATAGGCAGCGGCATTGGGCCGATAGTCACCGGAGACCGTTAGAGTTCGAGGTTAGTTTTAGTTCTTGTCGTGTTTGTTGTGATTGTTTGTTAGTTGTGTGTTGAGTTTTTGTCTTGTGTCTAGGTTGGTGACATGGTATTTCTGAGGATATCCCCGACACGTGGCACTATTCGCTTTGGCGGCGGTGGGAAGCTCAGTCAGCGCTACATCGAACCTTTCACCATCTTAGAGAGGATCGGTGCAGTAGCCTACCGACTGGACTTGCCTACTAGGCTTGAGGGAGTGCACAACGTGTTTCATGTATCTCAGCTGAGGCGGTACGTGGCAGACCCTAGCCATGTATTGGACCATTCAGCGATACAGGTGGGACCTACTCTCAGCTATCCAGAACAGCCGGTGGAGATTCTGGATCGCAGGGAGAAGGTGCTCCGGAACCAGGTCATACCCTTGGTTCGGGTTGCATGGAGACATCACTCTCCAGGTGAGTCTACCTGGGAGAGGGATGACGACATGCGGGAGCGTTTTCCTTATCTTTTCGTGCCCTGAGGTATAAATCTAATTCTTTTGTCTTTCTGTTTGTGATTTCCTGTGCTTGTTGTCTTCCATTTCGAGGACAAATTTTTTTTTAAGGTGGATAGACTTGTCACCCTCACTTTTCCCAGTTAGGGGTAAAATGGTAATTTTCTATTTTATAATATTTTTGGGAATTTTATTTCATGAATATTATTATTTAATTATTATAGGAGTCGGGTTCGAATTTCATCGCATTCCGAGTTAATTCGGGACCCCGGTGAATTTTGACTTGAGTCGTAATTAGCATGTTAATTAACCATGGCCCACCACACTAAACTTTTAGGTTTAGGAGTTTGGACTAGTCCCCCATGAGTAATTTAGTTTAATTATAATTTTTATTTATTTTTAGCAACTTCCTAAACCTAATTTGGATTATTTTAGCATGTAGGCTTAGGGAGGGGCAAACTTATAATTACAAGTGCCCCTACCCATGCTCCATGGCCGGCCACCTACAGCACCCCCTCCACCTCTCCTTTCTTCTTCACTAAGTTATCACTCTCTCTCTTCATTCATTCCTTTCCAACTTCTTCTCCATCAAATCTACAATTTAGGTATGTCATTAACTCTCATTTAATTCCTCATTTTGCATTCATTCCTTCACATTAATTATAGGGGAGACCATTCTCTACAAGTTGACCCTAGCCTTTGTAGGTTTCCTTAAAATCTAGTTTAAGGATTATTTATGGATTTATCCTTTTTAGAGAGGTATATATATATATATATATATATATACATATATATATATACATGTGTATTTGTGTGTGTAGAGGAGAATGGTAGTGGTGTTGAGAGTGTGTATTTATATATATATGTGTGCATGTGTCTGTATATATATATATAGATATGTATGTGTGAGAATAAGAAGGAGGAGAATGAGGAGGAGAATGAGGAGGAGAATAGAGAGGAGAATGAGAAGGAGGAGAATGAGGAGGAGAATGAGACGGAGAATAGAGAGGAGAATAAGGAGGAGAATAGAGAGGAGAATGAGACGGAGAATAGAGAGGAGAATGAGAAGGAGAATAGAGAGGAGAATGAGAAGGAGGAGAATGAGGAGGAGAATGAGGAGGAGAATAGAGAGGAGAATAAGGAGGAGAATGAGAAGGAGAATAAAGAGGAGAATAAGGAGGAGAATAGAGAGGAGAATAAGCCACAGGAGCAACAATAGCACTAGCAGGAGCAGCAGTAGCATGAGGAGGAGAATGGGAAGGAGGAGAATGAGGAGGAGAATGAGAAGGAGAATGAGAATGAGGAGGAGAATGAGAAGGAGAATGAGAAGGAGAATAAGGAGGAGAATAGAGAGGAGAATGAGAAGGAGGAGAATGAGGAGGAGAATAAGAAGGAGAATAGAGAGGAGAATAAGGAGGAGAATGAGGAGGAGAATAGAGAGGAGAATGAGAAGGAGAATGAGAAGGGTAAATGTAGGAAATAGGATATTGATGAGATATTGAGTTTAACTTCTAAGATGGGATTAGAAATAAGTTATCTTGGTAGGTAATAACTATATGAGGGTAGTTTAGGCTAGTCTTGACCTCCATTGACCAAGAGTAGACTTTTTGACCAAAAGTCAACTTTGGGTCAACACTTTACCCAAATTAGTCCCAATTTCCATTAGACTTGTGTAGTTGACCAAAAGTCAACTGTTAGTCACCATTGACCTAGGGTTGGCCAGGGTTGAACTAGAGTTGACCAGGGTTGACCAGTTGACCAAAAGTCAACTGTAGGCCAACTCTTGACCCCGTTTGACTTTCTTCGACTTGTTTTGACCCGTGATGCCTGGTATGACCTAGGATTGACTTGGTTAGGCTTAGATTGACTTGATATAACTTGATTTGACCTAGATTGACTTGACAGGACTTAGTGTGACTCAGTGAGACCTAGTTTGACCTAGATTGCATATCATTCATTGTAAATCATTCCTAAACTTGCTTAAACCTAAATTAACTTACAGTATCTCATATTTAGGTCTTCTGATACCGCTCTGAGCATTGATATACCATACAGCTCAGGACAGCAGGCGAGTACATTCACTGATAGTTTTCATTGTCTTGATATCTTCTATATCCGATTCAGTCGTAGTATCTTACTTGATTCTTAGTCACGATAGCTCACGGACTAGTACACATTGGATCATGACATGAGATGTTGTTCCTGGATTTCTGGGTATATGGGTACACTCCCTGTCTTGTTTTCTGTACTTGTATAGACACCGATTTCTAAGAGGATTTGCTACCCTCTTACGAAATTACGTGCCATGACGTGTCATGTCCAGATCCATTGTACTATTCGGGGATGGGGAATTATTAGGGGCTATGTGATCCAAGCCACCCTGTCACTATTCATGTGCTCGCGCCACTCTTCTCTCACGAAGGGTGTAGCGAGATCCTTTGCCTTGTGCTCGTTATCCAGGTTGGCCGGCATGACTCTCCATTGAGGTCACCGCGGATTGCCGGGCCAAGTGGATAGCCTGTCCTGTCACTTATCCCAAGCCGATCACATATCGCTCTAATAATTCAAATTACATTTTATATTTACTTTATCTTATCGTATATCCTGCTCTGTTCTACATTCAGTATTTTCTCACCATGTCATGATATACAGTTACTCACATGCTCTACTTGCCTTACATTATACCTTGATTGGAGACTAAGTTCTGCTCGGGAGAAGATTTACAACCCCGGTCCTTGTTTGGTTTAAGGGTTGTAACTCGACTTCCGAACGGTTCCCAAGTCTTCATATATCTTTGTCTTGTAGTTCATTATACTGTCTCTTATAGAATTTGTCAATTCACATGGAACTGCTGTTAGTGTTTGTACTTGTTCATTTTCCTGACAGGATACCGTTATGATATATTACAGATGACTCTGAGGCGGACTGCTCGACCTATTATGGGCTCGATTCAGATGGAGTAGCCTTAGATCGTGGCCTTATAGTAGAGCCACTAGATTTTGTACTTCCAGAGTAGTGTAGGTTAGCTAGGTTTGACTGGACTGCGATCCAGCTAGCTTATCAGACTGTAGTTTCTATATTCTATTTTGATACTCTGGGATGTTGTATATATCTGGACTTGTATTAGACTGTGGACTTATTTTACTCTTCATCTATCATATGTCTTTCCTCTGACCTACCTACCTTAGTTTTATCATGTGATTGAGACTGTATTGATATGTCACCTCCATTCGGAGAGTATATACTGTACAGGTACATTTTAACTGTTAGTCGTAGGTATTTACAGACGTTATATACAGCATTCTACCGCCAATTCTGCGGCGTAGGCTGAACGTACCCACGTGCTCGTGCCTCTCATAAGGGTACGGGTCGTGACACTCTCCTCCATTATTTTTGCATTTACTTCTTCATCTTCTTCATTTACTCCTCCCACCTACCAAACCTAGGCAAGTGCAACTTGCTTCATGATGGATCTCAAGTTTTATTGTTCTATTTTCTTCCTTACTTGATTCTAAGCCTCTTTAGAACTTAGTATTTTTGGATTTGATGGATGGATTCTTGTAGATCTAAGTTTGTAACTTTTCAGTTTTCTTGGTTTTGATCTCTAAAACTTGGTTATTTTCAAAAACTAATGGTTCTATGTTGTAGAGAATTCAATTTCATGCAGTTTTGGCTTTTTCGCTTGATTTCGATTTCGTATGAGGAAGTTATGGCCATGGCAAGTTTTCGAAACTTGTATGGCTGAACTTGCTGATTGGGGACGATGACCCCCATGCGCCCGGGAGGCCATGCGCTGTGAAGTTCCGGCAACGCATCCTTAACTCCGAGCGTGTCATGCGCGTAGGTTCCTTATGCGCATGTACTGAAGACGCAACGTGAGTTTTCCACGCGCGGATGTGCAGGAATTCTCACGCGCGGATGTGCAGGAATTCCCATGCACGGATGTGCAGGAATTCCCATGCGCGGAAGTACAGGAATTTCCATGCGCAGATGTGCAGGAATTCCCATGCGCGGATGCACGGATGTGCAGGAATTCCCACGCGCGGATGTGTAGGAATTCTCACGCGCGGATGCGCAAGAATTCCCACGCACGGATGTGCAAGAATTCCCACGCGTGGATGTACAAGAATTCCCATGCACGGATGTGCAGGAATTTCCACGCGCGAATGTGCAGGAATTCCCACGTACGGATGTGCAGGAATCCCATGCACCGAAATTGCTCTATTTTACTGTTTTTGCCTGTTTAAGTTGTTTTGTAGCTAGAATCTTGAAAAACTCAAAACATGAAAGTTGTAGATCTTTTTCTTGGCTTCAAGAATATGTCACTAGTTATTTTATGCAAGTTTCTCTCATTCATGATAAGGTAAGAATAGAACATGATAGTGGCCCGCTGTGGCGCACTCTTGACAAGTAAACTGATATGATATATCTCGACATACTGTTATGACAGCTAGCCTGACGTGACAAGTATGAAAGACCTGGACACCATGGGCGATTATGTTTGTACAAATAAACTGGTACTATCTTGCATCATGTCTAGGATGGGGATTCCTGAGTACCACGGTCAGGGGTACCTACTGAAATTGACTAAGGCTAATTAACTAGAATGATTCAGTGGTCATGAAGAGATTTTTCCAGCTACAGGCAATCCCGTTATCTGGGCGCACTAAGTGGACTTGTAGCCTACCGACGAGTAGGGCACATTTCCAGCACACCGTCAAGTGTTGCACCCTTCTTAAATAGACATTCGACCTGGATAACCTGGATGGGCTGCAGGGCTTGTGGCTGTGGGATGATCTCATTGCATCTTGCTAGTAATTAGACTTGTGATAACCCTAGTTAGTTAAAGTATCAAGTCGTACTCCTTGCTTGGCCGTGATTGATTGAATGAAGTCTAGCCCAGCTTCGACTTGTCCTGATCCTGTACAAGATTGTGACAGGACATAACTTATTATGTTTGCCTTAACAATAACGATCGGGGGACCAGTTCTGTTCAGGCGAAGGGTTACAAACCCGGTCCTTGTTTGGTTTAAGGGTTGTAACCTGGCTCCCGGAGCAGTTCTGTGTCTTCTCTTCGTTTATTGTCTTATTGCATCCCATGCCATGCTCGTCATGTTTTACCTTACTTCAATAGCATGATTATCTATACTGGCCTTAATAATAAAGATCAGGGGACCAGTTTTGTTCAGGCGAAGGGTTACAACCCCGGTCCTTGTTTGGTTTAAGGGTTGTAACCTGGTTCCCAGAGCAGTTCTGTGTCTTCTCTTCGTTTATTGTCTTATTACCCTATCAGCAGTATTTGAGACGGGATCCTATTCAGGTGAAGGACTACAACCCCGGTCCTTGTTTGGTTTAAGGGTTGCAATCTGTCTACTTGAATGGTTTCCTCGTACTCAATTTATTATTGTTGTTGTCACGACCCGCACCCTGTTTAAGGGCACGAGCACGTGGGTACGTTCAGCCTATGCCGCAGTATCGGCGGTAGAACGCTGTAAAGCTCATCTAGAATATATAGAATCTAAGACACAATAATATAACCTATAATCTCCGTACGGAGGAATATATCCACAACTCAATCACATAATTCTAAGGAAGATAAACACGATGATAAAGATAAAGATAAAGATAAAGATGAGATAAATAGTCTAAAATAGTGCCGAGCCACAATCACAAGTTCAGAGACCAAGACATAAAACAATATCCCAAAATAAATACTGTAAGTCTCAAAGTATCAAACTGGAATGTAATCAAGATAAAATCTAGGTGAACTAGGCCATTACTGGCTGTGCGTCCTCTACGAGCACCGGGTCCACAGGATGGTCCTGGTCGTAGGCTCCATCTATGCCAAATCCGTAGTAGGTCGGGCAATCTGCATCTAAATCCTCTGAAAAATAATCGGGGTTATCCTGTCAGGATATGAGCAAGTACAAACGCCAACAGCAGTTCCATATGAATTGACAAATACTATAAGTGACAATCATAATAAAATACAAGATGGAATATCAAGACTAAAAGTAAAACAGTACAAGAGAACTGAATATCATGTCATGTGTGAGATATAAGATAAAACTGGAATATAAATAAATGAAAAGTAATCTGCGGTATGATGTAAACATAAAAATAAAGTGCCATGAGATATTAGAGCGTTATGTGATCGGCTTGGGTCAAGATCAGGCTGTTCCATTTGACCGGCTATGTACAGGTAGTATAATAGTATAGGGATAAGGCCGGCCAAAATGGAAAAGCTATGCACAAGTAGTATAAGGTCAGGCTACACCCTGCATATGGTGAGGGTGGAGCTATGCACAAGTAATAAACAAGTAGGGGTAATGATCACATAACCTCTAATAACTCCCCCATCCCCGAGTAGTATAATGAATCCAGACATGACAGGTCATGACACGGGATTCGAAGAGCAGGGGGCCAGCCCACTCCCAAATCGGTGTCTATACAAGTACATGAAACAATATCGAACAATGTACTCATATACCAGGTAAACCATGAATGACATCTCATGACGAGATTCACGTATACTAGTCCGTGTATCCTCATGTCGAGAATCAAGTATAACACTACAACTGAATTGGATATAGTAAATATCAAGACAATGAAAACTATCAGAGTATGTACTTGCCTGTTTTTCCTGAGCTGAGAAAATTGAAACTACAACCCACTCAATGAGCCACGAACGGTCAACTCGCACAACTGTCTCCTAATGCTGAAACAAACATTATCAACATTCTCAGAATGGTCAAATTAGCTAAAAATGTCTACCCATAAGTCCAATTCTGGACACAGGAGCAAAACGGTAATTTCGGATCAAAATAGTGTCCGCCGTTGGATCCACTTTGTACCGAAAAACGTGCCAAAATCTTCGGTCTCTAAAGTCATCAAACTATATGTCTACAAGTCCGATTTGACGAGACAAATCCAACCGTATGTCCAAAGTTGGATTCCGGTGGGCCGTGCACAGATTTACCCGTTGGATCGGGTCGCAGGCCCGCCAAAATAGCGTTCCACTCGACCGTCTCAGAATCGGACCAAACTTGGCTCACAGGACCAAAAAAATATTTTGAGTCCAATGGCGTAAGTTTCGTCGCGATTTGATGAGTGTGCACAAAATAATTGAGAAATTTCGAAAAAGCTCGATACGAAAAAATTTGATGGATACGGGTCAAATTCGTCGCGCACACGCGACCAATTTGAATTCCTTCAAAGCCCACACGTCCACGAAGTCGATACGCACCTTTCGATGCTTTCGGTTCGCGACCACGTTGCCCGGATTGACGGGACGGACGGCGTATCGGGACAATTTTTCTAAAAATCAGTTTTGAAAATCAGTTTTTTCTCCAACTTCACAAACTAATAACTTTCTGTATAGTACAAGAAATTCAGTTCTACAAAAAAGGTTTTAAAGCCCTATAGGTTGTCTACAAGTCTCTTCAAACCGATTTTGAAAACTCACAACACGCGGGTCGTAAATCGGCCACAAAGTTGGGGTTTCGGGACAGTTTTTAAACCCAGAAAATCGAGTTTTTTTCTCGATTTTGGAACTCGTTTTTCGTCGCACATGGTGCGAATTGGCACGAACTTTTTGAAGAGAAATAAAGGGGTATATCTTGGGATCATACCTGACCAAGTGGTTCACAAAACGACGGAGCGAGGAAGGAGAAATCTATTTTCGAAGTTGGCTCTTCGCTGACAGTTTTCGTGCGTGGATGGGATGCTCGTTGTGCGTTTTTTCGGCGATGGACGGCCACGGGTTGGTCGAGGCGACGTCGGGGTGCACGTTGGGTTGGGGGTGACGGCTAGGGTTTGGATTTTGTGAAAATTTTTCTCCCTCTCTCTCTCTATAAAAATATATATGTATAATTATATACATACGAGTTGCCGCTCGGGTTATACATGGAAAGGGGGGAAGGGGCCACTCGGATTTAGTAGCAGCAGTTGCTGCTGCTTTACAATTCGTGGTGGGGGCATGTATGTGTTTGTTTTTTTTTTATTCTTTTTTCTTTTCTTTTCTATTCTTTCTTTCTTTAACCTTTATATATATATATATATATATATTTTTTTTTCTTTAACCTTTATATATATATATATATATATATATATATATATATATATATATATATATATATATATATATATATATATATATATATATATATATATACACACACACACACACACACACATACATACATACATACATGCATACATCCATACACACCTACAAATATATATACACATATACGTATATTTATTTATATTAAATAAACCCATAATATTTACCCATTAATATAAATATATATATTTATATATATATCCCATAAATGGAATAATACCTAAATATATATATATATATAAATAAAATCATAATTTATTTATAAACAAAAAACTAAATATTTTATTTTATATTTTTATTAAATATATTAAAGCTTTTATAAATAAAAACTCTATCAATAAAATACCTATTTAAATAATAATAGTATAAAACACTAAAAATAATATTTAAATAATATTAAAAATAATAAAATATTATAAATGACCATATTAGCCCTGTTCAGAAAAGTGGAGGTGATAAATCTACCCTCCTAAAAAAAATTCCGTCCTCGAAATTAGAGCAAACTAGCACAATAACAGTAGCAAGAACAAAGAAGAAAAAAAATACCTCAAGGCTAGAAAAGATAAGGGTAACGCTCCCGCATCTTGTCCTCCCTCTCCCAGGTAGACTCTCCTGGAGAGTGATGTCTCCATGCGACACGAACCAAAGGAATAACTTGGTTCCGGAGCACCTTCTCACGACGATCCAGAATCTCCACAGGCTGCTCTGGATAGCGGAGAGTAGGCCCCACCTCTAACTCGGAGTGGTCCAATACGTAACTAGGGTCTGCCATGTACCGCCCTAACTGCGATACATAGAGCACGTTATGGACTCCCTCGAGCGTAGGCGACAAGTCTAGTCGATAGGTGTCACGCCCCCGTACCGGAATACGGTGACGGACGTAGGCCAGCTACACCATATAAGGTATGAAAACGTTATACGGCGATCATGGCTGTCAATCTTGTTGGGTATCCTAGTATGCAAGCAGTCTATGGCCTAAATCTGATCTCATATCCACAGGCAATAATCAATGAAATAACGAAAAGAGAGATAATCATATGGAAAGCAGAAAATACTCATATGATAATCAGAGAGTCTACAATAAGAAATAATGTACACAAGAATACCTTTCCACACAGTTTCCTCATGGTCAGGAACTGAAGCACGTCCTCCAAGTCAAGTCTGGAAGATCCACAGGGTCGGTCACAGGCAATCTGGAAACAATCTAGGGTTGGTCAGGCCAACCGTAGCAAGTACCAGAAAGGAAGGCTCAAGGACGGGCAAAAAAAACTAGCAGGATATAATATATGACAGGAATAACATGTATATACAGCAGTAATGAGGGTAAAGGATCGTGCGGTACCAACGCACGATTACAGAATATAAGGCAGCACTCCAACAACTAATACATAAGTAACCAACAATCATCACAATCATCCTAACATCCACTAATACTTGCATCGCCAACTGGAACTCGTAGTCTGTCATCGGAACAGTAACCCATCCCTACATCAAACAAGAACAAGGGAATAAATTATCATGCCGGGACAGCATTACGTGCCAGCCAGCTTAGCAAGCAACAAGCCATCCAATTTAGGTGAATAAGCGGCCACTCAAATGTCTACGGCTATCTATGTGGAGGTTGGGTTACCCCAACAACGCAATATAAGAATCCTCAGATCGTGCTATGTGCAGCAGGGCTAACGAGGCCAAATAATAACGCATAGCACATGGATAAGCACTGGTCCCTCAAAGGCAACCATGCGAAACAGATCAATCATATGGTAGTACATATAGTAGTCGGATACTGCCATCCGCTATTACGGACGATAACAATATCCGGGGCGGTCTGCCTTGTGCTAGACAGGTAATTATAGCACCTGTGGCGGCTGGCATGCACGATCTCGAGATTCTGCTCCCTCCCAATGCTTCTACCATCTTTAGTTGCCTAGATTAACCCTACATTTATCTGAAATCACATGTCGTGGTCACATGCTCATCCTCCTAGATGTCGTACCTCAGTACGGGTACACTAAGTACGAATCCACCTCGACACTGAAAGTCTCAAATCTGGATTCATTCTTAGTGTAATGCAGCAAGCAGTCAATCAGTCCTAACCACGCTAAAACTACAGGCCAACTACCATGTCCGTACTGGAAGATGAATGCAGTGCCATATAACACGTAGAAGCATGTAGCACCTCAGTGCACGTATAGAATAGCACCTCAGTACACACGTAGGATAGTACCTCAGTACACACATAGGATAGCACCTCAGTGCACACATAGAATAGTACCAGCACGGGTACAAGTAGTCAAGTCAGGATCATGGTCAATCGGTCAATCACTTGGAGTCCTCTGTCCACATCGTGGCATGGATACCAGGTCAGGTACATGGTCAGGATCTCTACTATAGTAGCATCTCAAGTACATATGGGGGTCTACAGCTCTAACCATCAAGTCGGTCTACCCACCGGATCAATCTATCAATAGTCTTCCCATCCCCGATGGGATAAATATCATATCAGGAGAATACGATCACTTGGTACTAGGCTAATCACTAAAGACAATGCTAGGCCCCCTGGCTCACAAGAATCCTCCGAGTCATTGATCACAGGCTATCAGCAACTAAGTCTCCCAACTACCGGGATACAACAAAGGTACCAGGTTTTGGGCACTTGGGAAGTCGAGTAAAAATTATATAATAATACCCTCGATATTCTCCTCGTTCCTCGAAATATTTGCGATCATCAAAATCCAAGAATCCACAGTCATGTTCGATCGAATTAGAACATCATCAAAAGAAATAGCAACACGATCCAAGAGTCCACGTGAGTCTATCAATCAATATTCTCGAGACATACTCTCCCTAGTACTCAATCCTCTGAGATATCCAAAATCACAAATCCCGACACTTAGGACAACTATCAGTCCTAGCTGGCTAGACTAGGATAAATCCTACGAATGAATGGTCAGAGGACAAGAATATATTAATTAAATATCGCCGAAAAAGTGGCAAGGATTGCATGAACCACTCTGGAGCAGATCCACAACCCTTAAACCAAACAAGGACCAGGGTTGCAGACCGTCTTCCGAGTAGAACCGCGCTCCTTACGCTATCCGACAGACAAGACAGGTCAGGAGCTAGGCGACTAATCTAGTATGGAGTCTACCTAGCAGGCAATGGGATCAGGTATACTATACCAAGATAAACATGTACGAGCCCAGTCCAGCAAACCAAAGGAATGGTTCTGCCCAATCCTTCGAACCGAATTCTCGATCGGGAATTCTGAAAAAATTCGGCAGAGTCTCCTTTGTATTCTGGACGGGAGCATCCTACGAATTGGGGCTAAAATCCACTCGGCGCAATCCGCCGCAGAATCGCAGGCTGAGAACATTAAGTCTCAGCTTCCAACAGCGCTACCATGCGTACTGGAAACCAAACCACAGCCGAGAACACTAAGTCTCGGCCTCCAGCAGCACTACGATGCGAGCTGGGCGCCAAGCCAACACATGCAACAAGAATCGCCATACAGGGCGCACCAAGACCCACAGTCATGTCCAAGCCACAAACACAGTCACAGAAACAGTTAGCCAAGCCGTTACCCGACCGCGAGTCGGACACGGGGAATACGGGGACAATTCGTACAAGTGAGTCGTGCTCGTGTCCTCGGAGGTGTGGATGACCCATCCGAGTAGTCCGATACGGTCTATTCCGGTATCGGACCAAGCTATCCTAAGTTATCATCATGGCAGTTCTACTACTAGGCTACACTAATCATGATTATACAATTTACAAGTACAAATTAATTAAATGTAATAAAATCCAGGAGAGAGGGCAAGAGCCGTCGATGAGCAAGGGATACTTGCCTAGAGGGCTCGGCTAGGTAAGTAAGTCTTCGGCGATCTGGATCCAAGCTAGCACGTCCATCGAGGTCCTCAGAACACATAATAAATAATCATTAGAATTAAATAATAAAATAATAAAGGAAATCATGAAGGATGGTAGAGGAATATACCGTGTAGGTCCCACAAGCAGTGTAGGGATCTGGCACGGAAACCGAGGCACGCGGATCGACACAGACACGCAAACCGAGACGTATACGTATATCGGGACGCATACGAGAATCAAGATGACTCGAAGATCGAGATGAATAGGAGACAACGTTTACGTAAATCGAGACGCACACGTAGATCGATCCTGGCACGCAAACTGAGACATGCACGAGAATCAAGATGGCACGAATATCGAGGCGAACAGGAACGGGACATGCACATAAATCGAGACGTACACGTAAATCGAGGGATCACGAATATCGAGATGGTACACGAATCATTACGACATGCAAATCGAGGCATGTATGCAAATTAAGACAGAACGAGATTCAAGGAAGCACGTAAATAAATGCGGCATACAAGTCGATATATGCACGCAAATCGATGCGGTACGGAGTCCAAGGTGATACACAAACCAAGGCCGCACGTAAATCTGTATGTACACACAAACCGGGATAGCACAAAGTCCAAGGTGGCACACATACCAATACGGTACGCAAAACGATGCATGTACGCCAATCGATACGGTACAGAGATCAAAGTAGCACGCAATGAGGCGACACGCAAATCGGTACGGGTACGCAAATTGGAGTGGCACAAAAATTAAGATGGGCACAAAGGCCGAGACACAAGAAATGAGGCAACATGTAAACCAATGGGGCACGGTGCCTGAGACAGCACGGGGATCGAGGCATCCCGCTGCCCAAGGCAGTACGTAGACCGAAGTGCACAAAAATAAGACTGACACGTACACCGAGGTGCACGCATCCCAAAAACACGGGGAACGAGAAAGCGCACCAACCGAGGGTACGCTTCCCGAGGGGACACGCTGTACGAGGCAGCGTACTGCTCGAGGCAGTACGCTGCCCGAGGTGCACCGATCGAGGGGCTCGCTCCCCGAGGAGATCACAGCCCGAGGAGGGGAGAGAGGAGGATGGCAGAGCTCACCAGAGGGGGACTCAGCCAGGTCGGGTCGGGTCAGACCACCAGCGGGGGAGGGTGGTCAGCAGCAGGAGCCAGGTCGGGGCGGCACTGCTGGCCGGAGAAGAACGGCGGAGGAGACGGAGGCCGTCGGAAAGCTCAGCCAAGTCGGGTCGGGCGCTCCCGGCGGCAGAGGGAGGAGACAGAGAGAGATGGAAGTTGGCGGCGGTGGCCGAGACAAGGGCGGCCGCGGTGGTGGCGGGCGCCGAGAACAGCGAGAGAGGGAGAGATGGAAGTGGTGGCAGCGGGAAGTGGTGGAGACGGCGGCGCGACGCTGAGGGTGGCCGGAGGCGATGAGAACGATGATGGTAGCGCTGGAAGTGGTGATGGCGGTGGCGCTGGTAGCTGAAGGGGGCGGCCATAGCGGTGGCGCCGGAGATGGAGGCGGTGGTGGTGAGGGAGGCGATGGCGACGATGGGGGTAGTCGCCATGGCGGTGGCGGCGGCCATGGGGGTGTGGGTCGCCGGAGATCGAGTAGGAAAGGACACGTGAGGGAAAGAGACTGAGAGGGAGGGGGTTGCGCCGGAGAAGTGGCGCGGGCGGTCGCAGAGGAGGGGCCAGGACGAGCTCGAGAAAAAGGGAAAAGAGGAGAGTAAAGACAGATAAAGCTGAGGGGGAAGAGATGAGTTGAGTGAAGAGAGAGGGGTTAGGTAGGGGGTGTGCTGTTCTCCAGGAAGGGGAGAGAAAGAGAGGGTGAGTAAAATAGGAAATATAACATAATAAAATAATAATAATAATAATAATAATAATAATAATAATAACAATAATGGTAATGACATTAATAATAATAGAAATATTTTAATAAAAGCTAACCATGTTAACCCCAATAATAATAATAAAATAATATTAATAACAATTCAATGGGAACAATAATCAAATGTTAGGCCTAAACAAGTAAGGCCAGCACAAGTCCAAAAAAATAAATAAAATTTTAAACAAATAAGAAATTTGAAAATAACCCATATACGATCATATACCTATTATCAAAATAGGGATATGACAAAAGGCCACTGCACCGACCCTTCCAAGAATAGTGAAAGGTCCGATGAAGCGTGGACTAAGCTTCCCGTCTCGGCCAAAATGAATCGTGTCCCGTGTCGGAGAAATCCTCAGGAACACCATATCGCCAACCTAGACGCAAGACAAGACTCAATACAAGATCCTAAAGCAAACAATCACCAACAAGCACAAACAGAAAAACTGATACTAACCTCGAACTCTAACGATCTCCGGTGGCTATCGGTCCAATGCCGCTGTCTATCCTGAGCCACCCAAAGTCTATCCCTGATCAACTTAACCTTCTCTGCTGCATCCACCACGATCTCTGGGCCAAGCAAAACTCTCTCATCGACATCGTCCCATGACAAAGGAGTGCAATATCTCCGTCCGTATAGAGCCTCAAATGGCGACATCTCTATACTGGCCTGATAGCTGTTGTTGTAAGCAAACTCTACCAGGTGAAGATGGTCCTCCCAAGATCCCCCAAAATCTAACACACAAGTGCGAAGCATATCCTCGAGTGTCTGGATGTTCCTCTTCGACTGCCCGTCTGTCTGGGGGTGATACGCGGTACTGAACTTGAGCTGGGTACCCAAGCTAGTATGCAAACTCCTCCAGAAGTGGAAAGTGAAACGACTATCCCGATCCGAGACTATGCTTATCGAAACTTCGTACAATCTGACTGTCTGTCGCACATACATCTTTGCCAGCTTCTCCGTAGATAGTCCCACCTTAAAAGGGAAAAAGTGGGCCGATTTGGTCAATCTATCAACGATGACCCAAATAGCATCTTTTTCTCCTGAAGATCGTGGAAGTCCAGATACAAAGTCCATAGTAATGTGCTCCAACTTTCACTCTGGAATGGGTAGTGGCTGAAGCAGACTACCTGGCCTCTGTCTCTCGACTTTCACCTGCTGGCATACTAAGCATCGAGATACAAACTGTGCTACATCTCACTTCATGCCATACCACCATACGTGCTCCCTCAGGTCTCTATACATCTTGTTGGCTCCAGGATGCATAGAGTACTGGAAACAATGTGCTTCCTGTAGAATCTTCTTCCGAAGCTCTCCACTCGGAATACACAATCTAGTACCGTGCCTCAGCGACCCATCTTCGGTTATAGAGAAATCGTCTAGCAATCCGGCCTGCACCTGCTCCCTGATGCTCCTCAAGGTCACGTCATTAAACTATGCTGATATGACTATGTCCATCAACGCAGACTGAATCTGCAAACCCCATATCTAAACCTCCATGCCCGGAACGATCACATCGATACCCAAACTATCCAGATCGGCCAATAGATGACGACTTGCCGTCAAATACGTAACGACTGGATACCTGCTCAAGGCATCTGCAACTACGTTGACCTTCCCTGGATGGTATTACAAAGAGATATCAGCTCAAGCCAGCTCCTCTACATCATGTTCAATTCCTTCTGGATGAACACGTACTTCAAGCTCTTGTGATCCGTGAAGATCTCAACTTACTGGCATACTCTATCCATGATACTATACTACACTTATGGGATACTACCTTCTATTGTCTTCCTCAAATGAATGCGGATAAATAAGTAGCATGCGGGGCTCAGTTGAATAGGACACAAGTGTCATGTGGGTAGTAGGCTTAATGTGGGTCGTATCCATATTTTGGGTCAACAAGTTTGGGTCGAAATGGTGCCCCCAATTCAAGTCGAAAATAAAAGTGAATTTGTGGGGTGAATCAAGATTGGGTCTTATGTCAGGAAAGTCGTATAATAAAATGAAGCACAAGATGGTGTACCTGAGTGGGATACGAAGGTCAGGGCGTAGGGTGTATTGTCTAGATCATGCATATGAAGTTGGTTTTGAGAAAACAACTAGTTTTGTGCTCCTACATTAAAAGTCATGGCAATGTGCATATGATAATCATAAATAAAAGTGGGAATGGTCAATGGCCTAAATTGATCTCAAAGTTGTGCGATACAAAAATAGTACAAAAGAACGAGTTTGAGTGGGCCATGATATATCAAAATGAAGATAATCTTGTCTACTACGAACTCATGAAGGAAGTTTCCAGAAATTGACATCTCTGACGCTCCAGAAATCAGTCACGGAAGAACATTCGTCTATCTAGGATACTCTCTCCAGGGTGTCTACCCAAGTCTTGACGCCGTCTACACAAGGCACTAACTCATCTATATGATACTTGGATGGCACCCCTATACTAGGTTGTTCATGTCTTTCCTCCAACTAGACACTAAAATGTTGGTGCCTAAACTTCTATAACACTTGAAATACTTTGTCTCTAGCTACTAGGGTACTCCTCCTATTCTGGTACCTGGTGCAACTCCTACCTTAACACTTATTAATCACTCTAAGGTTCTCATCTATATTTAATTATCAACAATCATATTCAATACTTCCTAACCATACTCTAAACTATTAACACAATTACTTAAGACACAAACCAATTGCAAATCACCAAGCCATCACACTACGAAGAACCTATAATGAAATGAGAATCTACGAGGACCTGGACTAAAGAACCGAAAGTATCTTTACTCATAAGCTAGTTGAGGATGGAACAGAATATATAATAACAGAAGTGAAATGATAGAGATGATATGTTACGACCCTTATCAAGATACAATCTGATAATCATACGCGTCTGTCCAAAATCATGATACTCAGAGTCCTCGCCACACCTGTAAGCAAGGCTGCGATAAACAGTAGATTCCATAACTGGGTATGCACCTCTATAATCATGTTGTCTGGGATCCTCGCCACGCCGACTAGTATGGCTGCGAGAAATCCCAATTTTCATAACTAAGATATGTACATCCGAAGTCAGGTCCCTACGTTTCTGCCACGCCGACTAATATAGCTGCGATAAACTCCAGGTTCCATAACTAAGTAGACGTTTTACCTTCCCTGTTATTCCGTCAACATATGTTATCAAAAGATATCGTAACTCGGGCCATAAAATTCATCTCGATATGGCAATCAAAATCAATGATGATCCATCAAAATCAAATTCAATAACAAGGAGCAAGGGTGAACAGAAACAAGAGAAAAGGATTTCAAATTGACGTTCAACCAAGATTCTCAAGGGTCGTCCCAAGAATCTCTCAAAAATCCTAAGCAAAGAAATCAATATGGCACATGATAAGATATCATCAAGGAAGGAAAATTTATATCAAAATGTTAGGAGAGTTGTCTTGATAATCAAAAGATTGGAATTTTCCTAATATGTGATTGAGTAACTCCTATCATAACCTAAAACCTATATCCTAATAGCAGGCTCGTAATTAGCATTCTAAGTCGAGCATCCATTACGAAATTACACTAGTTGCGACTCTGACCTGCATGGGCCACCATAAAAATGTGTCACGACCCGTACCCTGTTTAAGGGCACGAGCACGTGGGTACGTCCAGCCTACGCCGCAGTATCGGCGGTAGAACGCTGTAAAGGTCATCTAGAATATATAGAATCTAAGACATAATAATATAACCTGTCATCTCCGCACGGAGGGATATATCCACAACTCAATCACATAATTCTAAGGAAGATAAACACGATGATAAAGATAAAGATGAGATAAATAGTCTGAAATAGTGCCGAGCCACAATCACAAGTTCAGAGACCAAGACATAAAACAATATCCCAAAATAAATACTACAAGTCTAAAAGTATCAAACTGGAATGTAATCAAGACAAAATCTAGGTGAACTAGGCCACTACTGGCGGTGCATTCTCTACGAGCACCGGGTCCACATGCTGGTCCTGGTCGTAGGCTCCATCTATGCCAAACCCGTAGTAGGTCGGGCAATCTGCATCTAAATCCTATGAAAAACAACGGGGGTTATCCTGTCAGGATATGAGCAAGTACAAATGCCAACAACAGTTCCATGTGAATTGACAAATACTATAAGAGACAATCATAATGAAATATAAGATGGAATATCAAGATTGAAAGTAAAACGGTACAAGAGAACTGAATATCATGTCATGTGTGAGATATAAGATAAAACTGGAATATAAATAAATGGAAAGTAATCTGCGGTATGATATAAACATAAAAATAAAGTGCCATGAGATATTAGAGCGTTATGTGATCAGCTTGGGTCAAGATCAGGCTGTTCCATTTGACCGGCTATGCACAGGTAGTATAATAGTATAGCGATCAGGCCGGCCAAAATGGAAAAGCTATGCACAAGTAGTATAAGGTCAGGCTACACCCTGCATGTGGTGAGGGTGGAGCTATGCACAAGTAATAAACAAGTAGGGGTAATGATCACATAACCTCTAATAACTTCCCCATCCCCGAGTAGTATAAAGAATCCAGACATGATAGATCATGACACGAGATTCGAAGAGCAGGGGGCCAGCCCACTCCCAAATTGGTATCTATACAAGTACAGGAAATAATATCGAACAATGTACTCATATACCAGGTAAACCAGGAATGACATCTCATGACGAGATTCACGTATACTAGTCCGGGTATCCTCGTATCGAGAATCAAGATAACACTACAACTGAATCGGATATAGTAAATATCAAGACAATGAAAACTATCAGAGTATGTACTTGCCTATTTTTCCTGAGCTGAGAAAAGCGAAACTACAACCTACTCAATAAGCCACGAACGGTCAACTCGCACAACTGTCTCCTAATGCTGAAACAAACATTACCAACATTCTCAGAATGGTTAAATTAGCTAAAAATGTCTACCCATAAGTCCAATTCTGGACACAGGAGCAAAACGGTAATTTCGGATCAAAATAGTGTCCGCCGTTGGATCCACTTTGCACCGAAAAACGTGCCAAAATCTTCGATCTCTAAAGTCATCAAACTATATGTCTACAGGTCCAATTTGACGAGACAAACCCAACCGTATGTCCAAAGTTGGATTTCGGTGGGCCGTGCACAGATTCACCCGTTGGATCGGGTCGCGGGCCCGCCAAAATAGCGTTCTACTCGACCGTCTCAGAATCGGACCAAACTTGGCTCACAGGACCAAAAAAATATTTCGAGTCCAATGGCGTAAGTTTCGTCGTGATTTGATGAGTGTGCACAAAGTAATTAAGAAATTTCGAAAAAGCCCGATACGAAAAAATTTGACGGATACGGGTCAAATTCGTCGCGCACACGCGACCAATTTGAATTCCTTCAAAGCCCACACGTCCACGAAGTCGATACGCACCTTTCGATGCTTTCGGTTCGCGACCACGTTGCCCGGATTGACGGGACGGACGGCGTATCGGGACAATTTTTCTAAAAATCAGTTTTTTTTTCCAACTTCACAAACTAATAACTTTCTGTACAGTGCAAGAAATTCAGTTCTACAAAAAAGGTTTTAAAGCCCTATAGGTTGTCTACAAGTCTCTTCAAACCGATTTTGAAAACTCACAACACGCGGGTCGCAAATCGGCCACAAAGTTGGGGTTTCGGGACAGTTTTTAAACCCAGAAAATCGAGTTTTTTCTCGATTTTGGAACTCGTTTTTCGTCGCACATGGTGCGAATTGGCACAAACTTTTTGAAGAGAAATAAAGGGGTATATCTTGGAATCATAGCTGACCAAGTGGTTCACAAAACGACGGAGCGAGGAAGGAGAAATCTATTTTCGAAGTTGGCTCTTCGCTGACAGTTTCCGTGCGCGGGTGGGATGCTCGTTGTGCGTTTTCCGGCGATGGACGGCCACGGGTTGGTCGACGGCGACGTCGGGGTGCACGTTGGATTGGGAGTGACGGTTAGGGTTTGGGTTTTGTGAAAATTTTCCTCCCTCTCTCTCTATAAAAATATATATGTATAATTATATACATACGGGTTGCCGCTCGGG
Source organism: Iris pallida (assembly GCA_029216955.1). NCBI lineage: Eukaryota > Viridiplantae > Streptophyta > Magnoliopsida > Asparagales > Iridaceae > Iris > Iris pallida. The sequence goes on from JANAVB010015800.1 coordinate 6,416,548, forward strand.
TTATACATGGAAAGGGGGGAAGGGGCCACTCGGATTTAATAGCAGCAGTTGCTGCTGCTTTACAATTCGTGGTGGGGGCATGTATGTGTTTGTTTTTTTTTATTCATTTTTCTTTTCTTTTCTATTCTTTATATATATATATAAAATATATATATATATATATATATATATATATATATATATATATATATATATATATATATATATATATATATATATATATATATATATATATATATACATATACACACACACACATATACATACATACATACATACATACATACATACATGCATACATCCATACACACCGACAAATATATATACACATATACGTATATTTATTTATATTAAATAAACCCATAATATTTACCCATTAATATAAATAAATATATATTTATATATATATCCCATAAATGGAATAATACCTAAATATATATATAAATAAAATCATAATTAATTTATAAAAAAAACTAAATATTTTATTTTATATTTTTATTAAATATATTAAAGCTTTTATAAATAAAAACTCTATCAATAAAATACCTATTTAAATAATAATAATATAAAAACACTAAAAATAATATTTAAATAATATTAAAAATAATAAAATATTATAAATGACCATATTAGTCCTATTCAGAAAAGTGGGGGTGACAGTTGTACCTGTTATTACCAGTTCTTATTTACTATCTTTAATATCCATTATGATATGCTGGTTTTAATTCCTAAATGAAGCCTCCTTGTGGCACTTGCTCTTTCTGGGGTCTGATCCAGCTGGTTTTGTGTGGCCAGATATCGGAGAAGCACCAGAGGATCTACCTGTCTTCCAGCCAGATGGTGACCACCAGGCGTAACCCTGGCAACGAGTGGATTTCTTTTGTCCTCCCACTTTATTGTAAATTATTCTTTTGAGGCGTTTAGCCGACGAGCACGTATTAGCTCGATTGCACCTTTACTTACTGTTTGCCAACGGGCTGTAACATGATTGGCAAATCCTAGGGTTGATCATGTATTGACTAAAACTCTTGCTAGTCCTGACATTTTGTACGACTAGCTTCATGATCATCCAATATGTAATGTATAAGACGCCTTACTATTGTATATTTGATGTTCTAATATCTTGTGACTGTTACTACTTGCTCGTGATTGAGACAATAGGCTTGTTCATGACCATAGGAGACTGATAGATTGTAGTTAAACCCTCATGTATCTAGACAGCCGTGACCGTATAGCGAGGTAGGTTGCACTTTAATATACGTAGCTGGCTATGTACGTCCCCGCTCTCCAGTATTCTGGTTCTGGGGCGTGACAGGGGGTTACTTCTACAAGCCAACAGTCGATCCTAGGTCAAGCAATCCTAGGTATCTCAATCAAATGGCAATTATACAAAGTATAAGAAGTATGATCATCAGACATACAATAGTAAAGCATCCCAAACCATTTACATATGGATGATCATGAAGCTAGTAATACAAAATAGAGAACTAGCAAGAGTAATAGTCATACATGATAAGCTCTAGCTATAGTCTAGAATACGCTCATTATGTTTTGGCCCGTAGGCTAAATGTCAAGAACCAAAACACGAGCTAAACACGTGCTCGAAGGCTAAACGCCACAAAAGATAATATACATATCAAGTGGGAGAATGAAACAAGAAACCCACTCAGGTACTCTGGTGCTCCAGATGGTCACCGTCGAGTAGATGGTACCGAAGATCCTTCGGGCTCATCTATCAGATCTGGCCAAACAAAACCAGTGGGGTCAGACCCCAAATAGCAAGTACCACAAAGGAAGCCAAACTTATGAACTAAAACCAGCAATAACTAACATATCAATGGTTAGAGATACAAATAAGTAGATATGGATCGAGACTCGTGCACTACCAATGCACTTATCCCGAGAATAGAAAAAATAATAAGTAAAGCATCATGTGACGTAAAGTAATTAACATATGACATAATGTACTGTGTAGTCATGTTAAGTAAACGAAAGCTTGAGAATATATAAAATCAATTTATCATATAAGCATATGAGCCAACCGGGTCATGAGAGCATGTTGACTTAGCATAGGGATCACGTAAAGCTTGTGAGATAATTGACCATGTGAGCATGTGAGAACTATATAGAATGACAATGATAGGATGACTTAGAAACTATTCTGGAAGTCAAGTTACAACCCGTAAACCAAACAAGGACCGGAGTTGTAACCCTTCTCCTAAACATAACTTAGTTTCTAATCATTGTATAACATAAGGATCATGTATGGCGTGTGAGTACTGAATAGGATCAGGATGTTATCGGTGACCATTCATATAGATGTGACCATTCATATAGATGTGTCGGCACTACCAATAGCTAGTTAATGCCAGTGACCATTCATATAGATGTGTCGGCACGGACGGTAATCCGCGTGTGTGCCTTTGGACTGAGTTGAGTTGAATATGTATGCAGTTAGAGAACACAATGTCTGGGCCTAAGATTTGGCTACAATGAAGGCGGTGTGCTTCAACACGAGATGTGGCATTGAGTGTTAAGTCGTTGGCATAGAGTTGCATGAGTTAGGCTTGAGCTGTTGCGAGTTAAGTCGAGAAGGGCCGTAGGACAAGTTGGGTGAAGTTACGTTGAGTTGATGGGCACGACCTCGAAATATGAGGCACGGCCGCGTTGTCACAACACAAGTATAGGCAAGACTAAGCGAGGAGGCGCTGCCTCAGAGATATTGAAGCACGAATCGAGTTCATGGCACGACCGAGTCGTTATGTCCCAGAGTTTGGTACGGAAGACAAGTATGAGTCGGTGTGTTGACATTGCAAGCAAACGAGAAGGTCTTGAGGCAAAGATAAGGATGTTATCGGTACAATAGCACGGTCACACGGAAATGGAGTCCATCGTGTAGTTGCGTCCCTGATTATGGTCGTAAGGCAAACACGACTTGATAGGTTAACGATATTGGCACAAGAAGGGTCTAGAGGCAAGGTATGAGTTAACGTTATTGTTGCAAGCATGGGATGGTCCTCAGACGCAAGTTTGCCAAGGTGTCGGTCATAAAACTGATCCTAAGAAAAGACTAGAAAGATAATTGATAAGAATTGACTATGTTACATAAAGTAAATCAAACGTGTTAGTTTTGTATGGGTAGGCGAGGAGCTCATTCTACCAGTACAGTTGAGTACTGACACCCACATAGTTTTCATGTGCAGGCACAGGTAGAAGCTGGTGGCACGGAGCTCGCTTGGATGCGTCGAGGTACGGAGTTCCTTGGCGATTCGAAGCGTGCGGCCGTATGTATTCAAGACTTATACAGGACATAATGTATGGACATCGCCTATCCGAAACATCCGCTGGCTCGGGACAAGTATTGAGAGATGAGAGAGAGCTGAGTGATTTGTAATGTGAGACGAGCAAATTTGAGTGATTGTAATCTTGGCCTTACGCCCCTATTATAAACTTGTTTCCATATCAATAAAGAGCTTTCTTTGAATAACTTACGTTTTGTTCTAAATTTATGCTGCATATTCAATGTCTCTGCTTGGGACTTCTGTGCGACGACCCCGTCGCAGCCGCTGAAATCGGCCGTTATGGAACCCGCCTTACACGAGTGCAATTAAGGCTCGTACGGCATCACGCCTTAGCGAGGACGATCACTCCTACGGGAGCGGGGCGTGACAGTTGTAACCCTTCTCCTGAACAGAACTCAGCCTTCGATCATTTATCGACAAAAGTAAGGCATAAACAATAATGTATTGAAATAAACATACAGACACTGCCTAGATAAAACTAGACTGTACTGGACAGACTCCATCCATCATACACGGCCAAACAATGAGTACGACTTGCTACTTTAACTAACTAGGGTTATCACAAGCCTAGTTACTAACAAGATGCAACTAGATATTTCCACAGTCACAAGCCCTGCAGCTATCCAGGTTATCCAGACGCAAGTTACAAGAATTTATAGTGGATACATTGCCCAGGAGACAAATGTATCCCATGTACATATAATAGTGGGTACATCACCCAGGAGACAAATGTACCCTAAGAGAGTTATTATGTAGCTTGATTGGTGCAACACATTACAGTATGCTGGAAATGCGTCCTACTCGTCGGCAGGATACAAGTCCACTTGAGGCGACCAAATAACGGGATCGCCTGTAACTGAAAAATCTCTCTATATAAACTACTTGATCAATCTAGTCATTAACCTAGTCAGATTCAGTATGAATCCCTGACCGTGGCAACCAGGAATTCATGTCCTAGCCATGATACAGACGAGACATGTAGCTTGTTCACGCATACACAATACATTCAACCACGGTGTCCAAAAGAGTTACATTAGAAAGGGAGGATAGCCGTCGCAACAACATCTTGATTAAGTATGTCATATTAGGTTTACTTGTCATGTAAGGAGTACTTGTCAAGAGTGCGCCTCTACGGACCACTATCATGTAAGGCAAAGAAAAGACATACTTGTCAAGAGTGTGCCTCTACGGGCCACTATCATGTAAGCAAGGAGATATATGTTCAAGAGTGCACCACAATGGGTCACTACTATGTAAGCAAAGAAAGACATGTAACATGAGTGCGTCATGACGGGCCACTATCAAGTAAGCAAAGAAAAGACATAAATCATGAGTGCACCCCGACAGGCCACTATCTAAGAATAAACAAACATGACAATAAGGATCGCATGTAGAAAGAGTTAGATAAAAGACATGTCATGGCATGGAAGAAGGAATAATTAAAAGTAACTACTTGGCATAAAACAACAATTAAATCTGTGCTAGAGTTGAGAATATAAGGGGTACAATTATTCTTTAACTGTACAAAATCGTCTAATCATGTTAAAAAAATTTATTGCAGCCGAAGAAAACCTCAAAATGTCAAGTACAGAAAATATGCCAAAAGGTCAAAACTATGATTGAAATCATCGATCACACATGAACTCCAATTAAAGTGAAACAAGAAGATTCTTGAAGCCAAGACAAAGATCTACAACATTACACTAAGAACCAAGGGGACAAGCATGGATAAATGTAACAAGAATTATCATGGCAAGAAATGGCGCAAGGGGTCAAAAGGGGGGGGGGTACCAGGGACAACATGTGCCAGGACAGCATGCGCCCTGGACCAAAAGGTACCATCCACAACATGCACCTGGACAACATGTGTCAGGGACGGCATGCGCCAGGACAGCATGCGCCATAGGCCAGAGGTACATTCCATAACATGCGCCTGGACAGCATGTGCCAGGGACAACATGCGCCAGGACAGCATGCGCCATGGGCCAAAAGGCACCATCAAAAACATGCGCCAGGACAGCATGTGCCAGGGACAGCATGCACCAGGACAACATGTGTCATGGGCCAAAAGGCACCATCCACAACATGCACCTGGACAGCATGTGCCAGGAACAACATGCGCCAGGACAGCATGCGCCATGGGCAAAAGGTACCATCCACAACATGCGCCTGGACAACATGTGCCAGGGACAGCATGCGCCAGGACAGCATGCGCCATGGGCCAAAGGCACCATCCACAACATGCGCCTGGACAGCATATGCCAGCATGCATGCACCAGCATGCATGTGCCAGCACATGCATCATCATGCACTGCTCATCTTCTCCAACCAGCCTCCAAATGTCCATGAGTATCCATGGACTAGAAATGCCGTAAATCTCTCAAAATAAGTCAAAATCGGGACTCTCAAGGGTCTAAATTAGATAGAATAAAATTTTCTACAACATGGAACCAATAGTTTTCGAAAATATCAAAATTTAAGAGATCAAAACCCAAAAAACAAAAAAAATCTTAAAACTTAGATCTACAAAAATGTAAACATCAAAACCAAAAATTCCAAGTTCTAAAGAGATTTAGAATCATGAAAGGAAGAGAATAGAACAAACGAAAATAACATTGTTCAAGATTTAGCAAGATGTACTTGCCTAGGTTTTGGAGGAGGAGCAAATGGAGAAGTATGAGATGAAAGGAAATAAAATGATGAAGGAGAGAGAGAGGAGTTGGGTTTTGTACAAAACCCTCTCATCTCAAACCAAGCTAAACCAAGCCCAAGCCAAGTTGAACCAAACCAAAATAAACCAAGTACAAGATTAAACTAAGTCAAGGCTAAGAAAGACAAAACAAAATACGGGTCACCTGACAAATGTCAGAATCCCGTACACGTATACTAAAAATATGTATAACAGAAAACGAGAGTGACAGGTATGCCATCAGCATACACTGGTATACTGGCGGTATGCCGGTTAAGAAGAAAATCTATAAGTTGGAAAATTTTTAAAGCGTTCCGAAAATCAAAAAATATAAAACATGGTACAAAATTATGTATCCGTATATAAATACCGATACAGTGAGACGAGTCTCACAATTTAACACGGAGAATGTCATTCTCCGTTTTAAATTACATGGAGAATAGCATTCCCAGTGTCAAAATGATAGAGAATGACCATTCTCCGTTTCAAATAACACGGAGAATGTCATTCTCCGTGTTTTTATACACGAAGAATGACCATTCTCCTGAACTATAACACAAAGGATTATAAATCAAAAATTTGAAATAGAAAAGATTTTACCTTCTGCCTGTAGCTCTTTAACATTGTCGATGAGCCATGCCTTATCAGCAATAATAATATAATTATGTTTTCTCAAATCCTCTAATTTATGCACAGAGCCCTCCATCACAACGTTGGCTGCACGTTGTTGTGCTTCTTGTGCCTCAAGCTCTTTCAGCTTTTTATGTAGTTCCTCGTTCTGCGTGTTAGCTGTACGTTGTTGCGCTTCTTGTGCCTCGAGCTCTTTCAACTTTTTTTGAGTTTTTCGTTTTCAAGGTTGGATGTACGTAATTGCGCTTCAATTGCCTCTAGCTCTTTCAGCTTTTCTTTGAGTTCTTTGTTCTCAAGGTTGGCTGTACGTAACTGCGCTTCTTGTGCCTCCATCTCTTTTAGCTTTTTTTTTGAATTCTTCGTTCTGTGTAAGAATATCAGAATGATGTCTTCTCAAATCCTCCAATTCCTGCGCTGAGTCCTCCATCACAGCGTTTATTTCATCATGTTGTGGTATTTCTTATTCAACAAACTTATCTCCACCCGTTCCCTCTTTTTCAACTTCTTGTATAGGTGGCTTATCTTTTTTGTGTCCTTTTTTTTCCCCAACAGATATAACCAGATCTTTGAATACCATTTTCGATTTCAAATTGTTGTGATATTCGACCCTGAGGAAGTTTGAGATTTTGTACCCATTCCATGTGAAAAATCTTGGGTAATCAGAAATTAGGTCGAACTTCCTTTTCACAAATGTACTATGTTCTGCAAACCAATAGAGGAAGTATATTGTGCAACCTTCCATTTTGGAGTAAGCACTGGAGTAATCCCCCATTTAGTTTTACTTGTAGTCCTCTTGATGCTATCCATTACATATGCCAAGATTAACCTTGGCCAGCATATACTGTTGATGACGTCCACGCTGTCTACCAAGGCAAAGAATTTGTATGGCAAATCTGTATCGCCAGTCTTTGTAAAGAATGTAGTTTGGCACAAGTTGAAGATTATTATCTTGGCCATATCATCTGGATTAACAGTTTTATCTCATTGACGAAGCCGATACAACAATTCAAGGAACTTCTCTCTCACTTCCTTATTAGTGACTTTTGAGTGTGTGCCCTTGGAATTAGTCAACAATCTTCTAAAATGATCTCTACGCAGGCTGAAAGAGTCTGGTGGTGGGGGCTGCTGCTGTTTTTCCATGATCAATTTTTTGTAAATAACATCATTATCGCGTTCTTCCTTCAGCGGCAGACCGAAGATGACTGCCATATCGTTGACGCTTGTCGCGATTTTAACAATGGTGCTCAATTCAAAGTACACGACGCCATCTTTGTCTTCTTTGTAAGTTGCAATCAAATTCTCAAGCCCTTCCGTTACCTTGGCCAATTCAAAGACGTGGACTCTTTTTTGGTAGAATACCTCGACAAAATTCCAGAAATTGATATTCTTTAAAGAATCAATAACTGACTCAGGTAAACGGTCGCCATCTATATTGACCTCCTCCATAAGATTTAGAATTGGTTTGAAAGTAGAACGGAAAACTCTTAATTCCTTATTCCTGACAGATTTTTTTCTACAAAAAAAACAAAACAAAAATTTAGGTTTTTGTCAACTGTTCTCCATCGATATAAAACGGATAATAGCCATTCTCCGTCATTTTGACACGAAGAATGACCATTCTCCGTGTCATTCTCCGTGTTAATTAACACGAAGAATGGCCATTCTTATGGGTTTTAACACTGGGAATGATCACATTCTTCGTATAATTTAGCACGGAGAATGTCATTATCTATTTTAACTTACACGAAGAATACATATTCTCCGTGTAAATTAACACGGAGAATAGCATTCTCATTCATTTTAACACTGGGAATGTCATTCTTCGTGTAATTTAACACGGAGAAGTTATTTTCCGTGTAAATTAACACGGAGAATAACATTCTCATTCATTTTAACACTGAAAATGCCATTCTCCGTGTAATTTAACACGAAGAATGGAATTCTCCATGTAAATTAACACAGAGAATAGTATTCTCATTCGTTTTAACACTGAGAATGTCATTCTCCGTGTTAAATTTAACAGAGAATGGTCATTCTCCATGTAAATTAACACGAAGAATAGCATTATCATTCGTTTTAACACTAGGAATGCCATTCTCCGTATAATTTAACACGAAGAAGGGAATTCTCCGTTTCAAATTACACGGAGAATAGCATTCTTATTCGTTTTAACACTGGAAATGCTATTCTCCTTGTTAAATTAAACGGAGAATGGTCATTCTTCGTGTAAATTAACATGGAGAATAGCATTCTCATTCGTTTTAACACTGGGAATACCATTCTTCGTGTTAAATTAAACGAAGAATGGTCATTCTTCGTTTTAAATTAACACGGAGAATAGCATTCTCATTCATTTTAACACTGGAATGCCATTCTCCGTGTTAAATTAAACGGAGAATGGTCATTCTCCGTGTAAATTAACACAGAGAATAACATTCTCATTCGTTTTAACACGGGGAATGCCATTCTCCGTGTAATTTAACACGAAGAATGGAATTCTCCGTTTTAAATTACACGGAGAATATCATTCTCATTCGTTTTAACACTGGGAATGCTATTCTCCGTGTTAAAATAAACGGAGAATGGTCATTCTCCGTGTAAATTAACACGGAGAATTGCATTCTTATTCGTTTTAAAACTGGGAATGCCATTCTCCGTATAATTTAACACGGAGAATAGAATTCTCCGTGTTCAAATTACACGGAGAATAACATTCTCATTCGTTTTAACACTGGGAATGCTATTCTCTGTGTTAAAATAAACGGAGAATGGTTATTCTCCGTGTAAATTAACACGGAGAATAGCATTCTCATTCGTTTTAATACTGGAAATACCATTCTCCGTGTTAGATTAACACGGAGAATGGAATTCTCCATTTCAAATTACACGGAGAATATCATTCTCATTCGTTTTAACACTGGAAATGCTATTCTCCCTGTAAACTGGGAATGCCATTCTCGGTGTTAAATTAAACAAAGAATGGTCATTCTCCATTTCAAATTATACGGAGAATAACATTCTCATTCATTTTAACACTGAGAATGTCATTCTCCGTGTAATTTAAACAGAGAATGAGTGTAAATTAACACGAAAAATAGCATTCTCATTCGTTTTAACACTGAAAATGCTATTTTTCGTGTAATTCAACACGGAGAATGACATTCTCCGTGTAAATTAACACGGAGAATAGCATTCTCATTCGTTTTAACACTAGGAATGCTATTCTCCGTGTAATTTAACACAGAGAATAAAATTTTCCGTGTAAATTAATACGGAGAATAGCATTCTCATTCGTTTTAACACTGAAAATACTATTCTTCGTATTAAATTAAACGGAGAATGACATTCTCATTAGTTTTAACACTAGAATGCCATTCTCCGTGTAATTTAACACGGAGAATAGCATATTCTCCGTTTCAAATTACACGGAGAATAGCATTCTCCATTTAAATTAATACGGAGAATAGCATTCTCATTCGTTTTAACACTGGAAATGCCATTCTCCATGTTAAATTAAACGGAGAATAGCATTCTCCGTTTCAAATTGCACAGAGAATAACATTCTCATTCATTTTAACACTAGGAATACTATTCTTCATGTAATTCAACACGGAGAATGGTCATTCTCCGTTTTAAATTATACGTAGAATAGCATTCTCATTCGTTTTAACACTGAGAATGCTATTCTTCGTGTAATTTAATACGGAGAATGACATTCTCCATTTATAAAAATACGGAGAATAACATTCTTATTCATTTTAACACTGAGAATGCCATTCTCTGTGTTAGATTAACACGGAGAATAGCATTCTCATTCGTTTTAACACTGGAAATGCCATTATCCGTGTAATTTAATACAGAGAGTAGCATTCTCCGTTTAAATTAACACGGAGAATGAACATTCTCATGTGTTTTAACACTGAGAATTCTATTCTCCGTTTAATTAAAATGGAGAATGACATTATTGATTTAAATTACACGGAGAATGATATTGCCAGTGTAATTTGATAGGGAGAATGAACATTCAAATGCGTTTTAAGACGGAGAATGTCATTTTTCGTGTAATATATACAAAATTAGCGAACATAAACTCAAAGTTATACTTTCTTTTTGTACTTCTTTTTGCTTAGCATCTTTTCCCTTTTTCTTATGTGCAACTTTCTTAGTTAAGCGTTTCCGTGGTTCTCCGTCTTTCCCTTTTGGATTTTCTACAACTGGTGCATCTTCTATAATTGGTGATGCTGCCGGTGATGATTCTGCCGCTGATGTCGACATAGTGTGAAGATTGCGAATGGAGAGGAATGTTTGAAGATTTTGGAGGAGAATGACCTAGGTTTTAGAACAGAGCGGCGTATGGAATAAGAGGAAGAATCGAAACCGTTTTTTAAGGGTTCGGAGGTGTTTTGAATTAATTAGAAGGGCAAAAAGGTCATTAGAACCCGCTTTATATATTTTTCGCTAATTCTGGACACGCGATGAAACGTTATTTTGCGGTGGATTTTACATAAAACTTTTGCAATTTTTGGACATTTCATAAATTTTCCCAAGTCAAAATTGTGGTTAAATTACATTAACATTTTATAATTATTATATATATGTTTGTAGTATTTCAAATTTTGGTTCAAAGTTGCTCTAGTTGTTAACATTTTTCAGTCTTATTGACTTTAAAGACATATATAGAATTGTGCTTTCAAAATGTATATATTCCTAATTATAAAATATGCATAAAATTGAGAATATTTAATAGGCTAAATTTTAACTTCATACCCTCAAGTTGAGGGTCTCAATTATCCATGTTTTGGAACTATACCTTAAACTTTCAAAATAGTCAACTTGATGCCATCAACTATTTAATATTTTCAACTTCATACCCCAAAAGTAAAATATTTTGAAAATACCCTTGCCCTCTCCATTCTCTTCCATCCTCTCTCCGGCGATCCCCCCTCTCTCCGGCGGGGAGCGGTATCGACGACGGCAGGGTCGGCGGGTGGGCGGCTAACTTCCAACTATTTTGAGATGTCCGGATATACATTGAAATTTTTTGTGCATGTTGTATTGCATGCTTTTAGGGCCACTAACCTCCAACTTACACCATTATTAAAAGAATAATACTATTTCTCTTTCCAAATTATCCCACGAAGCCATCCCTCCAAATTATCATGGAAGCCATCCCTCCTTACATGGCAGTTGACATGGCATGTTGATGTGGCGGCTGACATGACAGATTTTAAAATCAAAATTAAAATTAACATTAATATTAATATTAATATTAATATTAATATTAATATTAATGTTATAATTAATATTAACATTAACAAAAAATTAACATTAAAATTAATTTTAACGCTAAGAATAACATTAACATTAATATTAATATTAACATTAACATTACTATTAACATTAAAATTTAACATTAATATTAACATAAAAAATTAGATAATTAATTTTTTGGGTTAAAATTTGTTATATTAGATGACACATAATATTATTTAATATGCATATCAGCTGTCATATAAGGAGAAATAGTTTGAAAGAATAATTTGGAGGTACGAATATCATTACTTTTATTATAAATATGTGATAGTTATTATTTTTTTTTTTTTGAATAGGAATAAACATGTGATAGTTAGTATGGACTTATGTGTTGCCTTTAGTAATTTCCATAAATAAGAACGTAATTGGACTCGAGGAAGTCCGATTCTCTTCTGCTTGCCGAACCCCTCTTTGTTTTCTCTTCTTCCTCAATAATCTAATGGAGAGACTTCACCGCATATTCTCCGGCGCCGGCGGCATGGGCCACCCGCCGACCGACTCTCCCCTCCTCGACTCCTCCGAGCAGGTCTACATCTCCTCTCTAGCCCTCCTCAAGATGCTCAAGCACGGTATGCAAAAAAAAATCTTAACCCTAAAAAAACCTAACCCTAAAATGTTGATTTTGATCCTAACCCTAAAATATTGATTTTGATCGATCAATTGATTGATTTAGGGAGGGCCGGCGTGCCGATGGAGGTGATGGGGCTGATGCTGGGAGAGTTCGTTGACGAGTACACGGTGCGCGTCGTCGACGTTTTCGCCATGCCGCAGAGCGGGACAGGAGTCAGCGTCGAGGCCGTCGACCACGTCTTCCAGACCAACATGCTCGACATGCTCAAGCAGACCGGAAGGTGAACGAATAACCCTAACTTTTCCTATTTTAGCGATAATCTAGGGTTTAGTTCTTGTACACAATCCGACCGATAAATTAGTCCAATGTGGTATTAAAAACATGAACCACTTCTTGACAAATCGGTGTTCTGACAACCCAGAGATGCCGTTTAGAAGTGTTGTAGCATAGAACTTACTAAAGGATGTTTCTTGGCCGTGTTGCACGGACACGTATACAACACAATACACATTGATGTTGGCATGTCCTAGTTCTTTTTGGGGTGTCTCGTGTTGGATAGGTAGCATAGAACTCTTAAAGAATACTTCGTAGTTGGTTAAACAATGAGATAACCTGAATCAAAGCTGTCTTTGAGTATGTAGTTTAAGTGATATCCATATCCATTAATCAACCATTCACAACAGATACCGATAGTGATTGTATTTGCAGATGCGGATGATATCTGAGTAGAATATTATTAATACCATCATTTGTATCAGTATTGTTCTCCAAATTTGTTTCTGTTCTAACCATGTGTGAATGTTAATTTGGTATTATAATATATTATTCAACTTTGGATCTGTGTCTGCAATGAGAATCTACGTTACATGTACTTTCTATCTGCCCATTTGCCAATGGGTCTAGAAATCCGTGTTTTCTTTTTAGAATTAATTCGTGGGAAAACATGCATCTGGTCGGCTTTTGAGAGTTTTCAGATACAAATCAATATAGCTTCCATTGTGTTTACTGTGGTCATAATGCCCGACTGGTAGTTGAAAGTGATCACGAAACCCTTATATTCTTTGCTTTGATCTTTAGGTTACTTGAATTGGGATCATAAAACTTCTCTTAACCAACACTCACTATTATGAACATCAACTAGTCATGACTGATGACCATAACTGCAGTACTGAAGTTACATATATCGTTGTGTGGTGGTTTGAGTTTGATTTTTTGGTGGAAGTCTCAAATCTCAATCTATGGCCCTTCTTTTAGGCTCGAGATCAATTTTGATCTGTAATATATTGTCGACTAAGCATCATGTCACTCCTTGCTGTTCTTCATTTTGTGTGATTAATTTGCTGTTGAATAGCATCTCATGTCTACATATACAGCAGAGTTGTTTTCAAAGATTTTTTTAGTTTAAGTATCATCCTTATTTAGGTATATTATAGGCAGCTCCAAATATTATAGATAGAGATATAAAGGAGATGATATGCTCAACATTGGAGTCGAATCACCATAGACAGGAGTCACAGGATTGAAGGTGAAGATCACCTGTAGTCAACTTAGGATTAAGATTACGAAATTCAAGCTAGGATAATAATGTTTTACTTGCAAATGACGAGATTAAGATGAGGGAATATAGATATTATTGAAGATCTTAAGTGGTCATTAGGAATTACACCATGGAAAATGATGATTGCATGTGTTAGACAAACGAACGACTCATGCCATCTTCAAGGATAAAACATTTGTCCAGACGAGAAGAAGGGGGGGGGGGGGGGGGCGTGGACGTTGGACTAGTCATTCTCTAATAGCACTGGATCACTCCGTCTATTTTATCATATAGTGAAGTAAAATGACAGGGAGCTGAGGGATGACTGGATTGCTTGACCTTCGGCTTTTTTTCGCCATAGAGTGGAGAAGGGAAATTGCCTCAGGAGAGGGAAATGGGCTGTTGCTCAATAGATGAAAACCCTCTCATTTGATAACTTTGATCCATGTCAAATGATTAAATTCCAGTCTAATCTAACAACTGAAATATCACCCGTCCAATGCAGTTTATCCTGATCATTTCTATTAACTTTAAATTGGATCTAACGCTCAAAATTCAGTTTGCTTATTTGCTACACTAAACCCCTTTGCTCAAAGGATAGGCACCACACACACTCGCACACAAACACACACAAAAACTTATTATTTATAATTATAGGGTTTGAGCCATTTTCCAACTTCAAAGGTAAATGGCCCAGGTCGAGGAGACGACGACCCTGGGGGTGATTTTGAGGTGGATGAGAAGACCCTGAGGCTGGTGAGGCAGCCCGAAGAGGGGGTGCCCGCCTCAGACCCAACTGCCAAATACTTGATTCCTAGGCACCAGGGTACTTCAGGCGCCTAGTCCGCAATGCAGACCCGGCTGCCTAAACATGTGATTCCCAGGCACTAGGGTACTTGAGGCACTAGGGGGGTACTTGAGGCGCCTAGGCTGCAATATGGCCACCTTTAACAACCTTCTTGTTAGAAGAAGGATTGGGGTCACTATGAGAACAAATTTGATGAAAAGAGTTCTTCATAGAGCTTAAAGTGTCTTGATATAGTAGGTCATGTGGTAGTTGCCTAAATTTTATTGAAGTTTAGTCACTTCAAGATAGTGGGATATGGGTTTTTTTTTCCCATTTAATTTGAATGGCCATCAGGATTGACAGAAATCAAGTTCTTAGCTGATTTTGGAGCAGCTTTGGTTGAAACCCAAGCCACTTAGTTGGACCTAAAACCTTCAATAGTGCACATGAATTTGTGACAACAACAAAGCTTGTATCCCAAAATTTTGTGGTCAGATATTTGAATACTTTTCTTCCATCTAGCTCTTTTATGGGTCATGCCTTCTATAACATTAGCGAAAATCACATCATTTTTTTATATCCTCAATCCAAGTTTGTATAAGTCTACCCCTAATTCTAGCAGTACGTTTGACTAATATCTTACTAATATTCTACGACTACTAACGTTGCATCTATTGGTCTATGTTGTGCATGTCCAAACCACTTGGTTTGTGATGTACATGTCCAAACCACTTGAGACGTTTTTCTCTCTTCTTTTTCTCAATTGGTGCCATCTACTTCCCATGAATATGCTCCTCTTGTCGTATCTTTCAGTGTATTGACACTCATCCATCTTAGCTTTCTCATTGTATTTAGGCTATTTTTTCGTCATTTTCTTTAATTTCCCAACACAAAGGTCCATAAATCATAGCTGGCCTTATAGATTTTTTTTTTCAACTTCAACAGGATTATGTAATCTAGTTCTGAAAGAGGTGAAAGGCTCTTAAAGCCTAGAATGCAACTTTGGGAAAAAGTTCATTTTCATAGATCTCAAAGACAAGATGAGGGGAAATCGGCTTAGGTGGTTTGGAAACGTAGACCAATAAATTCTTCTGTGAGGAGGAGCGATTATAAAATGGTTAACGGTTCCACTAGAACTAGAGGTAGGCCTAAACAAACATGGTTTAAAGTGTGCTAGAACTACATGGTTTGAAGTGTTAAATAAGGATATGGATCTTGTTAGTGTTACATAGGACATTGCCCTTAACAGAGCCGAATTGAAGAAGATGATTCAAATAGCCCAACCCCATAAATTTCGGATAAAGACTTGTTATTCTTGTTGGTTTTCGTAGATCTTGAGGTCTCTTGTGATAGTAGGGCTTGTCACGTCCCGATTCGACAAACCGTTCGTCCCCGTTAGTATTATGCCGAATCGATCGTCCTCGCTAAGGCGTGATGCTGTACGAGTCTGGAATTGCACTCGTACAAGGCAAGAACGTTATGTTTGATCATTATATTGAAACACCAAGTTGAAACTTCACAAATCGCATCAGAATTGAACACGCAATTTAGGAAGATAGAAATATGATTTTCATTCATAGCTTGCAACGAAGTGCAAGTCGTAATTACATTGGATGTCGTTGCGGCTACATTGATTGAAACATAAGAAATATACTCGACAAGCTACCTGAACTAACACTTGCCGTTCCATACATTCGTCCTTTTATACATAAGCCTTCGATGAATTGGCTTCAAAATACTTCAGAATAGGAAGAGCTTCAAAACGCCTCTCCGAACTTCAGCTTCAGTCTAGAGCTCCCGTAGCACCTGGAGAGTTGAGGGAGGGGATTAGCACACTTGCTAAGTGAACAGGACGAACCCACTCATCTAAACCTACTCTGATTGTTAAGGTAGGCATGCTTTAGAGTTTTCTTTCTATTTAGAACTAAATGAATTCAGTTCATATCGATAGCCATTTTTGAAGTAATAAAGCATACAGTGAAACATAACGATTTATCACAATTCTTATCCCGACCGTGCTCGTCCCTGTATAAAAACAGAGATAATATTTACTACCTGCATAAGACAATAGGTGAGCATGCTACTATCTTATATGTGCGGTTACTGGTGTTATACACCACTTGGGACCATCTCAACGGTATTTCGGTCCGTTTAGTCTAGGTTGCATGTCTGACTGACGGTCCCGCAATGCATCAGTACCGAAGCACGATTATTCATTCCCCCTAGGTCGATTCAATATCGATGTCCCGGATACCGATTCGAGAAAAATCAAACTTGTGCACAAGCTGTCCATGACCATGCCAATGCGTGAACAGTTTAATATATGCAAACAGATTTGTATAGCGCGGACAGTATTGAACGACATTATCATTTCTTCCAACTCATGCAACGATTCATTTTTCCCAAAGCCGTACTTCCGATTTAGCGTCCCGTATGCACCAAATTGTCCGAGGCATCACAAGCCACAATCGACGTTTCATATTATTTTGCAGCACGTGAAATAGTTTATCTTTTTACTAGAACCTTAAACTTTCTCGTTTTGGTGCGAAACTTATTTTTCAGAGTAGATTACTCTAAATTGATACGTTTCTTCCGAGTTCTTGATCTTAGTGGATTGGCATGCATTAACTTGGCATCGTCGATTTGAATAAGTTCGAGGCAAAAGAATTTCGTTTGCGGGACAGAGTAGAAAAGAATGGGCCGAACCACCCACCAAATATTTGATCGTGCCGAGAGTCGAAGCGCTTCGCAACGTTTAAGCTTCAGTTATGCGAGTTCCTGCATTGGCACCAACACTTAGTCAGAATTTCTTCTTTAAATTCTTCATTTCGAAATTTATAGAATGCATTCAGAAAACGACGCAAAAACACATTCATCAAAACCAAGCGGCGAAAGCTCCAAGAAAACCATACAGCAGTCCGGTCCCGTCGAAAGGACTATTATATCGTCGAGACGCAGCCTGCTGCATCTAGGACTTATTCCAATAGAAGCCGTTCCATTAATTGGATCGATTCTCGTAACATTCGTCCAAATCGATTTGATCGATGCCTCAAGGTGTTATCGTTTACCAAGCTCAGCGATCGAGTCAGATGGCCATCTAAGTTCCCGACCGATCTGACTCGGCGCAAGCATATTACGGAGTCCGTCGCCTATCAGAAGCGGGGCACTACAGGGCTGATGGTTATTCCTTGTTTGTAAGCTTAACTAGATAAGGATGGAAAAAGTTCTTCAACTTGAGTACCACCTTGATGGTAAATGTTCTTTGTTGTGGTCTCCAGAGGGGTACATATGTGAAACTATTAGATGTGTACAAGAAAAGGAAACTAATATTATATATTTGCCTTGTTTATATATATGCATCTAAATAGATGCATGGTGAGTTATGTTATCCAAATAGGTGATCAACAGTATTCATTGTCATCTATACATCCTAAAACTAGTATGGATATGGGATCAAGTGATCTGAATCATTCTTATTCGACCTGGACCGGACATCGACTTGATCAAGGCTCCACGTTAGCGGGGCACTGGCCGGACCGTGTATATATATGTATGGACCGTGTATATATATATAGTGTGTCCTCATAAACATAGTATTAATTGAGTATCGAGAAATGGAAAGCACAGACTAATCAGTACATGAAGAGTTTGTAGGATTTTTGCTAATTATCTAAAACTAAGAAAGTCATTAAAGAATGGTTAGATAATTAGGGTGCAAATAAGCATCTCATGGGATCGATTGGCTTAACAAGCTAAGCTTGAAAATGGAAAAGTCAGCTTCTACACTTCAAATGCTCCTAAGAATAGTTGACTTGGCTTAACTTGTAAAATGATCGAAGAATACTTGAAGAGCACTCGGACTTGGCTGTACTCTGTCAACTCAGTTAGGACTCGGTTTCATTCAGATTCTATATAATTACAGTTTTTTAGTCACTTACAAAAAATAATAATAGAGGGAAGTTGTTTATGAGAATCAGGTGGAAAATGCACCATAAGTGAGCATACTTTAGTCCCACATCGCTTGGGAATAAAGTTGGAAGGTTTCAATTCTTATAAATTAGATGGACTATCCATTGATAAAAAAATGGACCAGCTTGAAAAAAATTCTGGGCTGGTTGTTGTTGCTGGGTGGAGACAAATTTTCTCCATAAAATACTGAGGATACGATATAAAATAACGTCCCAGTCCCAAAATATGTAGGATTAGGTACGAAAATATGCCAGCCGTATAAAATATACGTAAGCTGTAAATGCAGTATAATTATGGCTAATTAATCTCATCCACAAAAATAAAGAATAAAGATATTATAAAATCAAATATGAATTGCCATTGTACAAGTTGTTGAATTGAGACAAATCCACTACCAACATGAAACTAGAAAGAAGGAAATAACAAAATAAGGTTTACAAGCAGTGAAGGATGATCCAAGAGCATGTTCTCTTCGATAGGAAGGAGGAGATCACAATCTTGGCTGGAACTCCTGCGGAAAGTCAAGAAAACACACACCTGGATAGATCACCAGGTCCTCAGAGGGACGTAACAAGATACATATAAACATGCCTATTGTAATAGTAATTAACATGCATGGAAAGACAGAAAAATAAAACATGTAACAATCAATAAAGACATCTCAATACCGTAACGTCATGGGACGCTCCCAATCTCGAGACAAAAGATAAGTCTCTACTACCATAATGCCATGAGACACTTCCGGTCCTAGAGAGGGAATAACAAGTCGATAACGAATCTTTATAACGTAACGCCATGGGACGCTCCCAGTCCTAGAGATAAGGAAGGCCAATGTCTAGCAATTGAGCACGAATACAGGTCAAGTCAAGTCAAACTCAAGGACGAAGGTAGAAGACTAATCAATATCGTCACAATGCTCATATGAAATAAATAGTGACACATGAAGAACAAATAAGGAACCTGCACGCAAAATAAAAAAATAGCAATGACATGAATATAAACATGTAATCAAGAATGACAGAAAAAGAAATATCATGAAATAAACTGTACAAGTCGGCAAGGTATACTTGTCTGGTATGGCTCCTGGTATGGTGCGATGATTACGATGGCACAGAATTGACTTCGGTATTACAACTTCACAAGATGGCCTCCGATGATAGGACGGACTGTTTCATCGAGTCCAGAACAGTCAAATTAGCTAGGATCGACATAAGGAAGTCTAGTTTCGCAAGAGAATAGAGATACGATTAGCTACGGTCAAGTATGGATAATCGATGAGATTGGTGTAAATAATACATATACTATTAATTTCTGAAAAAATTTGCATGCTATAGATCATGTCAGCTTTCCAAAACATAAAACAGATCGCAAAATCGAGTTCGGGATTTCCCAAAATCTCACAAATAGTGCGATGCGTCGATTTTCGGACAACTGGCACTCAAATAATTTTTCAGAAAAATATATTACGAATTTGCTAAAATAAATTATAGATTATCGAAGCTAACCTCAATACGGTTCAAACAAAAAAAAAAACTGGAGGTAAAACGGAGTCATGAGTTGGGAGTTACGACTCTTCAAAATTGCTACAGCTGATGATGAATTTTATGATGAATTTTTGGTATTTTGGACGAAAAATAACGCAATTATGATAGTAGAAAGACATCCCGGGTCGGACCTGAGGCCAATACAGGCTGACACGAAGAGGGTGGACACCGACACGGTGCACACATAATGGCGGTGGAAAAATTTGTGGAGAAAAATTTGTGAAGAAAAACAATGGAAAGGCTCCCATACGATGGAGGAATCCTAATTAGATAAGCATTAGGAACGATTTAAATCCCACTTGATAAATCTCACATTAATTTAAATCTATTTAAAATTATTTCAATAAAATCTAATCTAAATTTAAAACTAGATAAATCTCATCTTTAATTTAAAACTATTTAAAATCTAATCCAATAAAATCTACTCCAAATTTAGATTACAACAAATAAATTTAAAATTTCTTTTTATAAATTAAAAAATAATTCCAATTAATTTAAAATACTTTGAAATAATTCAAAATAATTTTTTCTAAAACCAAAATTTTGTAAAATATACATGAATTTATTTTCATGTACATTGCACGCAAATAGTATAAATTATTTACATAAATATTACTTTCGAAATTAGTACCTATACTTGTATATCAAATAAAAATATTTCTATAATAATAAAAATAATAATAAGTTTGGCAAATTCGGGACGACATTTTTATACTCGAACAAATATATAAAATGTTTACCTTATATTATATCGAAACAAAATAATTTTCTATATTTATGAAAAATCTAATAATAAAACTTTCGTATAAAAATAATTAAATACTTCATATATACGTATTCGTACTCGTCGTACAAATACCAAAATAAAAAAAATAAAAAATCTATTGTGAAATTTTGGGGTCTTACAATTGTAAACCCCATAAATTTCACAATAGATTTATTTTTATTTTATTTGGTATTCGTACAACGAGTACGAATACGTATATACGAAATATTTAATTATTTTTATACAAAAGTTTTATTATTAGATTTTTCATAAATATAGAAATAAATATTTTTATTTCGATATAATATAAGGTAAATATTTTCTATATTTGTTCGAGTATAAATAGGTCGTCCCGAATTTGCCAAACTTATTATTATAGAAATGCTTTTTACTTGATATACAATTATAGGTACTAATTTCGAAAGTAATATTTATGTAAATAATTTATACTATTTGCGTGCGATGTACATGAAAATAATTCATGTATATTTTGTAAAATTTTGGTTTTAGAAAAAGTTATTTGGAATTATTTTAAATTAATTGAAAATTAGTTGTAATTTATAAAAATGTATTTTAAATTATTTTGTATGTTTAAATATTTATGATGATTTAGATTGAGATTAGACTTTATTGAATTTGATTTAAATAGATTTAAATTAATGTGAGATTTATCAAGTGGGATTTAAATCGTTCATAATTATTATCTAATTAGGATTTCTTTACCCTTTTTATAGGGGAGCATTTCCATTATTTTTCTCCACAAATTTTTCTACCACAATTGTGTGTGCAACGTGTCGGTGTCCACCCTCTTCGTCTCAGCCTGTGTTGGCCTCGGGTCCGACCCCGGACGTCTTTCCATTATCAACTTTTTTTGTCCAAAATACCCAAATTCGTCGTAAAAATCAATCTAAGCTGTAGCAACTTTGAAGAGCCATAACTCCCAACTTCGGACTCCGTTTCACCTCCAGTTTTTTTTGTTTGAACCATATTGAGGTTAGCTTCGATAATCTATAATTTATTTTACCAAATTCATAATTTATTTTTCTGTAAAATTATTTGAGTGCCTGTTGTCCAAAAATTGACGTATCGTACTATTGTTGAGATTTCGGGAGATCCCGAACTCGATTTTACGATCCGTTTGATGTTTCAGAAAGCTGACATGATGATCTATAACATGCAATTTTTTTCAGAAATTAATTTTAAAATTTAAAATTTTATTTTGGGCTAATGTATATTTATATTATTTCGTGGTATTTAAAATAAGCTTTTGGCCTAAAAATATTATTGTAATATTTTTTACCTAATTAAATTATAGTTTTTATCAAAAAATGATATTCCTAGATTTTGCTGACCCATGCCCTCCACGCACCAGTCACGACCTACCTGTCAGGGTGTCTATCGAGGTTTTTTAAAAAAAATTTATTTTAACTAATAAAAAGGGTAGTTTCCAAATTAAAACTTATTTTCATGTATGTATTTATCTAAATATTTTGGGGTAATAAAATATAATTTGTAAGTACTATAAATATTTTCTAAAAATAGTATAAATATTTTTTTCGCGAATTTCCATTGGTTATCACGGCTGATCATGGCTGATCATGTTTTCTATTCTCTTGCGAAACTGGACTT
The DNA here is from genome assembly GCA_029216955.1 of Iris pallida. Taxonomy (NCBI): domain Eukaryota; kingdom Viridiplantae; phylum Streptophyta; class Magnoliopsida; order Asparagales; family Iridaceae; genus Iris; species Iris pallida. Next base: position 6,439,285 of record JANAVB010015800.1, read on the forward strand.
CCTTATGTCGACCCTAGCTAATTTGACTGTTCTGGACTCGATGGAACAATTTGTGCCATCATTGGAGGCCATATTGCGAAGCTGTAACACCAAAGTCAATTTTGTGTCATCATGACCATCGCACCATACCAGGCAACACCACCAGGCAAGTATACCTTGCCGACTTGTACAGTTTATTTCATGTTATTTCTTATCAGTCATACTTGATTACATGCTGCTTATGTTCATGTTATTCTTCTTATTTTACGTGCACGTTCCTTATTTGTTCGTCATGTTTTAGTGGTGGCCCATGCAGGTCAGTCTTTGCAATTAATGCGAAGTCGTGGTAGTACTTGAGCCTATATGTACTACTGCGAGCCTGCCCTAGGATTAAGGTTGAGTAATGGAATATTTTAGGATTTTGGTACTCAGTCACATATTAGGAACTCTTGGTAGATTCCAGGGATGACCCCTGGGAATCTTATTTCGAACATTTTGAAAATTTTCCCATTTGTTCTTGTCCGTTCTGATTTCTGAAATATCTGTCCTTATCAAACTTTATTCCTTCTTGGGATGAGTTTGTGGACCCCAGAGGGAAGGTATGAGTTGGACTTATTTATCATCTAGGTTGGGGAGAGAATATGATTTACCAACCTCGTATCATGGTCGAGGTTTGTTTTAGATTATATTCCACCATTTTCTATCTTGACCTAGGTAGTACCCTCGGGACTTTCCCTGAAATTTTCCTCCGAACCCTATCTCGGAAGTTGTTTCCGTTGTTTCTATTAACTTACCCTTGGACTTGTTGAAATTTTAAATCTTAATATTCGTTGTTGACCTTTGATTTTGTTTTGGATACTTCTTTTAAGAATTGAGTTAAGATATCCTGATAAACATATTTTGGGACGAGTACGATGAGAACGGTAAGTGTCTACTTTATTTATGGAGTTTAGAATTCATCGCAGTCATATTAGCTAGCGAGACATGGACATGGAGCCTGATTTTGGATATACTATCCTAGTTATGTCATTTAGGTTCTCTTGCAGCCATACCGGATGGCGTGGTAAGGAATCTAGATGACATAATTATAGGGTGTATACCATAGTTATGGACTTTATTGTTTATTACCGCTATGCTTACTGGCGTGGCGAGAATTCTGGCAACATGATTTGGGATAGACGTGTATGGTTATCAGGTCATATCTTAAATTGATTCACTTCTTTTACCAATTGAGCAAGATAATTCCTACCATTATTTCTTGTTTATCATTATTTTCTCTCCCATCATATGATGATTTCCTCATCTTGCCATCATTTCCTTTGACTTGTTTAACTATGTCTTGATTACACCAATCAACTCTCCCGTATCTACTTCTGTCATCTACACTTGGAAACTCTGAATTTTTTTTGAAATTTCATATCTCAATTGTTTCTTAAATTACGATACTGTTAAGAATTTGATTTCCTTCTGTCCATGACCAATCAATTTTGGTCGTCTTGTTTATCGTGCCAAAGAGTCTTGATTGCTGACTAGACTCTAGATGACTTCAATTTTCTTTGTGACTTGGTTTCCTTTCTAAATTGTGCTTTTAGGACCTTGATTTCAAATTCATTATTTTATCGTTTTTCATAACTGAACTTGGATCTTGATCGTGCTTATGTGACCTATAATCTAGATTCTATCAAGTCTATCTCTCAATCGTGCTATTCTCAAATTTGTCTCTCCATTTGCTTCTCTTAGCCCTGTTTTAGATCATGACTATCCAACTTTGATTTTCATGATCTTGATAATCTTAACCCTCAAATCGTGCCAAGTGAACTTAGACTATTTTTCGATTTCAATCGCGTTTGAACTTGGATTGTATTTCATGATTTTATCAATCATCCTCCTAAATCTTTGATCGGGCCTATAAGACATTGACTTCGATTTTTGTTTGTGTCTGAAATTTTATCTCAACTATGCCAAACCTTGTTTTGGTCATGGTTAGCTTTTCATCTTGATCGGGCCTGTGCGACTTTCGGGTTAATTTTCATCAACCTAAGTCCTACGGGTCACCCCGTACTTGAACTTCATTTATATCGTCGACTCCTCTAATCGTTTCTAAAATTGTGCCCTAATGACTTGGCTTATTTCTGAAATCATGCACATATAATTTTGTTCATATCATGATTCTATCGTGCCAAATCCCTCATCGTGCCTGAACAATTGTAAATCGATTTTCTTGATTATGCAAACTCATCATTCTTGGATCGTGCCTAAATATTGCCTAAATCTTCTATCAGGTTTTAACCCCACTACCAACCTTTAATTTCGAGGACGAAATTTTTATAAGGTGGGTAGGATTGTAAGCCCCTGAATTTTGGGCTTATTTTTTTTTAATTTTATAAATCAATTATTTTAAATAAATATTATTATTTGTTTATTATTTGATTTAATGCTCTTTACCGTGCCTTTGACTTCTGGAGCATCAGGGATGCCAGTCTCTGGAAACTATCTTCTTGGAGTTTGAAGTAGACGAGATTACCTTCACGTCGATATATCATGTCCCATCCAAACTCGTTCCCTTGTTCTCCTTTTGTATCGCGCAAGTTCGGGTCAATTTAGACCATTTAAATTATTAATTGATTTCCCACTCTTTTTCTTGATCCCCATAAGCGCGTTACCATGACTTTTAATTTAGGAGCACCAGACTAGTCATTCTCTCGAAACCAACTTGTCATGCCTGATCTACTCGAGACGCTCTTCACCCCTGACCTTCGTGTCCCACTCAGACACTCCATTTTGTGCTCCATTTTCTTCGCACAACTTTCGGTTCAATTTAGACCAATTTATCGTCTGCCGTAATTCGTGATTTAACTTCCAATTTAATTTCCGGGTCCGACATCGACCCAACCTAGTCGACCCCAAATATGGACATGGCCCCCATGAAGCCTACTACCCGCCTGAAACTTGTGTCCCATTTATTGGAGTCCCCGCATGTTACTTATTTGTCCATGATTATAAACACCTATTTTAATTCGGATATTGTCCCCTGTCCGATTTTGGCCCGACCCGGCTCGACCGAACCCGAACCCAAGCTCCATATTGTTTTCTCATGATGCTCAATTATCCCACATAATTTTTCTATTTTCCTATTTTGAAAATATCTATTCCCTCTCTCTCACTAAAATATCTCTCTCTTAAATATCTTATATATATATACATACATATATATATATATACTCTCTCTCTCTTTCATCACTCTCTCTCTCTCTTACCTACCAGCAAACCCCCCCCCGTGTGGCCGACATTACTACCCCCTCTATCAGCCGAACAAATCCCCCCCCCTCTCATTCTCTCTCCCTAAATATCTTCTTAATCTCTCTCTCTCTCTCTCTTTATATAATATATATACATACATATATATTATATACATATAATCCCTCTCTCCACATTAACTCCCCACATCACACTCAACACTCCCCCTCCCCTTCACGTACAAGACAGCACACCCCCCCCTCCCATCATCCAGCCGACCTCTCTCCCTCTCATTCAATATCTCTCTCTCCCTCTTTCAAATATCACACAACACTCTCTCTCTCTATATTATAACACACACACACATACATACTCATCACTCTCTTCCTCCTTCCTCCCCACAGTCCAGCCGAGCCGACCCATGGCCGAGCCCCTGGCCGACGGCCAGCCCCACCACCCTAGGCCGAGCTCACCCTTCTCCTCCTCCTTCACCATCATCTTCATCATCATCTTCATCATCATCATCACCATCTTCTTCATCATCATCTTCATCATCAAACTCCCACCACCATCACCAGCCGCCGTCGCCGTGCCCACGGCCGGTCGTCGCCGCCGTACCCATGGCTACGCCGCCACGCCAGGCCGGCGAGCACCCTCGTGCGGCCCGCAGCTGCGCAACAGCAGCTAGGAACAGCAGCTGCAGCGGCAGCATATGCCCCGCGCGCATGGCTGGCCGCGCGCCGCCCCGGCCACCGCCGCCGGCCGTGGCCGACCCCCAAGGCCGGGCGCACCCCCGGGCGACCTCCCCCAGGCCACCGCCATCCTCCCCGGCGCAACGCACAGCCTATTCGTGCGTTTTGAACGGAACCACGTCGACGCGCGCGCGGGTTGAATCCAGAAATGGAGTTTCGGGACAGCAACTTTGCGCGTATTTTCTGGGAGATCCGACCGTTGGATCGGCGATTTCTTCGCTCCGTCTCAATCTCGGTATATACCCCTTCATCTCTCTCAAATTTCACCCGTTAATTTCGTCGTTTGATAGATCAAAACCGGCCACCAAGTTGACACTTTAAATTGTGTTATTTTTGGACAGTTTTGTGGAGCCGACTTCGTCGACTCGTATCTCCTCCGTCGCAGCTCCGTTTTGCGCGCCACCAGTTCCGGTGCACAGCTGGTATAACCCTCTTCCTGCCCCCTTTAGATTTCATTTCAGTTTGAGCTTGTTAGGTCGGTCGAATTCGACGCCAAAGTTGGCCGTTCGAATTCTTAGTGTTGCACTTGTAAAATTCCATTTTTGAACCCGGGACTCCGGATTCAATTTCTGACACCACCAGTAGACTCGTGGCGTCGTTCTGGTATGTTTTCATATAAAGTTTGCTTGATTTGGAGAACGTGGGCCCGGACACGCATTTCGGTGCAAAACGGGTCCCATTTTCTGAGTCAACGGGACTTTTTGACGCCGGCTCATCGGAATCCAATTCCGGATATACCGTTGAGTTCGTATCGTCATTCTGGACTCGTTGACATATAATTTGCTAAGTTTTAGTGAACATTGGTTCCGGCACGCATTTCGGTGCAAGTCGGATACCAATATCCGGGCCAACGGGTCATTTTGAGATCGGCTCATCGGAATCCAATTCCGGATATACCGTTGAGTTCGTATCGTCATTCTGGACTCGTTGACATATAATTTGCTGAGTTTTGAAGACATTTGCTCCGGCACGCATTTCCGTGCAAACCGGATTCCAAATGTCCGCGTCAACGGACCAATTTGAGATCGGGTCAACGAAATCCAATTCTGGATATACCGTTGGGTTCGTATCGTCATTCTGGATTCGTGGACATATAATTTGTTAGGTTTTGTGCACTTTTATTTTGGCACGTTTTTCGGTGCAAAGGGTGTCCAACGACAGACATCATTTTGGCCCGAAATTACCGTTTTGCTCCTGTGTCCAAATTAGACTTTTGGACAGGCTATCCTAGCTGATTTGACCATTCTGGACACGTTGGTGATGTTAGTTTCATCATCCGACAACATCTGTAGATTTCTTCCCTTTTCGTGTCACCCTATTATTATAATATTTTCTCCTTTTGGTTGTTTTAGAGACCCGTCGATTTCAGTGATTTCTAAATTACTGAAATTCATAAGTTGACCTTGTAGATGGTTATAGAGACTAGCTTGACCATGGTTGACTACTTTGACTAGACGTCGAAGTAGAGTCAACAATTGACCTAGGTTTGATCAGACTTGACCAACGTTGACTTTTTGACCAAGTCAACTGTAGGTCAACCATTGACCTATTTAAACCTAGATTAGACTTAGAGTTGACCGAAGTTGACCAGTTGACCCAAAGTCAACTGTTAGTCAACGTTAGTCAAGTTTGACCTAGAGTTGACCTAGTATTGACCAGAGTTGACCAGTTGACCAAAGTCAACTGTACGTCAACTTTGACCCAGTTTGTCTTAGTTTGACCTAGATGTTAGTATATCTTTTGACCCTGATCAGCTCTTGCATTATTTCATCTTTAGGTCTGTGGCTTTACTCTGAACCCTGATTCATATTGACAGCAGGATCCCAGGCGAGTACATTCTCTGATAACTTATTCCCAATTTATGATAACTGTTATGATTCATGTACTTAGTGTTGATATGCTTATTCCTGACACATGGTTCTCACGGATTGGTATTCTTGGATCCCGACGAGAGATGTTTCTCCTTCTTAGGTTGGGATATATTGTGCAAGCACCCTTGTAGCTCTTGCTCAATATGTGGTCACTGATTCTAGAGCAGGTTCGCGATCTTCTCATTAGAATCCCGTGCAGTGACGTGTCCTGTTTGGATCCATTCTACCAGTTGGGGTAGGGAGAGTAGTAGCGTATGCCTGTGATCATATCCCCTTGTATTCTTGAACAGTGTGAGTCATATACCGCACTTATGACTTGCCAGGCCGATTCTTGACAGTTACCCAAGCCGATCACAAGTTGAAACTGCTACTCACACACATTGGATATATAGCTTACCTTGATTTGTGTACATGCCATGATTCAGTTCTACTTTCTTATTATAGCTCTAGCTCTACAACTTACCATGCCATGATACATACATGTACACTCCATGATTTTATTGTATATGCTCTATTTACAGTCTTATAGCTTTTATTCTATCTTGAGATCTGTTATGAGATAAATGTACTCGTTCCGCTCCTGACTGGATACGTTATGAAATATTACAGATGTTGATGCTAACTGAGGTGGTTCCCACTATTCTTCTCTATGAGTTGCCTGGTAGTTATCCTTAGTTAGTCCTGTTGTTCCTTCTTTATTTTCCTGTCTTATGATCATAGTAGATTCTAGTTGTTCTAGTGATATTGTTATTATTTCTTGTCTTATCTTCCTTAGTTTTCGTGATGTGACATGAGTACATTTCTAGTTATGGATTCTTAGATGTTGTAGTTAGTATAGTATACTTGACAGCGTTCTACCGCCGATACCGCGGCGTAGGCTGGGCGTGGCCCACGTATTCGTACCCGTATATCCGGGTGCGGGTCGTGACATCATGTGTCAATTTTTGTTTCATGTGAGTGTTGTGACGACATTGGTTAGTCTTCTACCTTCGACTTGAGTGAGACTTGACTTGACCTGTAGTCGTGATCGATTGTTAGGCATTGGCATTTCTTATTTCTAGGACTGGGAGCGTCCCATGGCGTTACGGTATAGAGATTCATGATCGACTTGTTATTCCCTCTTTAGGACCAGGAGTGTCCCATGGCATTACGGTAGTAGAGACGTATCTTTTGTCTCGAGATCGGGAGCGTTACGGTATTGAGACGTCTTATTGATTGTTACATATTTTTTTTCTTTCCATGCATGTTAATTATTGTTACAATGGCATGTTTATATGTATCTTGTTACGTCCCTTTGAAGATCTGGTGATCTCGCTAGTTGTGTTTCTTGACTTTCCGCAGGAGTTTCCGCCAGGATCGTGATCTTCTCCTTCCTATCGAAGAGGACACTCTTGGATCATGCTTACTGCTTATCTTCCTATTTTTTGCTTTTTCCTTCTTTCTAGTTTTATGTTGGTAGTGGATTTGTCTCCACCCAGCAACTTGTACAATGATAATACATATTTATTTTATAATATCGTTATTTTCTTATTTTTGTGCAAGAGATTAGTTAGCCATGATTATACTGCTTTACAGCTTACGTATATTTTATACGGCTAACATGTTTACGTACCTAGTTCTACGTATTTTGGGACTGGGACGTTACATGTTTTTGGTATTTGTAAACATGCCAGCCGTATAAAATACGTAGGACTAGGAGATCGTAGACATGTAGGTTCCAAATTAAAAGGTAGAACTAGGGCACGATATAAGGATTAGGCGCATAAAAGAATTCTAATATAAATCCAATTTCCAGTGTTCATTTGGCCAATTATAGTGATAGCTGGCTTAATACTTCCCAATTTCCAGTGTTCTTACTGCCACCCTGGAGCTGCTGGTACCTAGCGAATACAATATGCTATTTCTCAAATTTTTATAGCATAACCCTTTCATTTGGCTTGAGAGTCCTAATTACTCTGCTATCTGTCTGATAGCAAATGTCGATTCTCAAATCCTCATAACGTAGCCCATTCGTCGGGTTGGACTCTCTTTCTTCTGAAAGCCTTTGTTTCGAGGCTGGCTATTTTTGCCTTTTTGTTACTCTCAATTCTTTTTTTTTTTTATCTTCTTCATTTTTCTTTTGTAATGAATGATGCTACATAGACCACGGAAAAAAGGATTTAGAGTGTCATGTTTGATTATCTTAACTTGCAGGCACACACATGCATGTGCACACTGGTCTTGAGTCTTGACTAATTTTCTACCTCTCGTTTCTTCTGTAAGGCCTGTATAGAAGGAATGTCATAACCTCACCTGGATAACTTTTCTCTTTGATTGCAGACCAGAAATGGTGGTGGGATGGTATCACTCACATCCGGGCTTTGGGTGTTGGCTTTCTGGTGTTGATATTAATACACAACAGGTTTTGTGTTTTCCCATTTTATCAGATTTGTTGACTAGTCTTCTTTCATTGCTACCATGTTATAGAAATGATCTTTTTTTATGTTTTATACTTGGAAGGATATCTGCAGTTTTGTTTCAATTGATAATGACCTCTGTTATATTCTTAGTAGAGGAATGGCTGATTGACAGATGAAGAAACAACTTCCCAAGTTTTTCTTCAGTACTTTTATTAGAGTGGATTTTATTTTTTGCTAGTTGGCCTGCCAACTGTACTGGCTACACAGGGGACATGCTTAGATTTTGTCTTTCTCCTGGCCAGATTCATCACTCTCTCATATAGCACGCGACTAGATGTAGCTTAACAGAAATGATATTTTGACTTTAAATTCCTTGTGTCGTTGGACCACTTTTACCATGAAAAAGGATCTCATAATATGAAACATGTAAATATAGCTTAGCAGAAGCTGCAGAATTAACATTGTGATTTTAAACTCCTCATTTTGTTGACATCTATCATTTATAGCCTTTTTCCTTAATAACTGAACTGACGCTTTTGACATTAATCGACGATGAATTTTGTTAACTTCTGATCTACCTTACAGAGTTTTGAAGCTTTGAATCCGAGGGCAGTTGCTGTTGTTGTTGATCCAATCCAGAGTGTAAAAGGAAAGGTGGTCATTGATGCATTCCGCTTGATCAACCCTCAGACAATGATGCTAGGTCAAGAGCCTCGACAGACTACATCGAATTTGGGGCATCTGAACAAACCATCTATTCAGGTACTTTTTTGTTCAAGTATTTGTTACCTTTACATGTTTGTTGATTATTTCATCATATCCTATAACCTTTTTCTTGTTGTGATAACCAGGCACTGATTCATGGGCTTAACAGACACTATTACTCTATAGCCATCAATTATAGGAAAAATGAGCTCGAGGAGAAGATGTTGCTGAATCTGCATAAGAAGAAATGGACTGATGGACTAACATTGCAGCGCTTTGATGGCCATTCAAAAACCAATGAGCAGACTGTACAGGTACACATCATGTTGATTTGCCCTCTTGCATCTTTTATAGATGGGAATATAGAGTAGGATTGCGGTTTGCAGTTGTAAGATCTTTTATATCGAATCTAACAATTCTACTTGGTTTGTGATGGTAAAATAAATGATTAGGAAATGCTGAACTTGGCTATAAAGTATAATAAGGCGGTCCAGGAGGAGGATGAGTTGCCACCAGAGAAGCTAGCGATTGCCAACGTGGGCAGACAAGACGCAAAGAAGCATCTCGAGGAGCATGTCTCGAATCTCATGTCCTCAAACATTGTCCAGACACTTGGAACCATGCTCAACACTGTTGTGTTCTAGTTTAAGAATCTGCTGGACAAGCCTATGTTTACTACATCGTAGTTGTACTCGGTACGACTTTAGGATAACGATAATGCAAATTTCCAGTCTTTTACTGAATCCTCTGTTCATTTGGTTGGTGTCATCTTTGTAGAGCATGATCCAGATTTGATTGTAACCTTATTCTGCTGCGATGAACAGTTTGTTATGGGGGTTTCTGTTTTTTTTTTTCCAGCAAATTGATAGTTGGCAAATGTATTTGATTCATCAGAAACTAATTTGGGAGAACCTACGAGTTCCGAATATTTTGGCTGGGAGCTCACTGTTGTATGCTCAGAAATTCAGGAAACTTGATTACTATGAAAATGTTCTCAAATAGAGAGGAACTGGATAAACATAGTTTCAATAGAATTCCCGTCTTATGGCAACAAGGTGTGTCCAGATACACATCTGGAGCATTGAGGGTGTTAATTATTGGCTATAAGCTAACAATTTAAACAAGAGAACAAATGGATGCGAGTCAATTGACCCTTTTATACCTGTCTCATCAGAGTGGGGTTTTTTTTGTGGGATTGAACAATTATGCATTATTCCCCAACAGGTGGTATTGTCATCGAGTAAAAGCGAATTGTTATTTCCCTGATAAGTATAGTAGAGATTGTTATATACAGTCGAATTTCGATAATGTACAGTGTTAAAGTAATAATTCGATAAATTTATAAGATAATACATTATAAAAAAATTATATAGGTCTCACTTAATATATAAATTAATAATTTCTTTGTTATAGATAGTGCTTATGATTTGTTAGGCATTTCTAATATACGATTCAACCATTGGTTGTTTTCTTGAAATTGATGTGACATTGGGTTTCATCGTTACCTTTTCTTACATGATAAGAAGGTTAGATCTCGTTTGTTCTGTACAATCTATAAATCGAGAAGCTAAATCAAAAGATCAACTGAGGCTGAGAGTTATATTGGGGAATGTTTTTCAATTTAGAATCATGGAGTAGAGACCCCTGCTTTGATATCCACTTCATGATTACAAAGGAAGTTACTTTTTGAGAAAATGTTGTTCTTGTAGTAACATTAGCAGAGAAATAAGTTGCTAAAGTTCTTGCCAATTGCACAGAAGCTCCCCATATGTGGGTAAAGTGTTGCATTATTCCAATATAAGCAGCCAGTTTTGAGTACCAGTACCAACTAGTTTAGGTACTTATTTAGTTGGAACACGAATTGTCCATACATTATCCAACAGCTTATATATTTAGTTTTTGTTCTGTTTCATGTATTCATAGTTATTTACTAAGTACTGTCTTTAATTACATATTCGTAGCAAGAGGCGAGATTGAATGAAACTCCCAGGGCTTGCTGACCACTTTTCTTGTTTATCAGTCTTCCTTCTATTTTGGCTAACAATTTTTCTTATTTCTGAACAATATTGATTTCTCATGTACTGCCAAATCCCTCTTCCCTATAGTTTCTTGTGGATATATTGTACATGAAGAGAAACTGTGAGTGTGTGCAGGGCCGGTCCGGAGGGTTGGGTTGCCTTAGCCGAAGATAATTTTGGCTGCTCTTCATCCCTACTGAAAAGATATAGATTTAAGTTGGATTTGTACTGGACCAGTTTGTTCTGGATCAGTCATAAGAAAACTAAATGGCCCGAGGGTTGTCCTATGGAGGGGGATTGCCCAAGTCCAAAGTCTTGTCAGGCTTATTCTTGGACCGGCCCTGAGCAGCATACTCATTGACAGATAAAGCTAAATTCATAATATGTATATATTTTTATAGAAATCATGTGTAGATACATCACCAATCTCAAGTTAGTACTGTGTATATATACAACACCAATAGCACTAACTTGTAAACTCGGTTTCTGTAAGTAATCCTATGAAAGCAGAAATATGATCAGACCAAAATCAGTAAAGTTTCCATGGATGACAATCCAATTTAGCACAAGAATGGTCGTAGGCGCTCCGGCATTCACCTCCAGCCCCATCGCAGCACTGGCAAACCATCCCTAGAGACTCCAACACTTTGGCAAATCCTAGAAAAAAAATATATTCATAGACAAATGTTAGTAAAACCCATATATATATATATATGCAATTAAAAAAATAGATATGCAATGACTAGTTTATCAATAGTGTTTCATATTGATGCATGGAAAGAAAGAGTAGAATTGTTTCACTTGCTTTCTTGTTTAAGAGAGGGTAGTGGACTGGCTTCTACTTGTCTATAGAAGTGAATATGGACGGAAGCCAACAGCAGCAAAAAGGTGAGGGCAGTTCCTTTGGAACCCATGTTTCCTTCTTGGAGCAAAGGGAGCTTTTACAACTATTAAGGGGAGAGATTATAGGGATTATATGAACCTCTTGGTGGGCTTCTAGATGTGTGTAGATGATTGTGACTACATCTCGCTTTATTTATGCTTCTGTGATCCTCTTTAATGAAACATTGGGAAAATAGTTAAAATTTTAACTTCTATATGTCATATTATGGGATATTTAGTATTAGGATCTAACATAATAGTGTATTTTAAAGTTTGGATTTCGAAATTGTCTAATATTAGAATTTGGCTTTCGAAATCACTGTTTATGTATGCTAATGTGATTGCGAAATCCAAATCCTAACGTTGGACAATTTCGAGATCCAAATTCTAATATCCACTATTATGTGAGACGCTAATACTAAATAACCCTAATATTATTCACATTGAATACTTTGTTCCTATTCTATTTTTGTTTTGTTTTTGTTTTTATTTACCACTAGCTAGATGCATTATATAATTTAGTTATTGATATGTATGAATAAGATATGCAAATATTCAGACATTGATGAAGCCAAAATATATGTAGTACACTCTGTAAGAAGTAGGGGTGGGAGTTCCGGTTTTTCGGGTTTCAACCGAGCCGAAATAGTCAAAACCGAACAAGCTAAAATTCAAAACCGAAATCAAACCAAAATTAGTCATAACTGAAACCGAACCGATATTCAGTTTGCTTTATTCAGTTTAATCGGTTAGACAATTTTTATTGTTTAATGGGTCAGGTCCAAAGAGTTGGAATTATAGTTAAATTATATTAAAATTATTTTCAATTTTCATACATAGAATTGTTTTAGTTCAAAGTTGGACATAAAATTGGACTAATTGTTAAATTATCAAAGTTTGACTTTAAAACACATATTTTTTTTTAAATATATACATTTTAAACGTAAAGTATGCATAAAATTGACTAATTGAGGATATTTAATAAGTGCACAAGTATTATTCGATTTTTTGCTTTTGACAGAAACAAAAGCTAAAATCGAAATTGAAACCGGATAATTTTTTTTTTTAGTATTTTTAAAACCTAAAAAGAACTGATTTTTTTTAAGAACTGAATCGAATCGGATGAAATCACCAATTTTGAGTATCTAAAATTTTAATTTCTAAATACTATTCAACTTATTTGGTAGACCATCTGTTCTAATTGTTATATGTTATAACACAAATATATGTCATGTCACCAATTGGTTAAGAGAGATGCATGCGGTCCAAGTGGTCGGGAGTTCGAACTCCAGTGAAGGCGAGTCAGCCACAATTATCCATTGCTTCAAAAAAAAAAAAAATTCGAGAAAGCTTTGTAAATTTTGTATCCATATAATACAAAATTATTTGATTGCGATAGTCAATGCAGTATCAACATCACTGGCTAATAATAGTCTACTTGATGTAACTGTGGACCTTCTTCGAGAGGATTGAGACATAGCCAGGCGCGTTTGTTAGCCTGCAGAAGGAGAGCCCAAGTGAAGCTTCTTTCCTCACTTGGGGTCTGAATGCCGAGAAAAAGAGACATTGCATGAAAAATGCATGGGAAACTTCATTGATCTTCTTTATGTGTTACTGACTCTTCTGCCTTTTCCCATTAAAGGAGGGTGACATCTCTCTGTTTATTATTTCTTCCACTATTATTACATGATAATGTGGGAAGAGTGATTGATTTACACTGTTTGATCCAATCTGAATGGTCAAAAAATTTAATCTAAAAATTAATATTTAAAAAATATTTAAGATAAATATTTCGATTCCTTCTCTAAGTGCATGAAATGTGTACGGAACAAAATATCATTTTTTTAATTATTTAATAGTCTCGGCTTTAACAGTTCAACCTCCCCCCATCTCAACTCCCTCCCTTTCTCGTAGAAATTTTGGCTTGATTTTGTAGAGTTGCACTTAATACTTCTCTGAAGGGACGTATCTATATAGGGTCCAAGGAAGGCCATACCCTTTTTAATTTTTTTATTAGTATATAGAATCTTTTTTAATTTTAAAATATATACTAGTTTGATCTTTCAATGTATGAAGAATAAACTCGTTCTAGTGGCAGTGTTTTAGGCTTTCAATTGAGAGGTACAATTTAAAACCTCATCTCTTCTATTGTTTTACATATTTTAAAAATCTTTTATGTATAATTTTTTACTTTTTCTTTCATAACAATTTGAAAATATTGACTTTATTTTTTTGTTCATTCTTATTTGAATTTTAGTATTTTTGTTTGCTATTAGAATTCAATTAACATGATAACTTAATTTTTTTTTATATATAGTAGAACGATTCCTCAAAAAATTTAATCCTAGCTCCGTCCTTCTTCTCTGGTCCTATTATCCTCTATTGTTATTGCCTATTGAATTATTTACTTTGTTTTTGCTGACACCAAGCATTGGCAGTGGGTCGGTACTCAAATTCGTTATTTGAGCTCTCAAATCAAGAGTTGGAACAATTGTTTCGGCCCGCAGGATAGGGATTGTAAATGTATTACTACCTTTTTAGTTATTTAAATTTTAAATTTTATATTCTTTAACTTATTTATTATTATTTCACCAATATGATTTTACACTGTTTTATTAATCATAACACTATAATATTTTAAGATTGAAATTTCTTTCGGGTGGTTAATTTCACGCAACCAGGTTTAATTGTTCTTTGCTAATTTATTTTTCTAATTTATAGACAGTGTTCTAAATTTTGTTAGACAAAATAGATGCACGGGTGACAGGAGGACCGCCTAGCGCCTAGGCACTGAGCTAATTTTTTTCTTTCTTTTCAACATGTATAGATATAAATAGTTTGTATGTAATATTTTGACATAAAAGTTGATGTGTTCTTGTGGCTAGTATGATATATTTAATAACTATGTTGTGTTGCTTGGGTGGTATTAAGTATGAATCCTACCCTTTTTCTTTTTTTTCTTTTTTTTAATGTTTTATTTAAAAAAAGAGAGGAGAGGAGAGGAGAGATGGAGACCTGCTTCCATCATCTCTCCTCCCATCTCCACCATCTCTCCTCCCCACTACGTCCTGCGTCCAACATCTCCCCTCTCCACCATTACTCCTCTCAATCTCTCGTAGGAACCACCCCCACCCCCACCACCACCACCAGCAGCGGTATTATTTTAATTTTTTCTAAATTTGAAAAAAATATCTTAATTTTTTTAAAATTTCAAATCCGAACAGTTCGCCTAGGACCATCTAGGACCGCATATGAGATTTCGGGTGCGGACGGAGGCCTCCTAGTCGCAATTTAGAACACTATTTGTGGATTTGATTTTCTTTTGTTATGTAAATTGTTTAATATTTATATAAATGATGACTAGAAGATACGAAGGTGGATCATAAAAACGAGAAAAGGAAAAGAAAAAAAAAAACCGACAAGTTAATTATATATATATATATATATATATATATATATATATATATATATATATATATATATATATATATATATATATAGGGAAGGGATATTGCACCAAACTTATTGCATCAATTATTGCACCAAACAATCTCAACCACACATTTATTTCAATCATGTGGTTATAAAGCATGCTGACGTGGCAACAACTTTATGTAATGCATTATATATTGCAAATGACCTTTAGTCTAGTGGTTAAGAGAGATGCATGCGGCCCAATATATTTTTTCCCAATATATATATATATATATATATATATATATATATATATATATATATATATATATATATATATATAAAACAGCATTCGAATCTTGATGGAACATAGCTCTCCAATTGTTAGCTATGGTGGTTCATTAATATTGTATCAGCGTAGAGTCCACACTACAAACATTTTTGTCTAGAGATTCATCTACGTAAATTAAATCTTTAGACCCACAAACTTTGTGTTGAGCTTTCTAGGTACAATGGCCCAACCAACATTCTCGACATATTATATGTGTCCATAGAGAGAGATTAACTTTTGTGGATTGTGTCTGGCATCCGATAGCATGTAACGACATTTAAAAAAAAATTCTACAAGCGGATAGGAGCTATAAATAATTAAATCATTTATGATCATACCTTTGTGACGGATGGAGCGATCCGTTGCAACATCGTTGGATTTCAGGGATATAGATCAATGAGTGCAAAATTCATATTGAAACTACTCACATTATCATTTGATGTGTAGTTGGTTAAACCTTAATCCTGTAAACATACATAAGTGACATCGTTGCGTAATAGATCTGCACATGTTGATTGAGGACTCGTTTTAATGGTGTGTTGAGTCCAATCTGAATTTGGTAACAATAAATACAAATTTGATCAAATATTTGATTTAATACGATTTTATAATCTGATTTAAATATTTGATTTGATTAGACGTGTATGTCTATAATTAGGATTTTCTGTTACCTAAAATAGGTTGTGATTTTAGGTAAATAGATCCTATTTAGTAAATTTTATTATGACCTAAAATAAATTTCTCATTCTGTATATGGGTCGAGGGTGGAGACAATAGTAATAACAAAGGTGCTTGTGCATAGGAGATCTAAGAGAGAAAATTCATACTTTGCTCTTATGTCTGAGATCGCCTTCGTTTAGGCGTTCATGGAGTGACGTTCATGGAGATTGCTATGGTAGGGTGAGTGATTTCAAATTATAATCTGTTTCTTTTATTTTCATGTGTTGTGAAGGGGTTGAACTTATAGGATGAAGAGTTGAACATTAGTTTTTGTCAATCATGTAATTTTAATTGAGTTATATTAGAATTTGTCTAGGTGACGACACGTGGCTCCAGGGCCGGTCATGGATAATTGAAGGCCCTGTGCAGATCTCAAAATGTGGTCCTATAAATTTATTTATTGATATTTTTTAAAATGTATTGATTCTGAAAAATACGAAAATCATTACATCAGAGTGGAACCTGTTTATGAAAGATATAAAAAATTATTAAAAATAATTAAAATCAGTTTTTTTAAAATGTTCTAAATCAATTGTTCTTATCGTGCACACTTTCCATCAATAAAACTATTACAACATAGCATAATTATAAGAAAATATCCACAAAATGATATCAAAATTTACACAAAAATTATCACCGCGGTCCACGTCAGAGCTGTTCTTTCTCAATCGAGATCCAAAAACAAACCAATTATTTCCGATGGGATGATATTGTTCTTCCATATATAAATATAAAACTAAATTCACAATAGGATCACAGCTCTAACAAAAATAATAAATTCATAATGAGAATAAAATTCTTAAGAAAAAAATTTTGTACCTCACTACCTCTTAGAGTCTTAGAGATGAATAATTCCTGTTACAGTTGCATCGGATTAAGAAGAATAAAACAATGACTAAGTATATTTTGTTCGTAATGCAAATGTAATCAAAGAAAAAAAATTCTTTGTCATTATTTTTAATAAAATTCTTACAAAAAATAAATTATTGGTTGGATACACTTGCATATAAAAAATTTGTACATCTTAGAAATGAATTATTCCTGTAACAGCACTCTTTGTTTTTCTTGTCCTTAAAAAAATTAAGAAACAATAAGGAAGTTAGTAATCAAAGAAGAAATCCAACCAATAATTTATTAAAAAGCTATATTTTATATTTTACTTGAACAAAATATCACCACATCACCGCTGAAATCATGGAGACATTAAGTAACTTCCTAGTTCCAATGGCCGGCTCTCTGTATTCTGGAGGAGCTAATCTAGGTTTCAGTCAAATATGACTTAAATTATAAATTTATAAAATTGTCCCTATTTTTTTTTAGGCCCCCCAAAATTTGTGGCCCTGTGCAGCTGCAGGTTGGGCACAGGCCCAGGACCGGCCTTGCGTGGCCCGTAGGTAGGACTGCTGTCCAAATCCGCGGACTACCTAGCATTACTGTATATTACATATATTGTTTGCAAACTTTTTGAGTTGGCACTCTCATTTGCAGTCCTCATTCAGTTACACACAAGTCTTTCCACATATTTTCAGATGACAATAAAAATATAAAATGTTAAAAATCCTGATAGATTTGGGATAACTTCAATTTAGTAATCTATTACAAGAAATCTAATGTAGATTTCAGCTTATCCAAGATCTACCCATATGAATTAACAATATAAAATCTTGACAAAAGATTTGCGTATTGTTTTTTTTGTCTATATCAAAATCACACAGGACCTCCACAAGGAAATTCTCCTTCGTTCTATTATGTGAAAGAATTTTATCCATACCTTCTCTTTAATAGGAAAGAGAGTGGAGAAGTGGTTGTAAAACTAATTACTTTCTAAATAGAATTAGCATATCTAATGTAAGTTTCTCAATCCACTAGAATATAAATAAGAATTTTTTTGACTTACCTTCCACTTTGTTTACCGAAATTAAAGGTGCACCCCACTGTTTTGTATTAATGAACAACAGTTTCCACTTCCAACAGTTTTCGTTCTTGACTAACAGAAACCCTCCTTCGTAGACTTTTTAGAACGTAAATACCCTTTCTCTGAAATGTTGACATCGAGCCCTTATAAACTCTTTAAGGAATTCCTAGAGTACCCCCCTTTAATAAACTCCTAACCGCCTCTCTCTCTCTCTCCCAAACTCTCTTTTCAATCGAACCTAAACTTCCCCCCAAAATTTTTCCAATTCCTTTTTCAAATTTCCTTCCGTAACCTAATCCCAAATTTCATTCGCGATGTTGACTCTTACCTAACCCTCTTCCATTCGATCTCGTCGTATGTTACAGAAAGATCGTCCAACTCCCATGGCAAAGTCTGCAAGTAAGATAATATATATTTTTTTTTGCAATTTTTTCCTTTAATATATGAAAGATTGATTATGAATTTCGTTCCTTTGAGCACCTTCGACATTTTTTTCTCTAGATCTTAGCTATGCCCTAAATTCCCAAATCCAAAAAACCCCTTTCTCATTTAGAGCTTCCTCTGAGAGCTTATATGATGAAAGGCAGACTCCCATTGTAAGTTATACTATCCTAACCTACGTTTTACTTTCCTCTCTATTCATTGTTTAGTCTTTTCATTGTTTTGCTTTCTGAATGCGTCCACTATAGTTTGTTGTGTTTGAGCATGTTATTATATGTGTGCATACTTGTACTATTATGTAGCAAGGTCGTGCTTAAGGTCCACTATATGAATGGTAGTTCTGTTGCTGTTGAAGTGAACCCAGACTTAGTTAGTTTGTTGGATATACCCTATATAATTCAAAGTAATACTTTGGAGGCTAGTTATAAGTACCACTGGATTGATGACTCAAAAAATGGTGAAAGAGTGGAGGTTTCTTACTGATGCTGAGTTGTTGGATATGATTGGCAACCAATTGCCTGACAAGAATGGAGAAATACACTTGTTGTTAGAAGAGATTGGTAAAGAGACAAGTCAAGAACAACAACCTAAGCCACAACCTATTGAGACACAAGCATCAGCTACCAAGCAAGCAGTTCAAAATAGGAGAACACTTGTAAAAGGAGGAGCACATAAATCACCTAGAAAACCTTGTTCAATTGGAACATGGTAATGTTGAACCTCTACCTAGTGATAGTGATGTGGACCTCCCAGAGGAGCAGTTGGATGAAATGCCATCAAGGGTCTTCAATATTGGAGGTAAAGATGGTCAAGCAGAGGCTAAAAAATAAGGTGATGGTACACAGGCTGATGAAAAAACTGGTACACAGACAGAGGGTACACAGGCAGAGGAGGAAGAAATACATGATACAGAGGAAGAAACAGAGGAGGAGGATGAGGAATATGTACCAAGCAGTGAAGACAGAAATCAAGAATGGGGGAAAGAAACATAGTTTCAGAGGAAAGAGTTTCAGAGAAGAAAGAAACTTCACCTTGATGAACTTGAGCCCGAAGAGGAATACCATAGTTGTCCATCATCTGCTTCTGAATGTGATCATAGACCTGCTGAAGTTGATGACTTATACCGTGAGGGTAAGATGGGTGAGGAGGAGTACAAGGTTCCAGTTGTGGGTGAACTAGTCTTAGGTCAATAATGGATGAATCCTAGTGAGTGCAGAAGATATTTAAGGACTTTTGCTATAAAGAACATGTTTGAAATAAAATTTGTTAAGAATGAATCGAATAGGATATGGGGTGTGTGTGAAGAAGAGACATGTCCATGGATGTGCATGGTCAAAATTTTACCTGACATAATTACATGTACACTTAGACAGCTTAATGGAGCCCACACTTGCACACACCTCAAAGCTCTCAAGCAAAATGGCTAACAGCAAGTTCATATCTGTTGTGTTGGAAGTTGACATTAAAGCACACCATATCTCATGGAAGGCAAAAGATATTCAGAGGCAGATATGGTCCAAGTTTACAGTTAAGGTCTTCTATTGGAATGCACATATGGCATTATTGAGAGTGAAGGGGAAGATGTTTGGTGGTTATAATGAAAGTTATAGGAAATGTCCTCAGGTTGCACATCAGGTTATGAAATCCAATCTTGGGAGTGTAGCTTTCTGTGGGAATATAGCAAGGACCACTGAATTTGGCTATTTATGCATAGGGTACAATACAAGCTTCACAGGGTTCATAAAAGATTATAGACCATTAGTTGGGTTAGATGGATGTCATTTGAAAGGAAAGCATGGGAGTGTGTGTTTGTCAGCAACTGCTTTAGATGGTAACAATGGGTTGTTCCCCCTTTCCATCTATCTTTTCACATCTGAGTGTGAAGCTACATGGGGCCATTTCCTTTCAATTATTAAAGACAAGTTATTGCAACATCCAGGTAAGATAACATTTATATCTGACAGGCAGAAAGGCCTAGGGAGTGTTGTTGACATTGAATTCTATGGACACCCCTACAGATTTTGTTTCAGACATTTCTATAAGAACTTCAAGTCTCGTATCAGTAGTAGCCAACAGTTGAAGCATCTTACCTGGGGTGCAGCTAGGGCCTATAGAGAGGTTGACACAGCTAAATGGATCAAAGCACTTTTTGAACAATGTCCAGAGGATCTTCAGTATCTGATCGAAGAGGACATAAGAAGATGGTGTAGCGCATTCTTTGATAAGACAATCAAGTGTGAGCACATAACCAATAACTTCTCTGAGAACTTCAACAGTTGGATAAGGGACATCAGAGGGAGGCCCATCACTATGATTGTTGTCACGCCCCAGTACCAGAATACGGGGACGGACGTCGGCCAGCTACATTGTATAAGGTACGAATACGTTATACGGTGATGACGGCTGTCAATTTGGCTATGTATCCTAGCATGCAATCATTCTATGGCCTAAATCTGATCTCATATCCACAAGCAATAACGAAGAGATACTAAGCAAGAGAGAATCATATAGAAAACATGAAAATACACATATGATAATCAGGAAATCTACAGTATTAGATAATAATGTAGACGAGTATACCTTCCCACAGTTTCTTGCATGGTCGGGAACTGAAGCACATCCCCCAAGTCAAGTCTGGAAGATACACAGGCTCGGTCACAGACAATCTGGGAACAATCCAGGGTTGGTCAGGCCAACCATAGCAAGTACCAGAAAGGAAGGCTCAAGGACGGACGAAGAAAGCCAATAGGATAAAATATAAAGCAGAACATATATGAACAGTAAATGAGGGTAAGAATTATGCGGTACCAACGTACGATAACAATCCACAACTAATGTAGCTAAATAACCACCAAACATCACAATCTCCCTAACATCCAATAATATCTGCATCGCCAACCGGATCTCGTAGCCTGTCAACGGAACAGTAATCCACCCCAATATCAAACAAGAACAAGGAAATGAATTTCCATGCTGGGGGCAGCGTTACGGGCTAGCCAGCCTAGCAAGCAGTAATTCATGCAATTTAGGTGACTAGGCGGCCACTCAAATGTCTACGGCTGTCTAGGTGGAGGTTGGGTTACCCCAACAATGCAATGTAAGAATCCTCAGATCGTGCCGTTCCAACAGGGCTAGCGGGGCTAAGTATAGCAAGACAAGATAAGTACCGATCCCTCGTAAGGCCACCGTACGAGCAAGAGAAGTACATAGTACATAAGTAGTAGCCGGATCTAGCCATCCGCTAGTGTGAATGGTAACAACATCCGTGGCGGCCAGCCTGCAGGTCAGGACTAATGTCTGGGATAAGGCTAGTAATGCACGATTTTGGGATTTCGTTCCCTTTCAATGCTTCTACCAGTTTAAGTTACCTAGAATAACCATACACTTATCCGGAATCACATGTCGTGGTCACACGATCATCCTCCTAGATGTCGTACCTCAGTACGAGAACGCTAAGTAAGAATCAACCTCGGTACCTATAGTCCCAGTTGTGATCCATCCTTAGTGTTATGCAACAAGCAAGCAAGCAATCCTGACCACGCTATGACTAAAGGCCAACTACCAAGGTACCCATGCAGGTAATCATATAATATATAGCTAGAATATCAGGATGGCATCGTAATGCCATATAATCATGGAAGTAGTACCTCAAAGTGCCAGTAGACAAGGGGCACCACAGTGCAAAGTCAGGGCCAGTACCTCAAAGGGTAAGCTGGACTTATAGTACAGATACAAGTAGTCATGTCGGGAGCAAGGACAAATCTGTCAGTCACAAGAAGTCATCTGCCCATATCGTGGCATGGATATCACGTCAAGTATAAGATCAGACCCTCTACTATAATATCCCATCAAGTATACAAGGGAGCCTACAGCTCTAATCATCAAGTCGGTCTATCCACCGGATCAATCTATCAAGAGTCTTCCATCCACGATGGAGTGAATATCACGTCAAGAAATACAATAGACAAATACCAATCTCATCACTATAAACAATGCTAGGCCCTCTGGCTCACAAGAATCTCATGAATCAATGATTACAAGCTATCAGCAAACAAGTCTCACTACTACCAAGATATAGCAAATAAACCAGGTTTTGGGTGCTTGGAAAGTCGAGTAAAAAATCATATAATAATACCCTCGATATTCTCCTCGTTCCGCAAAATATTCGCGATCATCAAAATCCAAGAATCCACAGTCATGTTCGGTCGAACTAGAACATCCTCAAAAGGAATAACAATACTATCCAAGAGTCTACGTGAGTCTATCAATCATTATCTTGAGATCATACTCTCCATAATACTCAACCCTCAAATATATCCAAAATCACAAATCCCGATACTTATGACAACTATCAGTCCTAGCTGGCTCGACTAGGATAACTCCTATGAATAAATGGTCAGGGGACAAAAATATATTAATTAAATACCGTCGAAAAAAATGGCAAGGATTGCGTGAACGGCTCTGGAGCAGATCCACAATCCTTAAACCAAACAAGGACCAGGGTTGCAGACCGTCTCCCGGGTGGAACCGTGCTCCTTACGCTATCCGACGGACAAGACAGGTCAAGAACTAGGCGACTAATCTAATCAAGAGTCTACCTAGCAAGTACAGGAATCAGACCACTATATCCAAAATAAGTAAGCACGAGTCTAGATTAGCAAACCAAAGGAATGGTTCTGCCTAATTCTTCGAACCAAATTTCCGACCGGGAATTCTGGAAAAATTCGGTAGAATCTTCTTTGTATTATGGACGGAAGCACCCAGCAAATTGGGGCTAAAATCCACTCGGCGCAACCCGTCGCAGAATCGCAGGCTGAGAACACTAAGTCTCAGCTTCCAGCAGCGCTACCATGCGTACTGGAAACCAAACCATAGCCGAGAACACTAAGTCTCGGCCTCCAGCAGCCCTACGATGCGTGCTGGGCGCCAAGCCAACACATTCAACAAGAATCGCCACGCAAGGCACATCGCGGACCCACATTCATATCCAAGCCACAAACACAGTCACAAAAATAGCTAGCCAAGCCGTTACCCGACCGCGAGTCGGATACGGGGCATATGGGGACAATCCATACTCGTGAGTCGTGCTCGTGTCCTCGGAGGTGTGGATGACCCGTCCGAGTTGTCCGATACGGTCGTAAACCGGTATCGAACCAAGCTATCATAGGTTATCATCATGGCAGTTCTACTAACATGCTACACTACTCATGGTTGTACATTAACAAATACAATTAATTAAAATACAGTAAAATCCAGGAGAGAGGGCAAGAGCCATCGATGAGCAAGGGGTACTTGCCTAGAGGGCTCGGCTAGGTAAGCAAGTCTTCGGCGACCGGGATCCAGGGTAGCACGTCCATCGAGATCCTCAGAGCACACAATAAACAAATATTAGAACTAAATAATAAAATAATGACAAAAATCACGCAGAATAGCACGAGACTATACCGTACGGGTCCCGCAAGTAGTACAAGAATCTGGCATGAAAACCAAGGCACGTGGATCGATATAGACACGCAAACCCAGGCATGCACGTATATCGAGACGCACACGAGAATCGAAATAACTCGAAGATCGAGATGAACAGGAAACAACGTGCACGTAAATCTAGACGTGCACATAGATCGAAGAAATCATGAATATCAAGATAGCGCACCAATTAATGCGACATGCAAATCAAGATGGCACGAATATCGAGGCAAACAAGAATAGGACATGTAGGTAGATCGAGACATACACGTAGACCGAGGGATCACGAATATCAAGATGGTGCACGAATCACGCAATACATAAATCGAGACGTGCACGCGAATCGAGATGGCACAAAGACTAACGCGGCACGCAAATCGGAGCACGCACACAAATTAAGATGGCACAAAGTCCAAGGTGGCACGCAAACCGTATTAATTTCCTCGATCAAGTCATCCATTCGTACACCCTAACTTTTTTCTCGATTCGATTTCACCTACTCAATCATTTTTGTGTTTCATACTCGCACAATCCTCAATCCTGTACAATTTCTGCGCACGTCAATTTCTAGGTCGTTCAAACCAACTCGTCAAATCTCAAGGCTACAACTTATTCAATCGTACTCAATCTACGACTTTGCATACACGCGACGCTTGCTGAGAGACTCATCAATACCCTGTATCCTCAATCGATCGATCGACATTCCTGAGGCTATCGCATACACCACTCAGGGATAAAGTCATTCAACAAATCCTCAAAACTATCATTGAATCCAAATCGACTTCTTCGAATCCCGTTCGAACCATTCCTCTAATTCCAAGCACGCTCATCTATATCGCACCGACGTTATCGTCGCTCGATAGTACCCCTATCGATAGTCATCCTTGTAGAAGCATGGAATTTCAGAACCTGAGGACCTATGAGCCAGACACTACATGCGCCAGAGCTCGGACAGAGTACTTCACAGCAAAAATATCGAATATAGACATTGAAAGAGGTCTTTTTTATTACTTATAAAAGTCTATTACATGTCTAAAAGAGATTGTACAAAGGAGAATTTCTACAAAAAAAAGATCCTAAGTCTACAGCCAGCAGCCACCATGAGCCCTCAAATAGGCGCAGCAATCACCATGCGCCCTCAGTCAGGCGCATCCCACCATGCGCCCTCAGCAGGACGCATCCTTTCAGCAGCTCAGTTATGTGCATCCTCAGTTATGTGTATCCCTTTGGCAGCTCAGTTATGTGTATCCCTTCAGCAGCCCAGTTATGTGCCGCTCTTCCAGCCAGGCTCATCGTCGTCTAAATACTTTGACTAATGAAGCATTTATTGAGCAGAACGAGGGTGGCAATCAACCCTCTAGCTGGAGGAAGAGCTCCCCAAACCGAGGAAGAGAAGAGCACCGCAAGTCGACCTGTGGCCAGGGGAGGCTTCGAAAGAGCCTCCAAAGACGAAGGAAGACCGTAATCGAAACCGCGGCTAAAGGAGCAGCTTTCAACACAACCAGAGTGGGCGACACCCACTTTGAAGGAAGAAAGAGCCCACAAAGTCGCAGTACCGTCATTCCGATCTGCGGCTCTTCCTGCACAACGAAAACGAGGCTCGAGCATCCCGATCTTTGGATACAACAGGCACCTTCTGCCTGCCTCAGAAGCCCTCGACTCCGACTTTTGGATGTAACATTCACCTTCAAGTGCATCAATGAAGACATTGCGTCGCATCTTCACCCTCGGGAGCATCTCATCAACAGAATGCACTCGAGTAAACATGTTCATTTCGGAAGAACGTGAGAGAACGAGAAGCAAACTCTCTCCATGCTACTATTTATAGGCCGGGCAAATCAAACCCATACGCCAAGTGGATGGCTCTCCGAATCCCGTGCAATAAATTTGCATTTAATGGATGAACCGGATGCTTCAAATTCAGCCAAGTCAAAACGGCTATTTAAAGCACTCGAAGATCGTAACAGTCGCACCATTAAAGACGTGTCATGAAGCGGATGCACCGGCCAGACAGCGCATCACACAGACGCACCCTTCAGCACCAAGCATATTATAGGGGATGCGCCCCCATGCATCGCCATACGCCTAGTGGAACACCGATCGATGCGCCCACTCAGCTGTCCATCGAATGTCGAAAACATTAAATGCCGAACTGAGAGAGTTGGCAGCACGACTCCCGAAGTCTGAACAGTTGACAGCTTTTTCAGAAGACGAAGCGTCGCCAACATCAGCATCATCATTACTTCCCTCCGACGGCTACTGCCACGTAGCCACCCAACCACTCGCATGCGCCTCTACAGCCATGCCCCCATATCTGTATGTGCCTCAAAAGCCATGCGCCCCAGACTTCTCTCTGATCCCGAAATACAGGAGTTAAGTCACCACTGAAGCCTCGCATGCGCCTCAAAAGCTATGCGCCCAGAATGGTTCGTGACTCCTAAAGGTTACGAGCCAAAGTCTCCTCGTGTGCCCAATCCTAGGCGCATCCTGCCAAATCATTCTCCCATCAAATCCAAAATCTCTGAGCCATGAGTCGACGACACGTGTCTTTTGACTCAGCTCACCCAAGATCTCAGCAATAGAAAGATCTTCTTCTCTGCTACGTGCCGGCTCATAACAGCAGCATGAAGAATTCAACCATTCGATCAGGGCGCATCGTCTATGTGCCTCCATCAGCAATCACCACGTGGCGTCCTCGCGTCCAGGCACATCCTATATATACGCGCATGAGCAGCCAGCCTGCAAGACTATAAATAAGAGGGATCATTTCCTTCACACACACACAGACAACAATAAAAAAACGAACAAACACACCACCAGAGAGGCAGATACAGACATTCAACGTCTTCCTCCTCTCAGTAAGCTCCAGCACCCAGAGCAATCCAGACCTTCAGAGAACCAATAACCGTCGTCAGATCGTCAACGGAGTCAACGCATTACCACTCACTCCATCGGCACAAGAAACCCAGATAAACAAAAGTGTACTCCTAGGACTACATCTAAGTCCTATACTGTAACACTGTTCTGTTTGTATTAAAATTTGCAATAAAAGAATTTTAATGGCAAACAAGCAGGCGACTCTGCTGGGGACCTCTTTCTCCTCCACCGAGAAAGCTGTGTCGCAATCTGACGATGTGAAGGTGGGCTCCTCCCACAAGACGCTGGTCGTACGCCTCAATCAACAGGCGTATGAGGAGTTCATCTCTGAAGGCAGTGCGAGTCCTTCGAAGCGGCTGCCGAAGCCGAAGAAGACCCGTCGAGTCTGGGTGCGTAAGGTCGACGCCTCGGGCACCACCACCGAAGGGGATGCGCCGATCCAGCCTTTCCTTCCTGCTGACATCCTCAGCAACCAAGATACGCCCGCCGGTGCAGCACATCTCTCGGGAAAACGTACGGTCGACCACATTCCCCAGCCATCTCCCTCTCAGGCGAGAAAGATGCATCGATGGAGCAGGGGCGCAGCCAATGCCCCATGCATCACCTCTGATGCGCCACAGAAGATCTCTGTCTTTGACAGACGCACTCGCTGTAACGGCGAGGAGAATTTGGATTCTGAGTACTATACGCCCCAGCGGCCTGGTATGAAGAAATCCAAGGCAGCACGTGCCATGCGCCCCAAACGTGCTATGCCAGCAGCAAGCCAGAAGCATGCGCTCACAATCATACGCGCTGCTGATAGTAAGCTGTATAAGATCGACTCAGGTGCTTCTGCGCCAGAAACGAGTCGACCTTCAAAGTCATTGTCTCACTTGGACGCATCTATTGCGTGCACAACCAAGTCGAGTAAGGCAAATCCAGTGGTCTTGAACTCCCGTGCCTCCTCTGGTTGTGCGTCTGAGGTCCGTTCAAGTCACTTCAAATGTTGTTCCTCTACTACTGATTGGGACGCCTGTTTGGTGTTAGATCATGGGGCGCATCACTCACCTGACCACCCCGACGCTCGGCCTTGCTATGCGCTTGAAGGGGGTGTGAAGGTGGCACTCTCCTCCAACGATTTGTGCAACGTGATCACTCACAAGCGCCGATCAGAAGAGCCGACCGACAAGTACGATGTGCCCCTCACAGGGTACACTTGTGCTGTGGTCACTATCAACTGCTGTTACAAAATGGCAGTCCCGCCAAGGCAGTCAGTGTTCAAGCGGCTGCAATCATCGACACCCCTCCGACATCGCCTCGGGAAGAAGGTGTCAACAAATGAAGAGCCAAGGGTTGCTTTATGCAACATGATCTCCTCGTCAGTCCGAAAGACGACTGGCAACTCCTCGTCCTCGTCCAAGAGCCAGCCGAGGAAAACCAAGGCGAATGTCTCATCCTTTGGAGTGTTTCAAGGCACTTGGGAGAGAAAGAAGATATCTTGGAGGAAGCTGGGGGTAGTCAGACCCTTGTCGAGCCTCCTTCCGAAGACGAAGCTGTCTTCCAAACTACAGCTGAGGCCGATCTTCTCGAAGTCAGCCTCCCGGACATCGCTGAGGGTCATCTAGCCCCTGTCCTTCAAGACGAGGGTGTCCCCCAAAACACAGCCGGGGGTAGTCTAGCCCCCACGGATCCGAGTCTCGGCGACGAAGAAGTCCTTCCGAAGGAGGATGCGCTACTCACCAGCATATTTGTCGAAGCACTGAAGGAAGTGGCGTACGACTGGTACTGCAGCCTCCCTAACAATGCCATATCCTCCTTCGACGACCTGACGCGCCTTTTCCTCGACCGTTTCTACGACGGCAGAAAGGACATGACAATGGCGTCCCTTATAGAGATACGCCAGAAGGAGAAGGAAACGGTTCGAGTGTTCATTGAATGTTTCCGCCAGGCCTGCTTCAGACTGCCCCCGGGCATGCCAGAACATGCGCTCTTCTCCTCCTGCAGCATGAATATGCTGCCTGCAGTCAAACTCTGGCTCAACTCTACTCTGCCTCCCGACTGGAGCTCCTTGATCATTGAAGCAGAAGCCGCGAAAAAGAAGGCAGCCAATGCTCGTCTTCTGGGAGTCACTTTCCCTGCCTTTGAGGACAAGGGAAAACGGCCTGCAGCCAACAACCCCGAACGAGACACGAAGGGGAAACAGGCGTTGACTGTCAATGCCTCAAAGGGTGCGTCAGCACCTACTCAGAAGCCTCCACCTGCACCAAGGCCAAAGGAGGTTTATTCGTTCAACGACGAAGACATCCTGCAACTCTTTGAGATACTGAAGCAGGGTGACAAGATCAAGCTGTCGGACCTGAAGCGTCCCGACGAGGTTGGGAAAGTGGACAACCCAAGGTACTGTCACTACCATCGGTTTGTCGGACACCCAACCAAGGACTGCTATGTCCTCAAGAATTACATCCAGCGCATGATCAACACGGATGTGATCTCCGTCGACTATGAGGAGAAGACGGTGTCAGCCAACCTGGTTTCACTCCAGTTTGGCACCTTGCCGTCGACTACAACACAAGATGGCGTCGTCCCCATCCCTAAGGCGACAATGGAGGTGGTTAACTTACCACCTACTCGTGACAATGTGAGTGGACTCATCCCACTCACCACATCTCGGAGAGAGATCCTCTGGGTTCACCCTGATCTTGTCTCCGAGGTGACTCAACCGGAGGTACGCCCTACCTCCAAATCCAAAGGCAGGAAGATCAAGTCTTGCCGCATGGTCTCTTCTTCAGCAGAAGAGGCACTTCCTATACAGACGCGTTCACAACAGAATGCCCAACCCGACGAAGCTACCGTCGAGGTGGTACCTCCTTGCACCGTCCCTGCTGTCTAGGAGGAGGGCCCGTCTAAGCCCCCAGCAGCCAATAAACAGAAGCAGATAGAGGCCCGCTTCGATAGGCCTCTGCGAAAGGAAAATGCTTCGGGGTTAGCCAAGCCCCACAACTTTGACATACTGGAACCACTGGCCAGTACTCCCGCCCGCCTATCTCTGTTTAAGCTCCTTCGTCTTTCCAAGGACTCCCGAGAAGCTCTCTGTGAAGCTCTGAAGGATGCTGAATCCTTTTTCAGTTAGGTCAAGCAGCCTAAAGATCTCTCGACTGTATGCACGCACTGCCACTGTACGAATGAGGTTATCCCCAATATAACCTTCACCCAACAGGACATGTTGCTCAAGCACAACCGACACAATAGGCCGCTGTATTATACAGGGTATATCGATTCAATCAAGGTGAAGCGGATTCAGATCGATCTGGGGTCTTCCCTCAGCATCATCCCGAAGACGCTGCTCTCAACACTGGGGATCCCAATGTATCGGTTGGCGCCTTCCAATACAACTATCAGTGGCTTCAACGCCAGCAAAAGCGAGCCGTTAGGCAAAATACGACTAAAGTGCCATATCGGTAACCTCAGAACCGAGGTCACTTGTTATGTCGTTGACGTCGAAGTCAACTACAACCTGCTGTTGGGTCGCCCATGGCTGCATGAGTACATGGTGGTGCCATCCACGCTCCACCAATGTATGAAGTACGTGTCCACCAACAACGTCATCCGGACGGAGTTCGCGAACATCGACCCTTTCAAAGGGATTGAAGCCTACTTCACGGATTCTGACTTGTACAAGTCACCTGACGAGGAGGAAGCCAATGATGCTGATGACGAAGCAGAAATGGCAGCAGAGCCGGACATGGAGCCTGAGGTCATCTCCGACGCTCCTTTGAAGATCCGACTCAAAGGCAAACCGCCTCCGAAATTGCCTCCCATGAGCATTAAGCTGCTCGAGAAAGCACCAGCTGTTCCTGAAGCTCCCCTGAAGATACGGCTCAAAGAAAAGCCGTCTCAAACATCGGCTCCCCATGTGGCGAAACTACAGGGGAAGGCGCCAATCACCGGAGGCACAGTGGAGGCACCTCTGAAGGTGCGTCTTAAAGGCAAGCCGCCGCCATCCAAGCTGCCAGAAAAGGCCCGCATAGTCCTCTCGGACACCAAGTCCAACGTTGTGGTGGATTCTTCCAATCCTACTCCAGTACTCACGGATGAAGAGCTAGGGAAATATATCTCTGCAGATGTAGATGCCCCATCTCTGGACAATGTAATCCCGTGGGATAAAATCTCGTATTTTATCAATAATAGAGTATCTTTTAATTATTCTAGTCTTTCATATTGGAATGCCATGTATACATTAGATAACGCTCTACGGTCGTTGCAAACACAAATAACGACCGCCCATCATGTAAATCGAGTAGTCCCGTCCCAAGGGGTCTGTTACATAGTCCTGCCACGGAATCGAGACGAAGAACCCATCATCTTCGGCAAAGTTGAGCGTCATCAAGACCTCCCGCCACTCGAGCCAGAACCAGATACCGGCAAAATGCAAGTCTATCGGTACACGGACAAGGCAAAGTACCTCATCCAAAAGATGGATTACGACCTAAAAAGCGACAAAGGCCTGAACTACGGCAAGGGTCGACGTCTTCTCCTCTGGCTTCCGACACCTAAAGGAAAGCCGCAGGACTACTACAATAAAACTCGACGGGGGGTAGGCTATGTCATGCCACCGTCAACTCCGGAGAGTTCAGACGCAGAAGAGGTAAAGCATTCTCACTCGTCCGAAGCATCGACTTGGGATTCCGATGCCAGCATCGGATCAGTTTTCAAGAAAGTGCTGTCAGCCAACATGACATCAGCACAACCTCAAGAAGATGGAGGCCAAACGCTAGAATTCTTTGAAGAAGAACCTTGGGCTCAACGCCTGGGAGAACAGTGGGAATCCTGTTTTGAACTACGTGAACCTCCCACCGAGGACGAGGTCGAGCAGATCGACCTTGGGGATGGATCTTCTTCCAAACCCATCTTCGTCAGCAAAAGCCTAAAAGGAGAAGATCGAGAATCTTTAATCTAGCTGGCTAAGGAGTATATCGACTTTTTCGCCTGGAGCTATGAAGATATGCCGGGACTTGACCCCCAGATCGTAATGCATAGGCTGAACATCTTACCTGATGCCAAGCCTATCAAACAACAACAACGACGCTTCCGTCCGGACATCATGAACGCCATCGATCAGGAGGTGGATAAACTCTTGACCAGCGACTTCATCCGTGAAGAACAACACCCAGATTGGGTAGCCAACGTCGTCCCCGTCACCAAGAAGAATGGGAAGATACGAGTTTGTATCGACTTTAGGGACCTCAACTCTGCTTGCCCGAAGGAAGAATTCTCGCTTCCAATCACCGACGTAATGATCGACAACACATATGGCTTTGAGCGCATGTCTTTCATGGACGGGTATTCGGGCTACAATCAGATCAAGATGTTCCCCGATGACGCAAAACACACATCATTCAGGACTCCAAAGGGCATTTTCTGCTACACAGTGATGCCCTTCGGCTTGAGGAACGCTGGTGCGACATACCAACAAGCTATGAGCACCATTTTCCGTCAGCATGTTCGCAAGACAGTCGAATGCTATGTTGACGACATCGCAGTCAAGAGCCGTCTTAAAGGAGATCACCTACAAGACCTCAAGACAGTCTTCGATCTCATGCGAGCGCATCAGCTCAAGATAAACCCCGCTAAATCCTTCCTGGGGGTTTCTAGCAAAAAGTTCCTAGGCTTCATCATCACGGCGAAAGGCATTCATGTCGATCCCGAGAAGACCAAAGCCATCCTCGATATGGACCCTCCGAAGAACCTTCGAGAACTTCGAGGCTTACAGGGGTGTCTGGCATATATCCGAAGGTTTATAGCAAACCTTTCTGGCAAGTGTCAACCCTTCACTCAGCTCATAAAGAAGGAAGTCTCTTACGTCTGGACAGAAGAGTGCCAAAAGGCTTTCGATGACATCAAGGCTTATCTGACAAGCCCGCCAGTCCTGGTGGCACCCGTCGCCGGCAAACCATTTATCCTCTACGTCCGTGTCATGAATCATTCCTTCGGTGCTCTGCTAGCTCAGAACAACGATACAGGCTATGAGCAAGCAATCTACTACCTCAGTCGAACTCTGATCGGGGCCGAACACCGGTACAACCCCGTTGAAAAGGAGTGCTTGGCTCTGGTATTTGCCATCCAGAAGACTCGTCATTACGTCTCGGGCCAGACAATTCATGTCATTTCCTGAGTCAATCCGCTCAGAGTCCTCATGACGAAGCCATGATCATTAAACTCCTGGCTTGCCATATGGGCGATCTTGCTAACGCCATACAACATGGTGTTTATTCCACAAAAAGCTGTTAAGGATCAAGCTCTAGCCGACTTCTTAGCTGCACACCCCATTCCAGAGTCTTCAAGACTCTATGAAGACATCCCGGATGAGGTCCAAGAATCAAACGTCACCGAAGAAGGCTCCGTCTGGCAGATATTTTTTGATGGCGCTTCAAGAACAGGCCCCAAAGGCCAAATCATCGCTGGAGTGGGGGTGGTATTAGTCTCCCCCGATCAGCTGGTCATCCAGTGTGCTTACTCCCTTTCAAAGCCGTGCTCCAATAACGTTGCTGAGTACAATGCGCTTATTATAGGACTCCAGCTGGCACAACAGCTGGGGATGAATCATCTGGAAGCCTATGGCGACTCAAAACTCGTCGTAAACCAGATCAGAGGGCAATACGAAGTTCGCCATGAAGATCTGATCCCTTACCATGAAGTTGCATTGAACATCATTTTAGCCTTCACCGACTTCTTCATCGAACACGTACCTCGTTTGCAAAATCTAGAGGCTGATGCCCTGGCTAGCCTCGCAGCCTCATTGGCAGCACCCTTCGGGACTCAACACTACGTCACAGTGGTGGGTCAAGACTTGGTCTATCCTAAAAACAACTTGTGCGCACGAGTGGCCCATGCCATGTCAACTAGTGCCGGTGTTAATGACCGAGACTGGAGATTCTCGTTCATCGACTTTGCTATCTACAGAATTCTTCCAGAGGACCCGAAAGAAGCCGTCTCAGTCAGAAGACGCTCTTTTCGATTCTACTACGATACGGCTACTAAAATGTTGTACCGACGCTCCTACGATGGACTTCCCCTTCGATGTTTGTCCAACGAAAAAGCAGCCGAAGCCCTTCGAGAAGCTCACGATGGAACCTGCGGGGCCCATCAACCTGGCCCTAAGTTGCAGGACCGAGTGCGACGCATGGGATACTACTGGCCAACCATGGCCGCTGACACTGTCGAATATGCTAAGAAGTGCCATGCGTGCCAGCTTCACGCAGACTTCTTTCATACACCGTCAGAACCACTACATCCTACAGTCGCCTCCTGGCCCTTTGAAGCTTGGGGCATGGACATTGTGGGACCAATCACCCCTCCTTTATCGAGAGGATACCGCTTCATCCTAGCCATCACTGACTACTTCTCCAAATGGACAGAAGCAGTTCCACTGGCAGAAGTGAAAAGCTCCAGGGTGATCAGCTTCATCAAACACCACGTCATCTACCGTTTCGGAGTACCCCGGAGGATCATCCACGATAATGGTCCTCAGTTCATCAGCCATGTTTTCAACAGATTCTGTGACAAGAATCTCATTCAAAACGTGGCATCAACCGCCTACAAACCGACAGCAAACGGATTGGCCGAGGCGTTCAACAAGACTATCGTCAGGCTACTCAAATAGGTCGTGTCATCCAACAAACGCGACTGGGACGAAAAGCTCAACGAATGCCTTTGGGCCTACCGTACGACGGTACGGACACCAACAGGCAACACACCATTCTCTTTGGTCTACGACAGCAAAGTGGCACTGTCGCTCGAGATCCAGATACCCTCTCTTCGGGTAGCGATCACAAACCAATTCACAGAAGAGGACAATCAATGTCGTCGTCTGCGGGAACTGGAGGCACTTGACGAAAAGTGTCTCCTAGCTCAACAACACATCGAATGCTACCAAGCCCGTATATCACAGGCTTTCAAAAAAAAGGTCAAACAGAGGACTTTTCAAGTAGGCGACCTGGTTCTGGCAGCCAGGAGGCCGATGGTGTTGACTCACAAAACACCAGAAAAGTTCGAGCCCAAGTGGGAAGGACCTTTCATCATAAAGACGGTATACTCAAACGGTGCTTACCTCCTCGCCAAACCCAATGGGGACTTGTTTATGATGCCCATCAACGACAAGTTCCTGAAGAAGTATTACTCTTGACATCTTCCAGACATGTACCTCCACAAGGGGATCTGTGGACCCAATCATCAGGTGTCACCCCCAGTTTCCAGAAACAGGGGTATTTTTGTCATTTTTTTTCATTTTTATTATTTTAAAATTATTTATTTATTTATTGTAATATTTTGGGGTTATTTGAGTCGGGTTCGAATTTCAGCTCAATCCGACTTGAAACGGGGACCCGGGGTAGTGTTGACCCTAGTGGACCCACACACTAGTTAGCCATGGCCCACATGTCATTTATTTTAGTTAGTGACTAGGCTAAATTATTTGGATTAGGATTTATTTGATTAGTGTGTTAGAATGACTAAACTAGCCCCGACTTGAAACCCCCTTTTAATGTATTGTTAATAGGCTAGAGGGGGGTAATTTTGGCATTTCAAAATCATCCATAGCAGCCCTCTAGTAGCCGGCCACCTATATGAAGGGATAGGCATGAGTCCCTTTGATATTTCCTATTCTTTCCATCTCATTTTCTCTCTCTTATTCTTTTCCAAATTTCTAGAGAGCATCCCTACCATTTTCATCTCCAAATCAACTCCTCCTTCCACCAAATCTTCTTCTCTCCTCCTCTACTCCATGAAAGGAAGGTGCTAGCCAAGTTTGGAAGGATTCGGAGCTCGTTTGTGTCCATTTGGAATCTCTACGTGTCGGGAGGCCTTTTTCCTTTGAATCTCTCTTCCGAAAGGTATAATCTCTTCTCTAAACCATTCCTTCATGCATATAGGTCTATTTTGAACCAGTAGGAATGACCCCCATGGTGGTGTGTCCATTTGAGTCCATTTCGTGTCCATTTGGGCACTTGTAGAGGTGTCCTATGTGTAGGTTTGTGTCCATGTGGGAAAACCCCTATTTGGACACATGGAGAATTATTTATATATTGATTTTATATTATTCTAATATTTATTCCAGATTTTACAATGTGTTTAGATTGAGTTTCCTATGTATCATAGTGTATCATATTACCTATATCTATATATGTATATATATGGTGATATATTAATCTCTATATATGTATATATATAATATGGTTATATATATATATGTGAATATATATTATGGCATATAGTGTGTGTTCTTGTGTTGTGGATTTGGTACGTGGTCGGCCAAGTTTGGAGGATGGTGTGTGTGTTAGTGTGAAGGGGTGGTGTTTGATAATATGTGTGTGTGTGTTTATGTATGTGGAGAGTATTGAGAGAGTTAGAGATTAGAGTGAGAGAGAGAGAGATGAGAGGACTTGAGATGGTGTGTGATATATATATTGAGAGTGGTTGTGTATTTGTTTTGAGTGAGAGATTGATTGGAGAGGGAGGGGGAAGGACAGCCCAGGGGACTGCTGTGAATAGCACAGCAGTAGCAGCCAAGTTAGGCACTGCTGTGCAGTGCCATGAGGGGGAGGGAAGGCCCCACTTGACAGCCTATTCAAGCCCCAAGCCACCACATTGCAGTATCAAAATCAGTCCCATTCCTGCCTACACAAATCAGTCATACACACCCCTAAAACAGTAGTCCATATATTGCTGTCCTTAGCAGACCAAACCATGGGCAAACCAGCCTATAGGATCCCCCACATTCCAGCCTTGTTAGCACCCTCCAAACTACACCAAGGCAGCCTTAAACTCAGTCCATATTAGCCTTGCATTCAGCCCTATAGGAACCCCTTGAGCCATCCCAAATCAGTCCAGTTTGTACAGTGGTTGGCAGTCCATAGTGCTGTCCACATTTAAGCCTATATTTCAGTCTCACAAAGCACCCTAAAACAGTCCCCTTCACCCTGACATGGCCCCTCAAAACCCCATTCAAATTCAATCCAGAATTCTACCCCATTTTGCTGTCAAAAATCTGTCATTTATAACCCCCACATTTTATCTATATACTTGATCTAAACCTGTCCTATAACTTGCCAAAACAGTCCCATTTCAAGCCCCCTTATCCTTGTTGCCTGTCACCAAAAACATGTTTCAACTGTCCATTGATACCCCCAATACCTGTCCTCAAATCAGTCCATGAATGGACAGTTGTAACCCCAAAACTTGTCCTATCATTGCCTATATTTCAAACCTATACCTGTCCCAAAACAGGTCCTAAAAATCTGTCCCATAGCAACTTCATTCAGTCCATAAATAGCCAAACACACCCCCTTGATAGCTGTCCCAAACCACCCTTTAGTACACCACATATTGCTGTCCTATACACAGCTATGGAAGCCCCTTCACCTGTCCCCACAACCCCAATCCAGTCCCCTATTTGACAGTCCATACCCTGCCTTAAACCCACTCTAATTTAGTACCATGACACTCTACATTCAGCCTTGTATGACAGCCCTATAAGCCTATGTGTTGTGTGTGTGAGTGTATCTAGTTGTGAGGATGTAAGTGTGTGTTTGTAAGCCTAAGAGTGAACCAAAACCATTGGGTGTAAGCCTATGTATACCCATGTGTGTGAGTTTGTATAGGAACCTATAGATGAGCCAATAGGTAGCTATTTGCCTAGGTGTATGTGAACCTATATGTGACTATATGTTGTGAGTGAGCTAGTTAGAGTGTGTGGTGTGAGCTATTATATAGGTGGGTATATGTGAGTTCTATAGGAGAGTCTACATGTGAGTCTATATACTATATGTGTGTGTGTCTAGATATGGATATATAGGTGTATATATATGTAACTATATATCATGGTATAAGGGTAAGGTAAGGGTAAATGTCCAACATGTGGTCTAAGATAACTTAGATGACCTAGATACTAGGATTTCTTGGTAGTATAGGATAGTATCTAGCTATTCTAGGAAACCTAGGCTAGTATTCCTAGGTTAGAGTGGTATTGGACAAGGTATTGGTATTTACCTTGGTAAGGTAATATAGGTAATACATAGAATAGGGTATTTGAGTTTGGAGTCTAAGATAGAGTTAGAACTTGGTTCCTTTGGTTGGTAATGATCAAATATAGTGCTCATAGACTAGTTTTGACGTCGGTTGACCATTTTGACCAAAAGTCAACAAAAATCAACCGAGAGTCAAACTTAGCCTTTAAGCGACCAGATTTGACCAAAACCAAACTAGAGTTGACCAGTTGACTGAAAGTCAACAGTTGGTCAACATGTGACTTGTTTGATCTAGGGTTGACTCCGTGTTGACCAGAGTTGACCAGAGTTGACTTTTTGACAAAAAGTTAACTGTAAGTCAACCCTTGACCCAAATTGACCTAGTTTGACTTGGATTGATTTCCTGTGACCTTGTTTAACCTTGATTGTCCTAGTATGGCTCAGTATGACCTAGTTTAGCTTGGTGTGACTTAGATTTGACTTAGATTTGACCTAGATTGACCTAGATTCATTTAGAATGCATTATAATGCATCTTTTATCATTCTTGGACTCATAGTGACTTGTACTGTTCTATAGGAGACAGACACCACTCCTCGGACATTATATTCTCTTCAGACACTCAGGCTATCAGGCGAGTACATTCTCTGACCGTTTCATACTTGTATGGATTTACATTCTTGCTCTAGATTATTGTACTTGATGCTAACACGATCATTATCACGGATTGGTACTATATGGATCTTCTTCTGAGATGTTATCTTCTTGTATTCACTAAGTACATATTGTAATGTGCGTTTCACTTACATGTTGTATTTATTGAATACCCTTATCATTGTACACTCATTGTGGATATTGTACTCTCAGTATCACATTGAGCCATTGTACAAGCCATTGTACAAGCCATTATATAAGGTAACGTAACTGAATTGTATCCTTGTGTATTAATTGGGGAGGGAGAGTAGAAATGGTTATGTGATCAATCCTATTGTATAAGAAATTGTATATGTCCATTGTACACTCACGTACAAAGGAGTCCTATTTTATTGTATAACCTAACCCGTTTACATAACCATATTGTACTCTAAATCACAGTAGGCTTACAGTTCTTACTTATCATATTTAGATATTTCCTGTTATCAAATCTCTACTATTTTTCATATACTTCTTTCTTTCAGCGTTTCATGTACTTTACTCTATTGCATGCTTTATATTTTCTAACTCGATATGAACTGCGTGAGATGTTTTGTGCTCGCTCCCGTCCTGACTGGACCTGTTGAAAATATTACAGAGGATGAGGAGGAGGCCTGCGTAGACACCTACTATGGGGCAGCTGTAGATGCCATGTGTGACCCAGATTTCCAGCCTGATCTACTAGCTTAGAGACTGAGGCTCCCTAGTCTAGGTTTTCTATTTCTGTCATGTGATATCTAGATTGTATATATTCTTTTATTTCAGTGTTAGAGTCTTGTATTGAGCTGGATGTTCTGATTTGTTATGTCAGTAGACACTTAGACTCTCTGGTTGTATTTATGTGGTTTTTCCTTCATTCCAGTATTTATCTATCTATCTTTCTATCTTTCATTCTGCTTTAGATGTGATTGAGACTGTATATTGCTATGTCACCTCCATTCGGAGTGTATATACTGTACAGGTACCTTTATATTGTTAGATGATTGACCTAGGACAGCGTTCTACCGTCGATACTGCGGCGTAGGCTGGACGTTGTTACGTTCTCGTACCCTTACAGTGGGTGCGGGTCGTGACATCAGGGCTCACATGCAATTTCCTTCCACAAAATCATACACTTTCGTAACCCAGCTGTTCCGTAGCATCCTCCAGTAGAAGGGCAACCACGTCCACATCACCTCTGAGTTGTCCCCCTACACCCTACAAAGCAGAATCTTACATCCCATAAGACTACGCTACCCATCATGTTTACCACGTCCACATTATCTCTGAGTAAACATCCCGTACAGTCAACCCCTGCGTTGCCGTACATTAATCACAGAACTTCCATGTCCACAATACCTTTGAGTAGTTCCGCGTATCCTCTAGAATCATTCCTACCACGTCCATACTACCTCTGAGTGGGAAGATTCTATCATTTTGAATCCCATATTTGCCACGTCCACATTACCTCTGAACAAACATATTGGTTCTTTTAAACTTATTATCTGTACCTAAAAATCAAGGTGCACAAAAGATAATAGGTCCACACAAATTATCAAGTTCATGACAGCAAAAATGAACACATCATAGAAAATTGTGTACTTCTTTATTTTCTAAAAAAAAGGAGAGTAAAGGATTACACTATCCCCAACAAGAGTTGCAAATACACAAAGAGAAGAGACTACAAGCCCTAAACATCCCCAGGATTGGCTGAAAGCTCTTCAATTCGATGCCTCAAGTCTGCCGCCCGAGTCTCCACAGTCGCCAAGACTCGACGTTCAGCTTCTTGACGTATTGCTTCAATAGCCTCAGGAGAAGTATCATTTTCATGCTTCTCATCCAGCTGCTGCCGCTGCTGAGCCAAAGTAAGAGCCCGATGGGTAAAAGCTGCCTCCACAGTCGCCAAGACTCGACGTTCAGCTTCTTGACGTATCACTTCAATAGCCTCAGGAGAAGTATCATTTTCATGCTTCTCATCCAGCTGCTGCCGCTGCTGAGCCAAAATAAGAGCCCGATGGGTAAAAGCTGCCTCCTCCTTCTTGAATGCTACGTGTTCAGCCTGGACACGTTCGGCGTCTAATAGAAGTCGGGCCCGTTGGTCCTCAAGGCGGCGGATATGGACATCAATCTCCGTGATACTAGTGTCCAACACAGCTCGCGCCTCCACCGTCTCCCGTATAGACTGAGACAATTGCTCCACTGCAGCTTCAGTCTCAGCCACTTCACGTTTCCAGACACTCACGGTAGCCTGGTAAGAAGACTCAGTCTCGGCGATCAGCTTCTCCTTCTCCGCATCAATCAGGACGGAGAGGTCGTTTCGCCGGATGCACTGTAGTTCGGAAAGCCGCTGGTCCAACTCGACCACGGAGGCTTCTAGAATGTCGACCATATGATCGTGGCCCTGATGAAGACGGATCAGGTTGATATGAGGCATTGCCAGAGTTCTTGCCGTTGTAAAACTTCCATTGGCGTCCATCACAGCCGATACACCCCTCTGCAGCATTTTATACACTGCCTCGATGATAAATTTCACGTATTCATCTGCATCCGCCAGCACCTGCGGCGTCATAGCAGGAGTCGGAGGAGCTGCTTTAGCAGGTGGACCGTAAGAAGGCCCACCTGCCTCAATCTGCGAGGCTGGGCCCTCGGTATCAACAGGCTCTTCAACAACAGGGGCTGGACTACTAGCCCGAGGAGCCAAAGGAATTGAAGAAGCCGAGGCAGGCGTCGAGATAGTACCCCAAGTGAAAGAAGCAACAGAGGG
Organism: Iris pallida; assembly: GCA_029216955.1. Taxonomy (NCBI): domain Eukaryota; kingdom Viridiplantae; phylum Streptophyta; class Magnoliopsida; order Asparagales; family Iridaceae; genus Iris; species Iris pallida. The sequence goes on from JANAVB010015800.1 coordinate 6,480,726, forward strand.
TTCCATCAAACCCTTACCCTTCCCAAACTCGGAAGAACCCCCGACGTCAGTGGCCACCTCATCAGCCCCTAACGTATTATCAGCAGCCAGTACCTCCCCTGGCAGAACGGGGAGATCAACACTTGTCTCCTGACTCGCCCCTGAAGTCAGGACCGCCAGACGAGTCTTCTCATCAAATCCATATACAGGGACAAGATCTGTCGCTACCTCCTGATCGGTAGCCTCCTCAGCTTTTGCTGCTGAGTCTGGGGTAGGGCTCGACAATGATGCAGCCGACCTTCTCTCATCACGACAAGGAGAGGAACCAACCATCTCCTCTGTTCCAACCATATCTATTGTTCCCGCAACAGACTCTTACAACTCTGGAGCGACGTCATCCAAAGACGACGAACTCCACTCTACTTCATCATCACGAAGCCCCGTGTCCGCTGGACCCTCAATGTCCAAGGCCCCCACGGCACCATCCCGGAAGTTGCTGCAACCTTCGCGTCTCTTCCGACAAAGTCTGGAGAAATTGGAACCTCCGCAGGATTATCTTCAGGATTCTCCTCCATTGGAGACATTACCATCGGAGGAATGCGCTCGTCAGAAGAGCTTGCCACCTCCTTCGGTTCACTGACACCCGGTTTCGAAACACGGGTCTTCTTCTTCGGTGATCCCTACAAGAAGAAAAGCACAAGTCACCAAAATGACAAGATGAGCCAAAATTATGGAGGACTCTTTACCTCAGCAAGAGCTGATTCCACTGGCATTACAGACGGCGTTCCCGTAGCCTTTGGAATCATGGCTCTTCTCGACCTTTTTGGTATAGATGAACCGGCTTCTGCGTCGGCCCGTCTCTTTCCAACAGAAGGATCTCTCACTGATGCTGCAGTAGCAGCCTGATTTCCCGCCAATTCTGATGGACGATATGACCGAGCTGCTATCAACATATTCGCCGTAGCTTCCAGCTGAGTTCCAATGATGAAACTAATCTTCCTATCATAACCTGGAGATGCAGCATTCATTGTGCAATACAGTTTAAAGGTCGAATACAAGATCTGTGGCCGAGGGTTGCAAACTGGCGCAGTAAAATAAACACCAGTGCACCCGGTATTATAATATTGCCAGCCCCGGGCTCCATCCAGCAAACTCTCGATGAACCCCAGACTGTTACTGGGATTCCGTAACATTAGCTGGGTATAGCCAAACTGGCGAGCGAACCGGCTGGGCAGATATGGCTCCAGATAACACCTATTTTGGTTGCAGTAAACCAAGTGAGAAGGCCGAATACTTTGCAACCAACGAAAACTCCATTTCGGCAGAGTAATCTCATCTTCACCTGAGTCGTCTAAATCTTGGTCAGCCTCGAAACCTTTAAAGATGGGGCCGACCTTGACAATCTCCCACCCCTGAAGGTAGGACAAAACTCTCCTACAAACGGGGACGCCAGTGTATAACCACTTCCTCTTTTAGAAGCGGCGGATAAAGGCATCACCTTCAATGTGATCCTCCTCCGGACCTGGACTCATCACGTTCGGATGATGCAGAATCAACCATCCCATAAGATAATGGAATGGTAGTTCGGCCCAGGAAAAATTGTTGTTTCTACCTCTCCCTGTTTGCCATAAAATATAAAAGAGCAGAACAATTATCGGAGGACTGGACTTTTACTTCACGTTACAAACTCGCTTGTACAAAGAAAGCCTAGGGACGAAAGCCTAGGTACAGCAGTCTAAGTACAATTATTTACTTTAGATTCTGGGGGGTGACGATAGAGGCTCGGGAAAGCTACGACAGCTCTGTCTTACTCCTTGGACGATCGGTATGCCGCCTTGGCTCCAGAAGATTGCTTGGCGTTGAAGAAATGCTCTCTTTGCCCTCTCTCTGCTTTTTCTCTCTAAGTATATGGTGCTCTCTCTAATCTCGAAAGTCCTCTCTGTATGTATGTGTGCGTATGTATATCCTGCAAGGGAATGACACCCTACTATTTATAAGAATGGAGGGACCTCATTAGGGTTCACAATGATTGCCCCTTAAAGTGGCGGCGGCCTATTGATCGATCAATCTGGGCCATTAATCTTGAGTGTGATAAATCTGGGCCATTTAGTGTAGATTGCACCAAATCCTATCAATAATTAATGCTGATTGGAATAAATCTCCGTGGTGATGATTTGCTGATGTCTGCGAATCTGAATGAATAAATTTAATTTATTATCCTGCCACGTGTCCCAGATTATTGGGATTTGACCCAATCTTTGATTACAGTAAATCTGGGAAATTGATTGGCTTTATGACACGTGTCCGGGAGTCACTGAGTCGCAGGAGGGAAGAGCCGCATAAGGATTGAACCGTATAAGGACTGAGCCGCATACGCCTGGCCATGTGGCAGGGTTGCCTGAGGAGTGGCCTCTGAATCTCTGAACCGCATGATAATCTGAGCCGCATGGAGATGATCCTTGTGAGCCGCATAGGACTGCATTTGCTTGAGCCGCATAGGGTTGTTTCGATCTGGGCCGCATAGGACAACTTCAGCCTGAGCCGCATAGGGAGTCTCCACTCGAGCCGTATATAACCGTCCACGTGTCTAGGCTGCGTGGCATTTTCTGGATCTCGGGAAGTTGTGCCAGAGATTTTTTTTTTGATTTCCTAGGATTCTGTCATTATGACAGAGTCATAATTATCTCTTTGTGTCAGACCTATCGTTTCGTCAGAGTGGTCAGCCGTCCAATCAATTAATGCAGTATAGTACGAAGGGGAGGACTGTTTGTAATGCCACGTGTCCTTTCTTCTGAGCCGCATGGAGATCACAGAGCCGCATAGGCTCGTTGAGCCGTATGGGTCCTCTGAGCCGCATGGGCTTTCTGAACCGCATGGGGTTTCCTGGCCGCATGGCTCTTTCTTTATTATTTTTTATGCTTCTACAAGACCCCCTTCAAAGTTTTCAATTTACAAAATTGAAATACTTTGAATAAGAAGCATGGCCGTGTGGAAGCTCTTTCTAGCCGCATAGATGTCTTGGCCGCATGGAAGTTTCAGCCGCATGGAAGTTTCAGCCACATGAACTTTTAAGACGCAGAGTTGTTTCAGCCGCATGGATGGCTTAGCCGCATAGACTCTTTGAACCGCAGGGGTGTCTCAGCCGCCTAATTTTTTGCCACGTGTGCGTGTCTTTAATTGCCTAAAATTCACTTTTTGAGCCGTCTTTTAGGGGGAATCCCGAGGATTGGTTCATTAAATCTCTGGATTTTAAGCCCCGGGTGAATCTTCTTTATGGGAGAGGGGGCAAAATCCGAGGAGTCGGTTTTGTCTTTATACGAGGCGGTTTTAGTACTCCACGTGTCTTCCCCCTCTCGTCCTTCTATAAATAAGAGGAGTCTGAGAGAGAGAGGTCTTCTTTTCGAATCTTTTCCTATCCCGCTCTTCATCTTCTTCTTGATTGATAATGGCTTCCAAGAAGACCGTCGCAACGAAGAAGGCAGCGTCCTCGTCGACCGCGACGGCAAAGGGCAAGACTGCTTCTTCTTCGACTGCGGTCGCTCCACCACCGATCGTCGTCCCCGCGGCTCATCCTGACGTTCATCCCCCCATTGCTGGTAAGGACATTGCAAGGGCTAAAGAACCCTAACCGCTATGGCTACGTCGCATGCTTTATGCACGAGCCTTTATGAGTCGCATATCCGGCCTATGGTCGAGCTGCGAGCCGCCTAAGAATAACTGCTGTGACCGTATACGCGCTCTGTAGCCGTATGAGCTATGCTGAGCCGCATGGATTCGCATAAATTTTGTCTGTCACGCGATCAGTGCAAATTTTGTCCGAACCCTAAGGGCCTTATGAGAGCACTGCCGTATAAATTTTTACTGAATAGGACCACATAAGCATTCCCCCGAGATTAAGCCGCATAAGGCTTCATTGGCGCCGCATGAGGCTATGTTAAGTTGGAACCGTATGGGTGTTTTCTTGAGCCGCATGAGGCTTGGAAGTACCCGATCATTTCTTTTTTATCCCTCTTTTTAACTTAACTTTCTCTGTCTTCTTTTCAGTGAATCTGCCGGTAAATGCTGCTGGAGAACTCCTGGTAGGTAGTGCCCAAGCTGCTCTGGGTTATAGGTACGACTATATTGTTCAGCATATGGCGGATCAGTTTCCAAGTGACGAACCCCCGGCTAGACTGAATGCCATCAAGAATCAGTCTTTCTATTTCCTTAACGCTATAATAAACTTCGGGAAATTCGAAGGGGAATATTTGAAGCATGCGTTCTTTTTTGGAGACGCCTTGACTGTGGAGAACAGTCATGTTCTGGAGGTGTCGGAGAATTGGAGTTTTGTCTCTCATGGGATGGCGATCCGCATCCCCCAAATGGAGCGACACTTCCCATTATCTTGATTCAATATACTCCCATTGGACCGGAAGATGGGAGAAACTTTAACCCCTATCCGAGGTGGGATGTTTGTGGGTAACATCCATTATAACAACAATCTGAAGTCAGTGACTGCCGGAAAGGTGCACACTAGCTGTTCTGTAACAGGATTGGTCCCAGGTACTTTCTTAAATGTGTCGGGCCCTAATTTCACCTTTTCTATCGCCGACACTTTTATAAATCAACTTGCTCGGAAGGGCTTCTACCCCATTGGCCGGTTGATGCTCCCTAGTTGGATACATCCTATTCCCTCGTGGACCAACCTGTCTATGTGGATCTTGCAGAAGTATGAGGCCTTTTTATGTGAGATTGGCCTTTACCATGCTATTCGAGGCACCAGCCATGGCTTGTCCATAAACAAGAAGTTGTGAATGTCTCTGCTGGAGATGTATAACTGCCGTACGGGAACCTTCCATACACCCGTAGGGGAAATGGGGCTTGCATTCCATGAAATGCACGCGGTCTCCAAGCTCCCTTGGGGGGACGAAGCTTTCGAGGCGTATACTCCCACGAATGAGGAGTTCGAAGATTTGGAAAGGCGGTATCCCGGCTTCGTGGCTCTGTACCAAGAGATATTGTGCCACTATAGCACATGTCATCAGATAGCCCAAAAGGATAGCAACTCGGAAGGGAATGCCCCCCACACCAAGGACTGGGTGCGCTATCTCTTCCCAACGGATGCCTCCGGTCGAGTTACCTTCCGTCGCCCTCGATCCCGGGAGGCAGTTAAAGATTTGGTGTCGTCGGCTAAAAGGGTGGCCACCACCAGTGATAGATTCAGGAGTAAGACCGACTCTTTTGGTTATTTTTACCAGGATACCCAAGAGCTGTCAGAGAAGGCGCTCTTGGCGGGGTTTTTGATGATATGGCTGCAAAATTGTGTAGTCTCTGGAGGGGCTGGTTCTATCGAGAGAATCAGTCGTAACTTTATCCTTCCTGCTGTGAAGTTAGTTTTGAGAATCAGGCTAGGTCTCCTCCCTGCCATGGTGTACAACATACATCGTGGCCTTCGCATCTTCACTTCTAAGGTCATCGCTCACGACGTGACTAAGGATTTTGAACGGACTGAGTTGCCCTATCACTATTTGATGGGGTGGCTATTGATGCATTATCCGTAATTGTTGAGACTGGGCTTTGAGGACGGTGTAACTGATGAAGACGTATTTATCTTCCGTTATCGTGATGGGCCTTGGGAGCATGAGACCATGCGGGCTTGCCGGATGGCATTGGCGAGGACAGATATGTACCATATATTCGTATCCGTCCCTCGCCTTACTGCTAAGGACATAGAGACTGTATATCTTGACGGTATTGCGCCCCCTCAACTTCTGGACGGCCAGATGCTCCTGTGGCTACGTAACATCCGCCCCGCACACCTGGTGTATCGTAACCGCAATACTGTTTTTCTGGAGCCTTATCTGCCTAGCAGGTTTGCCCGGCAGTTTGGATACAACCAACTTTGTCTAGACAATCCCAGCTCCTGTCTGGGTTTTTAAGGTAGCCTTCTTGATGGTATCAGGGCTTGGCAATACTACGATATATTCCATACCCGTACCATTTTCTCCGTCCCTGCCATTAAGGCATCAGTGGAGATCTTGTACATGGCGGCTTTGTATTATGTCATGGAGAACAAACCTTCGGTCGGTTTTAACCCAGGTGCCAGTTTTATTGTTGGTACCGGCCTGGAGGAAGGATCTCAAGGGGCCAAGAAGAGAAAGACTAGAGTCAAAATACCAGATTTGGATTCCGCTACTGAGGATGATGAAGGCAACGGGCATGGTGTAGATGACTCTATCCTCCGATGGCAGACGTAGAGGTGGATCAGTCGCCTATTTCGTCAGATGAGATGTTGGGGGATCAGCCACCCATTGCGCCTGGTCCTACTCCAAAGCGTAGCAGGCAAGTTTCTCCTGTTGGCGGTATTTCTCGTTCTCGGAAATTGGTTGTGACCAGACACCGTCAGCTAACCATAAGAGAAAGTGGAGAAGAAATTAACCTTGCGTTAGAGGTAACCAAGCCACTCCTGATTCTTCCTTCCTTCTTTCCTTCTAGCTTCGATTTTAATCATCTTCTTTCCTTTTTGTAGGTGTCAAAAGAAAAAGAAGAGTCTCAAGATGCTGAGGTGGTGACCAGGGACGACGGGGGTTTAAATGAACCTATCCCTAAAATTGCTGAATTTCGTCAAGATGACGTTGATCGCGTCGTACTTCCCTCCAGGGTGGCTGGGATAGAGGAACCCGCTGGATATAACTTGGAGGTTGCGGGTAAGGAGGTCATGTCGGCTACGCACGAGCTGCAGCCTCCATGTCCCTCTCCTGGTAAGATAAGCCGAATCTTATCCCATGAGGAGGCCTATCTGCTCTATCATCATATCCTTTAGGTCACGTCGACTGATCATTGTTCTGGGCATACAGGTCCGGCCTCTCCAGTGTTGAGGATGGACACTATTGAGACGAACTTTATCGAAGGGGCACCGGTGGAGAAGAGTATATTTCCTCCTCCTCCGGCTCGTCTTGAGGGGCCTCTCGTGGGCTCGAGTTTGGAAAGTCTGGTGATGTGACGGCCAGGGCAGGGGATGATGGTCCTTTCATCCTCTTATGCTGGGGTTGCTCCGAGAGCCGACCTCTCTGCCCTACCGAGTATCCAGGCTCTTCGGGTGGCAGAGGAAGAGTTATCCGTTATCCGTGCGTCGTTCTACTCGGATTCCATCCCCTTGATGGCAAGTTCTAACATTACTCCTCCGATGTTGCCGGCCACGCTTCCTCTGACGCTGTCCTCTACAGAGGTCTTGGATGACACGTTACATGATGTAGTTGACAGTTTTCACCGTCACTTGAGGAGGGGAATAATGGCTGCTGGAGAAAGAGGGACCTCTTTCGTCTTGTTCCGGCAATGCGCCCAGGGTCAAATTGATATCCTTAAGACTCTTCTCGGTGGTGCGGGACTGGCTGCGCTCTTGGAGACGAAGTTATTGGAGACCGAGCAGTTGGTAGCCCAGCTGCAGGTGCTGCGGCAGGCTGATTTGTCTGCTGTTATAGATCGGGAGCGTGGCTCTCTCACTGCTACTATAGAGAAGATAAGGGCTGCTCGAGATAAAACCAGGCCGACCGTACTGAAGGACCTTCATGATCTGTCTAATCGATATGATCAATTGAGCCATGAGGGCGAAGATGTCATAGCTCGAGAAGCGGCTGTCTCCCGTGGGATCACTGAGACGCGAGCAGATCCTTGAGCTTCAGAGGAAGCTAACTTTCTTGGAGTCTGAACTTGAGGCTGCCCGTATTGATAAGGAGTTGATTATTCAGGAGGCTGACAGAGTCAATCGAGCTTCGACTGACTTGGAAGTTGTCCTGAAGAAGTTGGAAGATGACTGGCAGGAGCTCATGGGCTTGGATAATGAAGAGCGGTTATCCCGGGAGGCTGAGTATCGAGTTAAACAGCGACTCGAACAGGAGGCCACCTTAGTGAGGAATCGTCTTTTGGAGTTATGTAATGCTGAGCTATAATCGGCCTTTTCCTCTTTTATTTTGTTCCTGTTTTCTTTTTGAGAGGGACGTGGTCCCAAAAGATGTAATACTTTTTTCTTCTTTCAAATAAAGAGTACTTTCCATTCTACCCTTCATTTGTATTGCTTGTTGTACCTGTGATATGATGGTGATGTTTGCCCCGCGCGGGGGACTTGTTTGTGGACTCATCATCCATGGCATACCTTGGTTTTAGGTACGAATAACAAGTTTGGTTAGGATACCTGGAACAGCCATGGCAAAGTGGTCATGGGTGCTCTCGGTATCGGGAAAAAAGAATGCCGTAGAGCAGTTGGGCTCCCGGGGCATGATGAGATGGCGGGCTTGTGCTAAGAAACTTAGTAGAGGATATTTGTGGGCCTATTATCCTTGGCATACCCTGGTTTAGGATACAGATAATAGGATGAAAGGGAACCAATATATTTGCTCAGAGGTAATAAGGACATGGCAAGTATGAGGGTTTCATCGTGGAATCTTCCTACTCAGAGGTATTGAGGACATGGCAGGAATGAATTCACGGAGGATATTTATGGTCAACGGAGGACATTTATGGACCTATTATCCTTGTCGTACTCCGGTTGTGGGTACAGATAATAGGTTGAAAAGGGAATCGACATACTTGCTCAGAGGTAATGAGGACATGGCAAGTATGAAGGTTTCTTCTACGGAGCCTTCCCACTCAGAGGTAATGAGGACATGGCAGGAGTGGGCTCAATAAAGAGGGGGTACATAGAACGACTCAGAGGTAATGAGGACATGGAAGTTCTATGTAGGGGGTGATTTATTTTTGGCGGAAGTGAAACGACTCAGAGGTAATGAGGACATGGCGATTTTGGAAATTTGTGGATCGATTACCCTTTTTGTGCACTTGGAGTGCAGGTGTTAGATCATGAGGGAGGATCTCTTCCAGGAAGAAAGTTCAGAGGTATGATCATACATGACTTACTATCTGAAAGAGTGACCAGGATGTGAGTTCAGAGGCACCAGCGGGTACATGACTCGATATTGGAATGTGTGAGTTCAGTGGCACCAGCAGACACATGACTCGATAATCTGGGATGTTGTGGATGTGAGTTTAGCGGTACGAGAGGGTATATGACCCAGAAATCTGGAGAATGGTGAGTGTGAGTTCAGCGGTACCAGCGGATACGTGACTCAATGATCTAGAAAATTGTCGATGTGAGTTCAGCGGTACCAGCGGGCACATGACTCAATGATCTGGAAAATTGTGAGGACGAGTTCAGTGGTACCAGCGGGCATATGACTCGATGATCTAGAAAATTGTGAGGGCGAGTTCAGTGGTACCAGCGGGCACATGACTCGATGATCTGAAAAATTATCGTCTAGACATAGTATTTCTTCAGGAACTTGCCGTTGACGGGCAATATGAGCAAATCCCCATTCTGTTTTGCGAGACGGTAAGCTCCGTTGGAGAATACGGCCTCAATGATAAATGGGCCTTCCTATTTTGGCTGGAACTTACCGGCGGTCTTGTGAGTCATGACCATCGGTCTCCGGACCGCCAGAACGAGATCGCCCACTTGGAATATTCTGATCTTAACCTTCTTATTGAAGGCTCCAGAGATGCGTGCTTGGTATAGCTCGATTCTTTGCTGAGCGAGGAGGCACTTTTCATCTAAGGCCTCTAACTCTTGTAGTCGGCGTCGGTAGTTATCATCCATCGTCAATTGATAAGTGAGGGCGACGCGGAGTGAGGGTATTTGAGTCTCTAATGGGAGAACTGCCTCACTCCTGTACACCAGGGAGAATGGTGTATTCCCGGTAGCTGTTCGAACTGTAGTACGGTACGCCCATAAACATTTACCGAGCTTCTTGTTCCAGTCGTGTTTGTTGGAAGAGACAAACTTCTTGAGGAGTTTGATGATTGTTTTATTGAATGCCTCTGCCAACCCGTTCGCTGCTGGGTTTTATGGTGTCGAAGCAAAATTCTGGATGCGGTGCTTATCGCAAAACCGATAGAAGGCGTGGCTTACAAACTGCGGACCATTGTCGTAGATGATCCTTCGGGGCAGTCCAAAACGATAGATGACGTGATGCTTGAGAAAGCTGATCACGTTTGAAGTCTTTACTTCGGTGAGTGGAACAGCTTCTGCCCATTTGGAGATGTAATCCGTGATCGCAAGTATGAAACAATGTCCACGGGAGGAAGGTGGAGTAATTGGACCGATGATGTCCATTCTCCATGCTTCGAAGGGCCAGGATGCCACTGTCGGATGTAGGAATTCGGATGGCTGGTGAATGAAATCCGCATGGACTTGGCAGGCTTTGTATTTTCTCGCATAGTCTATCGCATCCGCTACTATCGTGGGCCAGTAATAGCCCATTCGACGGAGACGGTCTTGCAATTTAGGGCCAGGCTGATGGGCCCCACAGATACCGTCATGAGCTTCTCGTACGGCTTCTTTGGCCTCTGCGTTTGACAGGCACCGAAGCAATAATCCATCGTAGGATCGGCGATACAGCATTTTCGTCTCTGTATCGTAAAAGAATATGAGGGAATGCCGTCTAATATAGGTGGCTTCCTTTGGGTTCTCGGGCAGGATGTCGTAGACGACGAAGTCGATGAATAGTTGTCTCCAGTCTGGGGCATCATCAATCGCCTGAGTGGAATAACTTGCCACGAATTGAACGTTGTTTTTGGGGCAGACCAGCTCGTGGCCTATCACATCTACCGATTGATGGGTATGATTCGGCACTGCTAGGGAAGCGGCCAGGCCTGCTAAGGCATCGGCTTCGATATTTCGGAGTCTGGGGACGTACTCGATAAAGAACCCCTCGAACGATGAGATGATGTCGATTGCTATTTGGTGGTAGGGGATCATGTCTTCGTGGCAAACTTCGTATGGGCCCCGGATCTGATTGACGATTAACTGAGAATCGCTGTATGCTTCAAGATATTCTACCCCAGCTCTCTTGCAAGTTAGAGGCCAATAACCAGAGCGTTGTACTCGGCCACATTGTTAGAGCAGGGTTCCATAAGGGAGTAAGTGCGGTTGATCACCAATCCGGAAGGGGAGACTAGCACCACCCCGACTCCGACGACGATGTTGCCCTTGGGTCCCGTTCTTGAAGCACCGTCGAAGAACATTCGCCATATATCATCGTGAGAGGTTGCATGCGAGTCGACGACCTCATCTGGGATCTCTTCATATATTCTGGATGACTCCGAACCCGGGTGGGCTGCCAAAAAGTCCTCCAGGGCTTGACCTTTGACAGCCTTTTGCGGGACGAAGATCATATGATAAGGGGACAACAATATTGCCCATGTAGCAAGGCGAGAGCTGAGTGCCCCTGGTTTAGTCATGAGGACCCTGAGAGGGTTGACTCGTGAGATCACATGTATTGTTTGTCCAGTGACATAGTGTCGTGTCTTCTGTATAGCGAACACCAGGGCAAGGCATTCCATCTCCACAGCGGTGTATCGGTGCTCTGACCCAATCATCATTCGACTGAGGTAATATATGGCTTGCTCATGGCCTGTATCGTTGTTTTGTGCCAGCAGAGCCCCGAGGGAATGTTCCATTGCTCGTACGTAGAGCAGGAATGGTTTTCCAGCAACCGGAGCCACCAGGACTGGAGGGTTCGATAAATATTCTTTGATGCTGTCGAAGGCCTGCTGACATTCTTCGTCCCACACGAATGAGATGCCTTTCTTCATGAGGTGGGTAAATGATCGACATCGCCCGGAGAGGTTGGAAATGAACCTCCTGATGTAAGCTAGCCTTCTTTGAAGGCCTCTAAGTTCGCGAAGATTTCTCGGGGGACCCATCTCCATAATTGCCTTTGTCTTCTCAGGGTCTACATGGATACCCTGGGCAGTGATGATGAAACCCAAGAACTTCCCGCTGGATACACCCAGGAAGGACTTCGTAGGGTTTATTTTTAAATTGTGCGCTCGCATTAGGTCGAACACCGTCCTCAGATCCTGTAGATGGTCTTCCTTACGGCGACTCTTGACGGCGATGTCATCAACGTAGCACTCCACCGTCTTACGTAAGTGGTCTCTGAAGATGATACTCATGGCTCTTTGATATGTAGCGCCGGCATTCTTCAAACCGAAAGACATGACTGTGTAGCAGTATGTGCCGATTGGTGTTCGGAATGATGTGTGCTTTTCGTCGTCAAGAGACATCTTGATTTGGTTGTACCTCGAGAATCCATCCATAAATAACATGCGTTCAAAGCCGCAGGTGTTGTCAATCATGATGTCCGTGATAGGGAGGGGGAATTCGTCTTTGGGACATGACTCGTTCAGATTGCGAAAGTCGATGCAGATTCGAATCTTTCCATTCTTCTTGAGGACAGGTACTATATTGGCGACCCAGTCAGGATGTTGCTCTTCACGAATGAAGTCGCTAGCTATCAGTTTGTTGACTTCGGCTTCGATCACGTCCATGATGGCTGGACGGAAGCATCGCTGTTGTTGCTTGACTGGCTTTACATCCGGCTGGATGTTGAGCCCCAACCTCCACGCATCTTCTCGTCGTGCTAACTTTTCGTACACGATCCGTATTAATTTCCTCGATCAAGTCATCCATTTATACACCCTAACTTTTTCCTTGATTCGATTTCACCTACTCAATCATTTTTATGTTTCATACTCGCACAATCCTCAATCCCGTACAATTTCTGCGCACGTCAATTTCTAGGTCGTTCAAACTAACTCGTCAAATCTCAAGGCTACAACTTATTCAATCGTTAATCTATGACTTTGCATACACGCGACGCTTGCTGAGAGACTCATCAACACCCTGTATCCTCAATCGATCGATTGACATCCCTGAGACTATTGCATACACCACTCAGGGATGAAGTCATTCAACAAATCCTCAAAACTATCATTTGAATCCAAATCGACTTCTTCGAATCCCATTCGAACCATTCCTCTAATTCCAAGCACGCTCATCTATATCGCACCGACGTTATCGTCGCTCGATAGTACCCCTATCGATAGTCATCCCTGTAGAAGCATGGAATTTCAGAACCTGAGGACCTATGATCCAGACACTACATGCGCCAGAGCTCGGACAGAGTACTTCACAGCAAAAATATCGAATATAGACATTGAAAGAGGACTTTTTATTACTTATAAAAGTCTATTACATGTCTAGAAGAGATTGTACAAATAAGAATTTCTACAAAAGAAAGATCCTAAGTCTACAGCCAGCAGCCACCATGCGCCCTCAAATAGGCACAACAATCACCATGCGCCCTCAGTCAGGCACATCCCACCATGCGCCCTCAGCAGGACGCATCCTTTCAGCAGCTCAGTTATGTGCATCCTCAGTTATGTGCATCCCTTCGGTAGCTCAGTTATGTGCACCCCTTCAGCAGCCCAGTTATGTGCCGCTCTTCCAGCCAGGCTCACCGCCGTCTAAATACTTCGACTAATAAGCATTATTGAGCAGAATGAGGGTGGCTATCAACCCTCTAGCTGGAGGAAGAGCTCCCCAAACCGAGGAAGAGAAGAGCACCGCAAGCCGACCTGTGGCCAGGGGAGGCTTCGAAAGAGCCTCCAAAGACGAAGGAAGACCGTAATCGAAACTGCGGCTAAAGGAGCAGCTTTCAACACAACCAGAGTGGGCGATACCCACTTTGAAGGAAGAAAAGAGCCCCCAAAGCCGCAACACCGTCATTCCGATCTGCGGCTCGTCCTGCACAACGAAGACGAGGCTCGAGCATCCCGATCTTTGGATGCAACAGGCACCTTCTACCTGCCTCAGAAGCCCTCGACTCTGACTTTTGGATGTAACAGTCACCTTCAAGTGCATCAATAAAGACATTGCGTCGCATCTTCACCATCGGGAGCATCTCATCAACAGAATGCACTCGAGTAAACATGTTTATTTCGGAAGAACGTGAGGAGAACGAGAAGCAAACTCTCTCCTTGCTACTATTTATAGGCCGGGCAAATCAAACTCATGCGGCAAGTGTATGGCTCTCCGAATCTCGTGCAATGAATTTGCATTTAATGGATGAACCGGACACTTCGAATTCAGCCAAGTCAAACGGCTATTTAAAGCACTCGAAGATCGTAACAGTCGCACCATTAAAGACGTGTCACGAAGCGGATGCGCCGACCAGACAGCGCATTACACAGACGTGCCCTTCAGCACCAAGCGCATCATAGGGATGCGCCCCCATGCATCGCCATACGTCTAGTGGAACGCCGATCGATGCGCCCACTCAGCTGTCTATCGAATGTCGAAAACATTAAATGCCGAACTGACAGAGTTGGCAGCACAACTCCCTAAGTCTGAACAGTTGACAGCTTTTTCAGAAGACGAAGCGTCGCCAACATCAGCATCATCATTACTTCCCCTCCGACGGCTACTGCCACGTGGCCACCCAACCACTCGCATGCGCCTCTACAGCCATACGCCCAAATCTGCATGCGCCTCAAAAGCCATGCGCCCCAGACTTCTTTCTGATCCTGAAAGACAGGAGTTAAGTCACCACTGAAGCCTCGTATGCGCCTCAAAAGCCATGCGCCTAGAATGGTTCGTGACTCCTAAAGGTTACGAGCCAAAGTCTCCTCATGCGCCCAATCCTAGGCGCATCCTGCCAAATTATTCTTCCATCAAATCCGAAATCTCTGAGCCATGAGTCGACGACACGTGTCTTTTGACTCAGCTCACCAAGATCTTAGCAACAGAAAGATCTTCTCTGCTACGTGCCGGCTCACAACAGCAGCATGAAGAATTCAACCCTTCGATCAGGGCACATCGTCCATGTGCCTCCATCAGCAATCACCACGTGGCGTCCCCGCGTCCAGGTGCATCCTACATATGCGCACATGAGCAGCCAGCCTGCAAGACTATAAATAAGAAGGATCATTTCCTTCACACACACACACAGACAGCAACGAAGAAATGAATAAACACACCACCAGAGAGGCAGATACAGACATTCAACGTCTTTCTCCTCTCAGCAAGCTCTAGCACCCAGAGCAATCCACACCTTCAGAGATCCGATAACCATCGTCAGATCGTCAACAGAGTCAACGCATTACCACTCACTCCATCGGCACAAGGAACCCAGATAAACAAAAGGGTACTCCTAGGACTACATCTAAGTCCTATACGTAACACTGTTCTGTTTGTATTGAAATTTGCAATAAAAGAATTTTAATGGCAAAAAATCCTCCGTTACTCAATAAAGTCTAATTTATTCTCGTCTGACACAATTCGAATCCCGTACTCGACTTTTCTAAAGTCGACGCACTTGGTGTATATGCCCAGCCCGACTTAGCCAATCGCGCTTACGCGAACAATCTTTTTGTTTTGTCAAAAACTGTTCTCCTATGTTTTGCAAAATAGATAGACTTATTGTATGGACATCCCGTAGGACATTTGAAAGAGAGCGCACCAACGATAACAACCTACAAAAGCAACAGAGTTTTGCAAAAACATCGAAGTTAAAAAATTCAATCGATAGTCCAAGGACGTAAAGCCGTGCTCTGATACCATTATGCCATGCCCCGCTCTCGTTGGAGCGATCGTCCTCGCTAAGGTGTGATGCTGCATGAGCCTAGATTGCGCTCGTGCAAGGCAGGTTCCATAACGGCCGATTTTAGCGGTTGCGACGGGGTCGTCGCACAGAAGTCCCATGGAGAGACATTAAATAATAGCAGCAGAAATTTGAATCAAAATATAAGTTATTCAAATAAGCTCTTTATTGATATTGAAACAAAGATTATAAAGGGCGCAAGGCCAAGAATACAAGTCTCTCAAGCTCACTTTCTCTCATTACAAGTTCACTCTGCTCTCTCTCATCTCTCAATACAAGTCTCGAGCCATCGGATGCTTCGAAAGGCGACGGCCATACATTATGTCCCGTATAAGTCTTGGCTCCATACGGCCACACGCTTCGAATCGCCAAGGAACTGCATGCCTCGACGCATCCAAGCGAGCCACACCACGAGCTTCTACCTGTGTCACGCCCCGCTCCCGTAGGAGCGATCGTCCTCGCTAAGACGTGATGCCGTACGGGCCTAGGTTGCGCCCGTGCAAGGTTAATCCCAGAAACGGCCGATTCGAGCTAGGCCACAGAGTCGTACAGAGTGTCCCCATTGCAGCGGAAAGTGAATGAACACAAGTTGAAGCGAGTTCAAATTCTTTATTGATATTCAAGAGGTTTACAAGCGGCACTAGGCCGATATTATAAATCGCTCAAGCTCTCTCTCTGAAATGAAAGGCATGCCAAGTGGCTTACAACATGGAATGATTCATGGCGATGTTCCGATACATTATGTCCTGTATAGGTGCTTCAGCTTTTTGCAACATCCCAAGGCCCCGATTTTGGCTCCGCGCCTTAACACGTTCGATGGAAGCTCCGCACCCCCAGCGTCTCCTGCATCTTGCAAGCAGACTGTGGGGTTATCAGTATATTGTTATGCACTGGTGGGAAGGCTAGCTCGCCCACAATGCTATCATTACCAAACATGTTCCATTTAATTTTGTGTATCTCTATCATTCATTGTCTTTCTAATCTTGCCTTAGGATCATTTTTATGGCATATCTCATAGCCTATCTCGTGTTGTCGAATACAAGTGTCGTATGGAAATACATGTACGACTTACCCATACTTACCGTCCGGCCTTCCTGTCCAACGTAAACCAAGTTAGTCAACAATTCATATGAAATAACTTAACGTAGTTCATGTAAGCATTCAATGTCAAGTGTGTGTCCTTGCCTCGGGTTCTAGCACATCGTAAGCACATTTTCTAACTCGTTTGCTCGAAATACTCTTGATCGTTTTGTGTATTATATACAGAACTATTCAAAAAGTGCTTTGTACAGTTACTTAGACTACTTTGATTTCAATGCAAGGACTTGTACGTGGATTGCCACCAGCAAATCCCTCTTAAATCTATATGCACCGGTCGCTGCATTACAAACCATTTTAGACACATCCCAGCATGGTATTTCTCAACTAGCGTAGGGTGAGGACTGGCACACACCCCGTTAGTCTCTTGAAATACCTCTGCTTACGTCCCCCGGGTGGCCGAGTCCGTACCCAGGCAGCCCGTAAGTGTAGTGCCCCATCCCGCAAAGTCAATCGGAGGAATCGAAATGCCGACGGTGTTCGGCCTTAGCCTTGCAACGGCTGTGCGAAGGCTTGCTCGGTCAAGACGATCGCTCGCTCAGGTGGGGTAGTTTCGGTGAACTTGCCTCATCCTTGCCTTCACATAATAAAATGCATGTTTTTAACTTGCACAATAGGCTTGATAATAAAAGAGACGAATCCACATAGCTAAGAGAATAATCCTGTCGGGTCGAAATGAGTTAGAACATGGAAAACGTCCCACGGTAGGCTTAGAGTTGGTACATGGCGTATTTTGAAAATGACACTCGGTCCTTCGTCCCATGGCTTGGGAGAAGGAAAGTTGGTCTTTGACACAAAACTATGAACTTGCCTAAGTCGTAGGCGTCGCCGCATAAACGCTTGATAAAGTGTGCACGGTTCCACTACACAAGGCTTGGCATAGCCTTTGCTCGTTCTCGGGTTAAGTTGTAGGCTTGAGTAAGTTAGGCAAAGTTATGCCGGTCGACCTAAGTCATTCCAAGTGCTGTCCCGCTCATTCTGCGGTTGTCAAGTTAAATAGTCCCACGATCCGAAGGCCCGTCATATGAAGTATGACTTGGGCGATAGCATTGCGTAGAACACGAGTCGGTTTAAGGCACGAGCCACGGTTGGTTAGTGGAAAGTTAGCCATGGTCTATTGGTACTTAAGGAATACGTTATGTTCAAGTTAAGTTGGAAGGCAAGGCAGTAGCTGTTTCCTGAGTTCAAAGAATGTTCAGTCTAAGCGATGGTTAGTCGCCGAGAGGAAATATGTCGGGACTGTGGTTCAGTCGCCGAGGCAACCCTGGTTTGGGCTCCACAAAGGAAGTATGAAAAGAGTAAAGCAAAGTAGCTAAATGATGATGATGAGACCATGCATTACGTTAAGTCTAGAAGTTAGCGTAGGCGCGTGGTCATGGACAACTTGTCGACAAAGGCGATGGTTTCTTCGAGCGGCAGCCCTGGGCCATGGGCACCGACTCGGCCTAGGAAGAAACAGGTTATAGCCGAGCTGGGTAATAGGTAATCGGTAGGTTGGGGACTTGCATCGAGGATCGCAACCGGCGGTGCAAGGGTCCCGAATGCCAGGCTATGTCCACGATGGCTAGTTAATGCCAGTGACCTTTCATATAGATGTATCGGCACGCGCGGCAATCCGCGTGTGTCTTTGGATTGAGTTGAGTTGGATATGTATGAAGTTAGAGAACACAAGGTCTGGGCCAAAGATTTGGCTATAACGAAGGCGGCGTACTTCGACGAGATGTGGCGTCGAGTGTTAAGTTGTTGGCATAGAGTTGCATGAGTTAGGCTTGAGCTGTTGCGAGTTAAGTCGAGAAGGGCCGTAGGGCAAGTTGTGTGAAGTTACGTTGAGTTGCTGGGCACGACCTCGAAATATGAGGCACGGCCGCGTTGTCACAATATAAGTGTAGGCAAGACTAAGCGAGGAGGCGCTGCCTCGAAAATATTGAAGCACGAATCGAGTTATGGCACGACCGAGTCGTTACGTCCCAGAGTTTGGCACAAAAGACAAGTATAAGTCGATGCGTCGACAATACAAGCACGAGAAAGATCTAGAGGCAAGAAAATAGTCTTTCGTGTAGTTGCATCTCTGATTATGGCCGTAAGGCAAACACGACTTGATAGGTTAACGTTATTGGCACGACAAGGGTCTAAGGCAAAAGTATGAGTTAACGTCGTTGTGCAAGCACGGGATGGTCCTTAGACACAAGTATGCAAAGGCGTCGGTCCTAAAACTGATCCTAAGACAAGAATAGAAAGACAATCGTAAAAAGGGTTTATGTTGCACAAAGTCAAATGAAACGTGTTGGTTTTGTATGGGTGGGCGAGTAGCTCACTCCACCAGTTAGTTGAGTACTGACACCCACACAGTGTTTCATGTGCAGGCATAGGTAGAAGCTTGTGGCATGAGCTCGCTTGGATGCGTCGAGGCACGGAGTTCCTTGGCGATTCGAAGCGTGCGGCCGTGTGGACTGAAGACTTATACAGGACATAATATATGGACATCGCCTTCCGAAGCTTCCGCTGGCTCAAGCATTGTAATCGAGAGATGAGAGAGAGCAGAGTGACTTGTAAACGAGAGAAAAGTGAGCACGAGAGACTTGTAATTTGGTCTTGCGCCCACAAATGTAATCTTGTATTCAATATCATTAAAGAGCTTCTTTTGAATGACTTGTGTTCATGCGTACTTGTTCTTAAATTCTGCTACATGTTTCAATATTTCTGCTTGGGACTTCCGTGCGACGACCCCGTCGCCGCCGATGTAATCGGCCGTTATGAAACTGCCTTGCACGAGCACAATCTAGGCTCGTGTGGCATCACGCCTTAGCGAGGAATATCGCTCCTACGGGAGCGGGACGTGACATAATGGTATCAGAGCACGGCTTTACGTCCTTGGACTTCATGTCGAATTTCTCAGTTTTGAAAGCTCGTCGTTGGAAAACAAGTGTGCGCTCTCTCTCGAATGTCCCTCGGCATGTCCATACAATAAGTCTAAATATTTTCAAAAGCTCGTACAAGCGTTCAACCAAACGCATCGATAGGCGAAGGCCTTTGTGCCGAACGATGTTAAACATGACTCGATAGAAAACATGCTAAGTTAACATGTCGCACGCGTGCCTGACTAGTCCTGCGTTGACCCTAGCAATTGAGCGTACAAACTCGAATATAGTCCACACAGGATAGGCATGCACACGGCCTTTTGGCTAAGTTGCATCGTGTATCGCGCACCTCGACTTTTGGTGAATCGAGTTGCGAGCGATGTCAAGTATCGCTCGGTCGGAACGAAGATGCACTTAGAGTGTGTATCGATAGGAACGCTATCAAATTAACGCTTAGGCGTACACGAAGGATTGACTTGGATTTCGAGGAAACAGTACGAATAACTTAGTACGTCGATGCGACGTGAGCGATTACGCTAGGGATTCGTCGAACGAATCCGAAGGATGTCTTAGAGAATGATGCGGACGTGATTATGGACTAGATCGGGTGGCTCAAATCTGAGTGGTGTATGGTTTGTATAGGAAATCATCGAGCAGATATTAAGGATTACGAGTATGTTGACGAGGCGATGCGATCGCGCAAAGCCTTAGAGCGCGTCATGCTTAGTTGATCGTGACTTCGAATGTTCCGAACGAGATGTCATTCGAAAATTATGAATGAGCAACGCAAGTTGGAAAACGACTTGGAACGATGAATGAAAATAAATGGTCTTGATCGAGGAAACTTAGAGGATCGCGCGTACGATATCGGATTGATGCAAATAAAATGTGACTTGAGTTTCGATCAACGATCTTGAAACAAGCTTGAGGAATAGCGATCGAACTTGTTCTTGAATATCGAGAAAATTGTGGTATATCCAGTTCGGACAATTGCATCACTCGTACGACTCAAAATTGTTGCAAAGGAAGATCGTCAGGTTACGCATATCATCGATGGTATTGAGGCGTATCAAAGATCGATATGCGATAACTCGGGGGTACTCTGACTCGACGAATGGCGATCGTGCAAATGTCATTGTTTCGATGGATGCTATACTCGGGATATTGAAATTTGTCGAGGAAAAGATAAACTTGGCTCAAGGATTTTCTAGTTGAATGAATGACGGTCAGACTATCGAACTTGGATTGGATAAAAATGATATGTTTGGATTTGCTTCGTCGATAACCACAACTTTGACATTCTTGTCTTATGCGAGCGCAACTCCAGCCTCGCACATGCGTCGCACCGATTTGAGAGAATCACTCCACGTGAGCGCTAGTATGGTGATTCATATAGCGGGAGTGATTGAACTTGGTTGGCGTGGCAATCTGATTGCTTCGGCTTATGGTTTGACGCGAAGGTGGACTCGAGAATGACTTTGTTTATTAATGAATCGAAATTAAGGATCGCATAGGTCCAATCCGCGTATCGAGAATGAACGAGTCTAGACTCAAACAAGAGTTACGCCCCGATGAGAATGATTATTCCGCGGGAGCGTTACATGGTGATTCATGAGCCGTCGTGGATAATCGGACTCGCGTGAGATTGGGGCGCAACATATTGTTGACCTAGATGACCTCGTAATCGAATACATGAATTGGTTATAGTTGGTAATTTGAATGGATTCGAATTCGCGCAACGAATGCATTGATGCGAATAGGTGATCGTGCTCGATGTTTAGAAATCTGAGTGACACGAGCTTGGGTAGGAAACCCCGTACTACCGACTTTGGTTTGGCCCTAGGATTGGGTCAGTGTTGGCATTATTGTTGGGAACTATGATTCCAATCCTGATATTGACTTAGTCTCGAAAAGATTGGCCTAGCGGTTAGGCGAGATGTCCTGTTTCATGAGTTGTAATCAAAATTGATCTTGAGGATTGGTTTGAAAGGATAGCATGAATCACGAATGGGAAACCCTGCTCACGAGACTCGGCTGACATGCATATATTTCAGGGACGCCTGGGTATGTGCACGAGGCGACTCGAGTGAGAATGACAAAATCTCTATCATGCGGCTTAGCTGAATGCATGTATTTTGGGGACGCTTGAATGCGTGCACGATCCAACCAAGTGATACAATGAGTTCAAGCAAGACTTGAAAATGGGAGAGTGCCGAGATCTTGAAATTATGTTAACAAAAGGATTGATAGTCGTACGAGCGTGGCTCGGAATCGAAGAAATACGTAGGCAAAGTGTATACGATAAGTACTGGCGTACCTGCACGACTGCGATAGTCCCGTGTCTAGGTACGATTAAGTCTTGGCCATAGAAATGGTAGGATGGCTTGCCTTCAGGAAAGTCTCGAGGACAAGACTTGTTCTGAGTGGTGTATGTTGTAGTGCCCGTCCCACAAAGTCAATCGGAGGAATCGAAACGTCGACGGTGTTCGGCCTTAGCCTTGCAACGGCTGTTCGAAGGCTCGCTCGGTCAAGACGATCGCTCGCTCAGGTGGGGTAGTTGTCACGACCCGCACCCTAGAGTAAGGGCACGAGACATGGGTACGTCCAGCCTACCCGTAGTGTCGGCGGTAGAACGCTGTCCTAGGTCAAACATCTAACAATATAAAGGTACCTATACAGTATATACTCTCCGAATGGAGTTGACATAGCAGATACAATCTCAATCACAACTAAGGTAGAGCGAGATAAAAGATAGGTAAAACATAAATCCAAAAGAGATACAGCAGATAGAAGTCTAAGTGTCTAAGATAGACAAACCCAGAAAATATCTCAAAGCTCAATACAGTAATCCATAGAATAAATATAACTCAATACAACTGAAATAACTAACTATACAACCTCTACTGTGTCTCCTCTAGGCTAGCAGGCAACCTCCAGGCTATCTGTAAAATTTATCAACAGGTCCAGTCACGACAGGAACGAGCACAATCTCATCTAGAAAATCCAAGTAAATGACAGAGAACTATAAAGCAGTTATAGATGTTTCACTTAACAAAAAATGCCAAACAAAAGTTAGATTTTGAAAATAAAACGAGAAAAAGTACAAAGTAAAATTTGATTTTGGGAAAGTATTGCTATGGAAGTCTGATCTGTAAATGATCACTTTGTTCCTTGGACCATATGATGATGATGAAGATCACTGCTTGAAGTAGAACAACTTGGAAGAACTAAGGCACCAGAAAGGTATCGACGCACTTGGGCACTGATGGCGAGGCCGAATGCTTTCCTGCTTTGCTTCACTCTGTTCTGAAAGAAAAGTTGAAGAAGAATGCTCTGGAGAATCAAAATCTCGAAGTTCTGATCTCTGTATTCTCTCTTGTCTCTCTGTGTGTCTTATGAGAAAAATAAGTCTATTTATAGACTTGGGCTATGGTGCGTAAAAACTCAGCAAAAGTTCCGCCTTTACGCTAACAACCGCCACCCACGATCAAAGTCATCCTCTGTATACGTTACACGTGTTCCATCAATTCAGTAAGAATAGGATGCACGTACACACGTCTTCAGGATGTGTGGCATAAAAGCTATGTAGGCAAACCACGTTCCAAATTGATCAGAAAGAACAGGGCGTAAAAATAGCCTCAATGTACTCTAAGCATAAAGCAATAGATTGAGCGTAAAGTAGCTTTGACGTAGACTTCCGCGTAAAGTGGTTGTTAAATAACCTTGACGTAAAAATAGCTCAAATAGACTTTACGCACACGTCAACTGTTGAGCGTAAAAGCTCGTATAGTCCTCGTACGTAAAAGAAGCCATAGTGTGAGCGTAAAGTAGCTCAATCCACATACTAAACGCAACATTGGTCTCTGTATAAAACAAATCCTTTGAATTCTGTGATATACGCCATCATTAATATCTTCATGTCAGAGTTTGCATTAAATGCAAGACTTGACAGCTTTGTCCAGCGTAAAAGTGGCTAGCTTGTCCTGGGCATAAAATGATGGGTGTTGACCCGAGAGTAAAGTAACCAGCCTGCTTCAGGCATAAAGTGATTAGCCTCTCCTTGGCATAAAGGGGATCAATTTGAGTAGACTGATCTATCACTTTGACCCTTCTTGTGAAGCACTTTTTACGCTCCTACAAGACCCCCTTCAAAGTTTTCAAATATCTCCAAAATTTGAAACACTTTGAACAGAAGCGTAAAAATTGAGATTTGACCAGTCAGCGTAAAATTTGGGATACGCAATAGCCATCTGCGTAAAAGTGGGGATATCCAACAGTCGGTTTTGAATCTCTCTATAAATTGGGTTCTTCGGGGAGAGAGGATTTTACTTTGTTTCCTTGCTCTCGAATCCCTTTGCCTTCTTCTTCTTTCTTCGAAACTCTGATCTGATGGCTTCTAAGAAATCATCCGCCACCGGTAGCAAGGGGAAGAAACCTGCCATTGATTCGTCATCGGCTGATCATATAAAACCCCTGTTCGATCATCAACACCACACCGACAACCCCGACCGTAGCTCCGCCTATGACGGGTAAAACTCTTTTCTCTGGCTGAAAAAAAACAAATCCGTCGAGGAAGAAGAAGATAGCCCAAACTTTCAGCTTTTTACGTCCACGTTGTACGTGTTAGCGTAAAAGATAGAAATAATACGCCCACGTCATACGTATCAGCGTAAAATTTGAATTACGCTCACAATTAATGTGCTAGCGTAAAAACTTAACTACGCTCATGTTCTATATGCCAGCGTAAAAAGTTATATTATGCTCACATTACTATGTTGTAGCGTAAACTTCATCAGTCACTGAGAGACTTTGTAAAACAAAGACTTCATAAACTTTTGTCAACTTTTAATAAGCGTAAAAGTCAATGTCTTTAATCAAAAAAACTTCGAACTAATTGATCTCTTTTGTCCTTCTGTCAGTGGATTTGCAAGCTCACCCTCTTGAAGAAGTTTTCGGCTCCTCTGTTGGCATGTTGGGTTCAAATTATCTGGAGTATCTGTCTCATGTCCAATTTCCCCAATCAAACCCTAATTACCCTGAAGAGAGGGCGCAGTTGATAGCAGCTCAAGGGGATAGGATGTTGCTATCCATGATAAATGGAGAAGTACTGATGTCACTGGATAATCAAACTTTCCTGAAACCAGCTTTCTTATTTGGAGATGCGATAGATTACAAATCACAGACTCATCCCAAAAAAGAAGCTTGGGTATTTAAATCTGGAGAAAGGGTAATGTATCTTCCTGATATGGACAGGGATTACCCTATATCCACTTTTGTCCATGCAAGCCACCGCCGTCAAATGCTGTGGAATTTGACTCCTAATAGCTATGGTAGACCTGACAGAATCATCTTCAGAAGGGAGAGAGCAAATGACATGGTTTATCACATTAGCACTCCTTATGGTGGTGTTATTCCATTTTCTAGACTATTGCCTGGGTTTACATCGAGTGAAGATTCATCGCTCATCCAGCCGGTCCAGATTCCAATGTTCATAAATAGATTCATAAGGGAAGGAGTCTTATATCCTCAGACCAACCCTAGGCTGACAGGGTGGCTGACCCCTTATAGTAGTAACTGGATCCAGATCAGCAACTAGGTCATGAAAAACTTTGAAACAGAGTTGAACGATATCGGTTTGTATGAAGCAGTGGCTTCTACCAGTTATGGCATTCCACCGAATGGCAATCTGTTCTTGGCTTTATTGGGGTTGTATATGAGTTCGACAGGAACTTTCGCAACTCCGCATGGCGAGATGGGTCTGGCCCTTCATGAAATGCAGTTCATCTCGAAGTTGCCAATGGGCGAGTTCCCCTATGAAGAATATATTCCCTCCAATCGGGAATTGGCAGAAATTCGGGAGAAGAATCCCAAACTGGTACAAGTTTATGAAGAACTCATGTGCCATTATCTGATTTGTACCAGTATGTATGAAACCGGATCACATCTGGCATATATTACAAAATAGACAACTTACCTATTTTATCATGAAAATAGAGTGTCTAAGACAGATAAGAGCAGGTTCCGAGAAGATAAGGCTCAGGTCATCAAGCCTTGCTCTATAATTTCTGCAAATTTAATTCAGGAATTGATGGTGTCGCAGAAAGCTCGCGACCGATATCTATCTACCAAAACTAGAGACATTCCTGCGGGGACTGAGGCTTTAAGCTACCCGAGGCAGGGTAGCCAAAAAATGTCGAAGAAGGCCTTGTTGGCAGACTTCTTATCTTTATGGCTGCGCAGATGGGTCGTGCCAAGAATCAGCACTGTGGACCGGGTTCACCGCAACGTATTGTGGCCAGCGGTACGTCTTATTCAAGAACAGAATTAACCTGTTGTCGGCAATGGTGTGCCGAATAAACGCAGGTTTACGGATTTTTGGTGAGGAAATAATCAATAATGCTCCTCACAACTTTCCCAGGGTAGAGTTACCATTCACCTATCTGATAGGTTGGTTACTACACCATAATTGTAATTTGTTGCCACCGGGCCCTGAGGATGAAGCGAAGATTTTCCTTCAGAAATTTAGCAAATCTACGTGTAGAACTACCACGTTAGCAGACACCAGAGCAGCATTGAATTATTCGCACGGCTGGAACTTCTTGCACCAGACCACCAGTTCCGGCTGACTGCCTCGGTGTGCAATTTAAAGATAGAGTAGATAAATCGGCCTTATTGCCGAGATCTGTCTACCGATGGCTAGTATACATCAGACCCTCTCATATGATGTACAGGAATGAAGATAACTGTGCATTTGAGCCTTATCTTCCAAGTAGATTCGCTCGTTTGGATATGATCAACTTCATGTTGGCAATCCTTCCACTAGCTTCTATCATTATGGGAAGCTGATCAACGGTGTACGCGCATGGAGATATTTCGAAGCTGCATATACTGGCGCTAGATTCACCATATCTATAGCCACTAGTACAACTGAGCTACGTGTACTTCATACGTATGCTCGTTTCTATACGTCTATCCGTTCTTTTGAAGACGGTTATAGTATGCAAGGAAGTTTTCGGTGGCTCAGGAGGGAAACGTTGAAGAACCTATCAGGATAGCCCCTGACATACCAGACAATACTGCCGTTATAGATGAATTTCTGGCAGTAATTCCCAGAGGAGCTGGGGAAGTAGCTGCGGGACCAATAATTATTGGAAAGCCCCGCAAACGAAAACAGAACACCGCTACCGCTCTCCGGTAAAGTCTCCAGAGAAGAAGAGAAAATCTACCACCAAAGGGCCTTCCAAACCAAGAGCCCACTCCAGAAGAGGACATTTTGATTGAAGAAGATCCTCTCGTCGGTTCTTCCTCAGTCCATCCAGAAGGATCTTCAGCCCCTCCACAGATGGTTGGATCAGGAGCTGTAACACTTTTGTCTCCTGGATGTCTTAGCACCTCACTCCATTTATCTTTGCCGTCCAAGGCACAAGTTACGGAGGGTACTACTACTGTATCCACTGCTGATCAAGATCGCATTCCATCAGACGAACCGGCTCTTGACTTTGAGGATGATGACTGGGATGGTGATTATGATACATATCTTGAAAAAAACACACATATTCCAAGTATTATACAAAACCTATACGAATTATATATCATGATTTTGTATACTAACTTATTTTTGTTCATTTTGCAGATGTCATAATTGCACCAAAGCCTGTAGCTCCCTCCTCCTCAAGAAGAAGAAATCTATGAAGAAAATGAGGAGTATGAAGGAAGATTCTTCTTCAGAAAATGCAGATGCTGAAGAGGGGGAGTGCAAAAACCTGAAATGGAGCCTCAAGAAGAACATCCTCCATCACTTGAGGCACACAAGCACAATCTGAATTGTCTTCTCTTGCTGAGGACCAGCACAAAGAGAAGACTAGAGTCGACCCCACTGTAGGTGATGATGGGACTACTGGAGGAGACCCAGACTTGAACAAAGATCAGCTGTAGAAAGTTTTACCACAACTGAAACAGGAAAATCCTGTGGAGCAATCA
>JANAVB010015800.1:6508129-6578129 GCA_029216955.1 Iris pallida
ACCGCCTCTCTCTCTCTCTCCCAAACTCTCTTTTCAATCGAACCTAAACTTCCCCCAAAATTTTCCAATTCCTTTTCAAATTTCCTTCCGTAACCTAATCCCAAATTTCATTCGCGATGTTGACTCTTACCTAACCCTCTTCCATTCGATCTCGTCGTATGTTACAGAAAGATCGTCCAACTCCCATGGCAAAGTCTGCAAGTAAGATAATATATATTTTTTTTTGCAATTTTTTCCTTTAATATATGAAAGATTGATTATGAATTTCGTTCCTTTGAGCACCTTCGACATTTTTTCTCTAGATCTTAGCTATGCCCTAAATTCCCAAATCCAAAAAACCCCTTTCTCATTTAGAGCTTCCTCTGAGAGCTTATATGATGAAAGGCAGACTCCCATTGTAAGTTATACTATCCTAACCTACGTTTTACTTTCCTCTCTATTCATTGTTTAGTCTTTTCATTGTTTTGCTTTCTGAATGCGTCCACTATAGTTTGTTGTGTTTGAGCATGTTTTATATGTGTGCATACTTGTACTATTATGTAGCAAGGTCGTGCTTAAGGTCCACTATATGAATGGTAGTTCTGTTGCTGTTGAAGTGAACCCAGACTTAGTTAGTTTGTTGGATATACCCTATATAATTCAAAGTAATACTTTGGAGGCTAGTTATAAGTACCACTGGATTGATGACTCAAAAAATGGTGAAAGAGTGGAGGTTTCTTACTGATGCTGAGTTGTTGGATATGATTGGCAACCAATTGCCTGACAAGAATGGAGAAATACACTTGTTGTTAGAGATTGGTAAAGAGACAAGTCAAGAACAACAACCTAAGCCACAACCTATTGAGACACAAGCATCAGCTACCAAGCAAGCAGTTCAAAATAGGAGAACACTTGTAAAAGGAGGAGCACATAAATCACCTAGAAAACCTTGTTCAATTGGAACATGGTAATGTTGAACCTCTACCTAGTGATAGTGATGTGGACCTCCCAGAGGAGCAGTTGGATGAAATGCCATCAAGGGTCTTCAATATTGGAGGTAAAGATGGTCAAGCAGAGGCTAAAAAATAAGGTGATGGTACACAGGCTGATGAAAAAACTGGTACACAGACAGAGGGTACACAGGCAGAGGAGGAAGAAATACATGATACAGAGGAAGAAACAGAGGAGGAGGATGAGGAATATGTACCAAGCAGTGAAGACAGAAATCAAGAATGGGGGAAAGAAACATAGTTTCAGAGGAAAGAGTTTCAGAGAAGAAAGAAACTTCACCTTGATGAACTTGAGCCCGAAGAGGAATACCATAGTTGTCCATCATCTGCTTCTGAATGTGATCATAGACCTGCTGAAGTTGATGACTTATACCGTGAGGGTAAGATGGGTGAGGAGGAGTACAAGGTTCCAGTTGTGGGTGAACTAGTCTTAGGTCAATAATGGATGAATCCTAGTGAGTGCAGAAGATATTTAAGGACTTTTGCTATAAAGAACATGTTTGAAATAAAATTTGTTAAGAATGAATCGAATAGGATATGGGTGTGTGAAGAAGAGACATGTCCATGGATGTGCATGGTCAAAATTTTACCTGACATAATTACATGTACACTTAGACAGCTTAATGGAGCCCACACTTGCACACACCTCAAAGCTCTCAAGCAAAATGGCTAACAGCAAGTTCATATCTGTTGTGTTGGAAGTTGACATTAAAGCACACCATATCTCATGGAAGGCAAAGATATTCAGAGGCAGATATGGTCCAAGTTTACAGTTAAGGTCTTCTATTGGAATGCACATATGGCATTATTGAGAGTGAAGGGGAAGATGTTTGGTGGTTATAATGAAAGTTATAGGAAATGTCCTCAGGTTGCACATCAGGTTATGAAATCCAATCTTGGGAGTGTAGCTTTCTGTGGGAATATAGCAAGGACCACTGAATTTGGCTATTTATGCATAGGGTACAATACAAGCTTCACAGGGTTCATAAAATTATAGACCATTAGTTGGGTTAGATGGATGTCATTTGAAAGGAAAGCATGGGAGTGTGTTTGTCAGCAACTGCTTTAGATGGTAACAATGGGTTGTTCCCCCTTTCCATCTATCTTTTCACATCTGAGTGTGAAGCTACATGGGGCCATTTCCTTTCAATTATTAAAGACAAGTTATTGCAACATCCAGGTAAGATAACATTTATATCTGACAGGCAGAAAGGCCTAGGGAGTGTTGTTGACATTGAATTCTATGGACACCCCTACAGATTTTGTTTCAGACATTTCTATAAGAACTTCAAGTCTCGTATCAGTAGTAGCCAGTTGAAGCATCTTACCTGGGGTGCAGCTAGGGCCTATAGAGAGGTTGACACAGCTAAATGGATCAAAGCACTTTTTGAACAATGTCCAGAGGATCTTCAGTATCTGATCGAAGAGGACATAAGAAGATGGTGTAGCGCATTCTTTGATAAGACAATCAAGTGTGAGCACATAACCAATAACTTCTCTGAGAACTTCAACAGTTGGATAAGGGACATCAGAGGGAGGCCCATCACTATGATTGTTTCACGCCCCAGTACCAGAATACGGGGACGGACGTCGGCCAGCTACATCGTATAAGGTACGAATACGTTATACGGTGATGACGGCTGTCAATTTGGCTATGTATCCTAGCATGCAATCATTCTATGGCCTAAATCTGATCTCATATCCACAAGCAATAACGAAGAGATACTAAGCAAGAGAAATCATATAGAAAACATGAAAATACACATATGATAATCAGGAAATCTACAGTATTAGATAATAATGTAGACGAGTATACCTTCCCACAGTTTCTTGCATGGTCGGGAACTGAAGCACATCCCCCAAGTCAAGTCTGGAAGATCACAGGCTCGGTCACAGACAATCTGGGAACAATCCAGGGTTGGTCAGGCCAACCATAGCAAGTACCAGAAAGGAAGGCTCAAGGACGGACGAAGAAAGCCAATAGGATAAAATATAAAGCAGAACATATATGAACAGTAAATGAGGGTAAGAATTATGCGGTACCAACGTACGATAACAATCCACAACTAATGTAGCTAAATAACCACCAAACATCACAATCTCCCTAACATCCAATAATCTGCATCGCCAACCGGATCTCGTAGCCTGTCAACGGAACAGTAATCCACCCCAATATCAAACAAGAACAAGGAAATGAATTTCCATGCTGGGGGCAGCGTTACGGGCTAGCCAGCCTAGCAAGCAGTAATTCATGCAATTTAGGTGACTAGGCGGCCACTCAAATGTCTACGGCTGTCTAGGTGGAGGTTGGGTTACCCCAACAATGCAATGTAAGAATCCTCAGATCGTGCCGTTCCAACAGGGCTAGCGGGGCTAAGTATAGCAAGACAAGATAAGTACCGATCCCTCGTAAGGCCACCGTACGAGCAAGAGAAGTACATAGTACATAAGTAGTAGCCGGATCTAGCCATCCGCTAGTGTGAATGGTAACAACATCCGTGGCGGCCAGCCTGCAGGTCAGACTAATGTCTGGGATAAGGCTAGTAATGCACGATTTTGGGATTTCGTTCCCTTTCAATGCTTCTACCAGTTTAAGTTACCTAGAATAACCATACACTTATCCGGAATCACATGTCGTGGTCACACGATCATCCTCCTAGATGTCGTACCTCAGTACGAGAACGCTAAGTAAGAATCAACCTCGGTACCTATAGTCCCAGTTGTGATCCATCCTTAGTGTTATGCAACAAGCAAGCAAGCAATCCTGACCACGCTATGACTAAAGGCCAACTACCAAGGTACCCTGCAGGTAATCATATATATAGCTAGAATATCAGGATGGCATCGTAATGCCATATAATCATGGAAGTAGTACCTCAAAGTGCCAGTAGACAAGGGGCACCACAGTGCAAAGTCAGGGCCAGTACCTCAAAGGGTAAGCTGGACTTATAGTACAGATACAAGTAGTCATGTCGGGAGCAAGGACAAATCTGTCAGTCACAAGAAGTCATCTGCCCATATCGTGGCATGGATATCACGTCAAGTATAAGATCAGACCTCTACTATAATATCCCATCAAGTATACAAGGGAGCCTACAGCTCTAATCATCAAGTCGGTCTATCCACCGGATCAATCTATCAAGAGTCTTCCATCCACGATGGAGTGAATATCACGTCAAGAAATACAATAGACAAATACCAATCTCATCACTATAAACAATGCTAGGCCCTCTGGCTCACAAGAATCTCATGAATCAATGATTACAAGCTATCAGCAAACAAGTCTCACTACTACCAAGATATAGCAAATAAACCAGGTTTTGGGTGCTTGGAAAGTCGAGTAAAAATCATATAATAATACCCTCGATATTCTCCTCGTTCCGCAAAATATTCGCGATCATCAAAATCCAAGAATCCACAGTCATGTTCGATCGAACTAGAACATCCTCAAAAGGAATAACAATACTATCCAAGAGTCTACGTGAGTCTATCAATCATTATCTTGAGATCATACTCTCCATAATACTCAACCCTCAAATATATCCAAAATCACAAATCCCGATACTTATGACAACTATCAGTCCTAGCTGGCTCGACTAGGATAACTCCTATGAATAAATGGTCAGGGGACAAAAATATATTAATTAAATACCGTCGAAAAAAATGGCAAGGATTGCGTGAACGGCTCTGGAGCAGATCCACAATCCTTAAACCAAACAAGGACCAGGGTTGCAGACCGTCTCCGGGTGGAACCGTGCTCCTTACGCTATCCGACGGACAAGACAGGTCAAGAACTAGGCGACTAATCTAATCAAGAGTCTACCTAGCAAGTACAGGAATCAGACCACTATATCCAAAATAAGTAAGCACGAGTCTAGATTAGCAAACCAAAGGAATGGTTCTGCCTAATTCTTCGAACCAAATTTCCGACCGGGAATTCTGGAAAAATTCGGTAGAATCTTCTTTGTATTATGGACGGAAGCACCCAGCAAATTGGGGCTAAAATCCACTCGGCGCAACCCGTCGCAGAATCGCAGGCTGAGAACACTAAGTCTCAGCTTCCAGCAGCGCTACCATGCGTACTGGAAACCAAACCATAGCCGAGAACACTAAGTCTCGGCCTCCCAGCCCTACGATGCGTGCTGGGCGCCAAGCCAACACATTCAACAAGAATCGCCACGTAAGGCACATCGCGGACCCACATTCATATCCAAGCCACAAACACAGTCACAAAAATAGCTAGCCAAGCGTTACCCGACCGCGAGTCGGATACGGGGCATATGGGGACAATCCATACTCGTGAGTCGTGCTCGTGTCCTCGGAGGTGTGGATGACCCGTCCGAGTTGTCCGATACGGTCGTAAACCGGTATCGAACCAAGCTATCATAGGTTATCATCATGGCAGTTCTACTAACATGCTACACTACTCATGGTTGTACATTAACAAATACAATTAATTAAAATACAGTAAAATCCAGGAGAGAGGGCAAGAGCCATCGATGAGCAAGGGGTACTTGCCTAGAGGGCTCGGCTAGGTAAGCAAGTCTTCGGCGACCGGGATCCAGGGTAGCACGTCCATCGAGATCCTCAGAGCACACAATAAACAAATATTAGAACTAAATAATAAAATAATGACAAAAATCACGCAGAATAGCACGAGACTATACCGTACGGGTCCCGCAAGTAGTACAAGAATCTGGCATGAAAACCAAGGCACGTGGATCGATATAGACACGCAAACCCAGGCATGCACGTATATCGAGACGCACACGAGAATCGAAATACTCGAAGATCGAGATGAACAGGAAACAACGTGCACGTAAATCTAGACGTGCACATAGATCGAAGAAATCATGAATATCAAGATAGCGCACCAATTAATGCGACATGCAAATCAAGATGGCACGAATATCGAGGCAAACAAGAATAGGACATGTAGGTAGATCGAGACATACACGTAGACCGAGGGATCACGAATATCAAGATGGTGCACGAATCACGCAATACATAAATCGAGACGTGCACGCGAATCGAGATGGCACAAAGACTAACGCGGCACGCAAATCGGAGCACGCACACAAATTAAGATGGCACAAAGTCCAAGGTGGCACGCAAACCGTATTAATTTCCTCGATCAAGTCATCCATTCGTACACCCTAACTTTTTTCTCGATTCGATTTCACCTACTCAATCATTTTTGTGTTTCATACTCGCACAATCCTCAATCCTGTACAATTTCTGCGCACGTCAATTTCTAGGTCGTTCAAACCAACTCGTCAAATCTCAAGGCTACAACTTATTCAATCGTACTCAATCTACGACTTTGCATACACGCGACGCTTGCTGAGAGACTCATCAATACCCTGTATCCTCAATCGATCGATCGACATTCCTGAGGCTATCGCATACACCACTCAGGGATAAAGTCATTCAACAAATCCTCAAAACTATCATTGAATCCAAATCGACTTCTTCGAATCCCGTTCGAACCATTCCTCTAATTCCAAGCACGCTCATCTATATCGCACCGACGTTATCGTCGCTCGATAGTACCCCTATCGATAGTCATCCTTGTAGAAGCATGGAATTTCAGAACCTGAGGACCTATGAGCCAGACACTACATGCGCCAGAGCTCGGACAGAGTACTTCACAGCAAAAATATCGAATATAGACATTGAAAGAGGTCTTTTTATTACTTATAAAAGTCTATTACATGTCTAAAAGAGATTGTACAAAGGAGAATTTCTACAAAAAAAAGATCCTAAGTCTACAGCCAGCAGCCACCATGAGCCCTCAAATAGGCGCAGCAATCACCATGCGCCCTCAGTCAGGCGCATCCCACCATGCGCCCTCAGCAGGACGCATCCTTTCAGCAGCTCAGTTATGTGCATCCTCAGTTATGTGTATCCCTTTGGCAGCTCAGTTATGTGTATCCCTTCAGCAGCCCAGTTATGTGCCGCTCTTCCAGCCAGGCTCATCGTCGTCTAAATACTTTGACTAATGAAGCATTTATTGAGCAGAACGAGGGTGGCAATCAACCCTCTAGCTGGAGGAAGAGCTCCCCAAACCGAGGAAGAGAAGAGCACCGCAAGTCGACCTGTGGCCAGGGGAGGCTTCGAAAGAGCCTCCAAAGACGAAGGAAGACCGTAATCGAAACCGCGGCTAAAGGAGCAGCTTTCAACACAACCAGAGTGGGCGACACCCACTTTGAAGGAAGAAAAGCCCACAAAGTCGCAGTACCGTCATTCCGATCTGCGGCTCTTCCTGCACAACGAAACGAGGCTCGAGCATCCCGATCTTTGGATACAACAGGCACCTTCTGCCTGCCTCAGAAGCCCTCGACTCCGACTTTTGGATGTAACATTCACCTTCAAGTGCATCAATGAAGACATTGCGTCGCATCTTCACCCTCGGGAGCATCTCATCAACAGAATGCACTCGAGTAAATGTTCATTTCGGAAGAACGTGAGAGAACGAGAAGCAAACTCTCTCCATGCTACTATTTATAGGCCGGGCAAATCAAACCCATACGCCAAGTGGATGGCTCTCCGAATCCCGTGCAATAAATTTGCATTTAATGGATGAACCGGATGCTTCAAATTCAGCCAAGTCAAAACGGCTATTTAAAGCACTCGAAGATCGTAACAGTCGCACCATTAAAGACGTGTCATGAAGCGGATGCACCGGCCAGACAGCGCATCACACAGACGCACCCTTCAGCACCAAGCATATTATAGGGGATGCGCCCCCATGCATCGCCATACGTCTAGTGGAACACCGATCGATGCGCCCACTCAGCTGTCCATCGAATGTCGAAAACATTAAATGCCGAACTGAGAGAGTTGGCAGCACGACTCCCGAAGTCTGAACAGTTGACAGCTTTTTCAGAAGACGAAGCGTCGCCAACATCAGCATCATCATTACTTCCCTCCGACGACGCTACTGCCACGTAGCCACCCAACCACTCGCATGCGCCTCTACAGCCATGCCCCCATATCTGTATGTGCCTCAAAAGCCATGCGCCCCAGACTTCTCTCTGATCCCGAAATACAGGAGTTAAGTCACCACTGAAGCCTCGCATGCGCCTCAAAAGCTATGCGCCCAGAATGGTTCGTGACTCCTAAAGGTTACGAGCCAAAGTCTCCTCGTGTGCCCAATCCTAGGCGCATCCTGCCAAATCATTCTCCCATCAAATCCAAAATCTCTGAGCCATGAGTCGACGACACGTGTCTTTTGACTCAGCTCACCCAAGATCTCAGCAATAGAAAGATCTTCTTCTCTGCTACGTGCCGGCTCATAACCAGCATGAAGAATTCAACCATTCGATCAGGGCGCATCGTCTATGTGCCTCCATCAGCAATCACCACGTGGCGTCCTCCGCGTCCAGGCACATCCTATATATACGCGCATGAGCAGCCAGCCTGCAAGACTATAAATAAGAGGGATCATTTCACACACACACAGACAACAATAAAAACGAACAAACACACCACCAGAGAGGCAGATACAGACATTCAACGTCTTCCTCCTCTCAGTAAGCTCCAGCACCCAGAGCAATCCAGACCTTCAGAGAACCAATAACCGTCGTCAGATCGTCAACGGAGTCAACGCATTACCACTCACTCCATCGGCACAAGAAACCCAGATAAACAAAAGTGTACTCCTAGGACTACATCTAAGTCCTATACTGTAACACTGTTCTGTTTGTATTAAAATTTGCAATAAAAGAATTTTAATGGCAAACAAGCAGGCGACTCTGCTGGGGACCTCTTTCTCCTCCACCGAGAAAGCTGTGTCGCAATCTGACGATGTGAAGGTGGGCTCCTCCCACAAGACGCTGGTCGTACGCCTCAATCAACAGGCGTATGAGGAGTTCATCTCTGAAGGCAGTGCGAGTCCTTCGAAGCGGCTGCCGAAGCCGAAGAAGACCCGTCGAGTCTGGGTGCGTAAGGTCGACGCCTCGGGCACCACCACCGAAGGGGATGCGCCGATCCAGCCTTTCCTTCCTGCTGACATCCTCAGCAACCAAGATACGCCCGCCGGTGCAGCACATCTCTCGGGAAAACGTACGGTCGACCACATTCCCCAGCCATCTCCCTCTCAGGCGAGAAAGATGCATCGATGGAGCAGGGGCGCAGCCAATGCCCCATGCATCACCTCTGATGCGCCACAGAAGATCTCTGTCTTTGACAGACGCACTCGCTGTAACGGCGAGGAGAATTTGGATTCTGAGTACTATACGCCCCAGCGGCCTGGTATGAAGAAATCCAAGGCAGCACGTGCCATGCGCCCCAAACGTGCTATGCCAGCAGCAAGCCAGAAGCATGCGCTCACAATCATACGCGCTGCTGATAGTAAGCTGTATAAGATCGACTCAGGTGCTTCTGCGCCAGAAACGAGTCGACCTTCAAAGTCATTGTCTCACTTGGACGCATCTATTGCGTGCACAACCAAGTCGAGTAAGGCAAATCCAGTGGTCTTGAACTCCCTGCCCCTCTGGTTGTGCGTCTGAGGTCCGTTCAAGTCACTTCAAATGTTGTTCCTCTACTACTGATTGGGACGCCTGTTTGGTGTTAGATCATGGGGCGCATCACTCACCTGACCACCCCGACGCTCGGCCTTGCTATGCGCTTGAAGGGGGTGTGAAGGTGGCACTCTCCTCCAACGATTTGTGCAACGTGATCACTCACAAGCGCCGATCAGAAGAGCCGACCGACAAGTACGATGTGCCCCTCACAGGGTACACTTGTGCTGTGGTCACTATCAACTGCTGTTACAAAATGGCAGTCCCGCCAAGGCAGTCAGTGTTCAAGCGGCTGCAATCATCGACACCCCTCCGACATCGCCTCGGGAAGAAGGTGTCAACAAATGAAGAGCCAAGGGTTGCTTTATGCAACATGATCTCCTCGTCAGTCCGAAAGACGACTGGCAACTCCTCGTCCTCGTCCAAGAGCCAGCCGAGGAAAACCAAGGCGAATGTCTCATCCTTTGGAGTGTTTCAAGGCACTTGGGAGAGAAAGAAGATATCTTGGAGGAAGCTGGGGGTAGTCAGACCCTTGTCGAGCCTCCTTCCGAAGACGAAGCTGTCTTCCAAACTACAGCTGAGGCCGATCTTCTCGAAGTCAGCCTCCCGGACATCGCTGAGGGTCATCTAGCCCCTGTCCTTCAAGACGAGGGTGTCCCCAAAACACAGCCGGGGGTAGTCTAGCCCCCACGGATCCGAGTCTCGGCGACGAAGAAGTCCTTCCGAAGGAGGATGCGCTACTCACCAGCATATTTGTCGAAGCACTGAAGGAGTGGCGTACGACTGGTACTGCAGCCTCCCTAACAATGCCATATCCTCCTTCGACGACCTGACGCCTTTTCCTCGACCGTTTCTACGACGGCAGAAAGGACATGACAATGGCGTCCCTTATAGAGATACGCCAGAAGGAGAAGGAAACGGTTCGAGTGTTCATTGAATGTTTCCGCCAGGCCTGCTTCAGACTGCCCCCGGGCATGCCAGAACATGCGCTCTTCTCCTCCTGCAGCATGAATATGCTGCCTGCAGTCAAACTCTGGCTCAACTCTACTCTGCCTCCCGACTGGAGCTCCTTGATCATTGAAGCAGAAGCCGCGAAAAAGAAGGCAGCCAATGCTCGTCTTCTGGGAGTCACTTTCCCTGCCTTTGAGGACAAGGAAAACGGCCTGCAGCCAACAACCCCGACGAGACACGAAGGGGAAACAGGCGTTGACTGTCAATGCCTCAAAGGGTGCGTCAGCACCTACTCAGAAGCCTCCACCTGCACCAAGGCCAAAGGAGGTTTATTCGTTCAACGACGAAGACTCCTGCAACTCTTTGAGATACTGAAGCAGGGTGACAAGATCAAGCTGTCGGACCTGAAGCGTCCCGACGAGGTTGGGAAAGTGGACAACCCAAGGTACTGTCACTACCATCGGTTTGTCGGACACCCAACCAAGGACTGCTATGTCCTCAAGAATTACATCCAGCGCATGATCAACACGGATGTGATCTCCGTCGACTACGAGGAGAAGACGGTGTCAGCCAACCTGGTTTCACTCCAGTTTGGCACCTTGCCGTCGACTACAACACAAGATGGCGTCGTCCCCATCCCTAAGGCGACAATGGAGGTGGTTAACTTACCACCTACTCGTGACAATGTGAGTGGACTCATCCCACTCACCACATCTCGGAGAGAGATCCTCTGGGTTCACCCTGATCTTGTCTCCGAGGTGACTCAACCGGAGGTACGCCCTACCTCCAAATCCAAAGGCAGGAAGATCAAGTCTTGCCCATGGTCTCTTCTTCAGCAGAAGAGGCACTTCCTATACAGACGCGTTCACAACAGAATGCCCAACCCGACGAAGCTACCGTCGAGGTGGTACCTCCTTGCACCGTCCCTGCTGTCTAGGAGGAGGGCCCGTCTAAGCCCCCAGCAGCCAATAAACAGAAGCAGATAGAGGCCCGCTTCGATAGGCCTCTGCGAAAGAAAATGCTTCGGGGTTAGCCAAGCCCCACAACTTTGACATACTGGAACCACTGGCCAGTACTCCCGCCCGCCTATCTCTGTTTAAGCTCCTTCGTCTTTCCAAGGACTCCCGAGAAGCTCTCTGTGAAGCTCTGAAGGATGCTGAATCCTTTTCAGTTAGGTCAAGCAGCCTAAAGATCTCTCGACTGTATGCACGCACTGCCACTGTACGAATGAGGTTATCCCCAATATAACCTTCACCCAACAGGACATGTTGCTCAAGCACAACCGACACAATAGGCCGCTGTATTATACAGGGTATATCGTTCAATCAAGGTAAAGCGGATTCAGATCGATCTGGGGTCTTCCCTCAGCATCATCCCGAAGACGCTGCTCTCAACACTGGGGATCCCAATGTATCGGTTGGCGCCTTCCAATACAACTATCAGTGGCTTCAACGCCAGCAAAAGCGAGCCGTTAGGCAAAATACGACTAAAGTGCCATATCGGTAACCTCAGAACCGAGGTCACTTGTTATGTCGTTGACGTCGAAGTCAACTACAACCTGCTGTTGGGTCGCCCATGGCTGCATGAGTACATGGTGGTGCCATCCACGCTCCACCAATGTATGAAGTACGTGTCCACCAACAACGTCATCCGGACGGAGTTCGCGAACATCGACCCTTTCAAAGGGATTGAAGCCTACTTCACGGATTCTGACTTGTACAAGTCACCTGACGAGGAGGAAGCCAATGATGCTGATGACGAAGCAGAAATGGCAGCAGAGCCGACATGGAGCCTGAGGTCATCTCCGACGCTCCTTTGAAGATCCGACTCAAAGGCAAACCGCCTCCGAAATTGCCTCCCATGAGCATTAAGCTCGGGAAAGCACCAGCTGTTCCTGAAGCTCCCCTGAAGATACTCAAAGAAAAGCCGTCTCAAACACGGCTCCCCATGTGGCGAAACTACAGGGAAGGCGCCAATCACCGGAGGCACAGTAGGCACCTCTGAAGGTGCGTCTTAAAGGCAAGCCGCCGCCATCCAAGCTGCCAGAAAAGGCCCGCATAGTCCTCTCGGACACCAAGTCCAACGTTGTGGTGGATTCTCCAATCCTACTCCAGTACTCACGGATGAAGAGCTAGGGAAATATATCTCTGCAGATGTAGATGCCCCATCTCTGGACAATGTAATCCCGTGGGATAAAATCTCGTATTTATCAATAATAGAGTATCTTTTAATTATTCTAGTCTTTCATATTGGAATGCCATGTATACATTAGATAACGCTCTACGGTCGTTGCAAACACAAATAACGACCGCCCATCATGTAAATCGAGTAGTCCCGTCCCAAGGGGTCTGTTACATAGTCCTGCCACGGAATCGAGACGAAGAACCCATCATCTTCGGCAAAGTTGAGCGTCATCAAGACCTCCCGCCACTCGAGCCAGAACCAGATACCGGCAAAATGCAAGTCTATCGGTACACGGACAAGGCAAAGTACCTCATCCAAAAGATGGTTACGACCTAAAAAGCGACAAAGGCCTGAACTACGGCAAGGGTCGACGTCTTCTCCTCTGGCTTCCGACACCTAAAGGAAAGCCGCAGGACTACTACAATAAAACTCGACGGGGGGTAGGCTATGTCATGCCACCGTCAACTCCGGAGAGTTCAGACGCAGAAGAGGTAAAGCATTCTCACTCGTCCGAAGCATCGACTTGGGATTCCGATGCCAGCATCGGATCAGTTTTCAAGAAAGTGCTGTCAGCCAACATGACATCAGCACAACCTCAAGAAGATGGAGGCCAAACGCTAGAATTCTTTGAAGAAGAACCTTGGGCTCAACGCCTGGGAGAACAGTGGGAATCCTGTTTTGAACTACGTGAACCTCCCACCGAGGACGAGGTCGAGCAGATCGACCTTGGGGATGGATCTTCTTCCAAACCCATCTTCGTCAGCAAAAGCCTAAAAGGAGAAGATCGAGAATCTTTAATCTAGCTGGCTAAGGAGTATATCGACTTTTTCGCCTGGAGCTATGAAGATATGCCGGGACTTGACCCCCAGATCGTAATGCATAGGCTGAACATCTTACCTGATGCCAAGCCTATCAAACAACAACAACGACGCTTCCGTCCGGACATCATGAACGCCATCGATCAGGAGGTGGATAAACTCTTGACCAGGCTTCATCCGTGAAGAAACACCCAGATTGGGTAGCCAACGTCGTCC
This sequence comes from Iris pallida, assembly GCA_029216955.1. NCBI lineage: Eukaryota > Viridiplantae > Streptophyta > Magnoliopsida > Asparagales > Iridaceae > Iris > Iris pallida. The sequence goes on from JANAVB010015800.1 coordinate 6,521,813, forward strand.
CGTCACCAAAAGAATGGGAAGATACGAGTTTGTATCGACTTTAGGGACCTCAACTCTGCTTGCCCGAAGGAAGAATTCTCGCTTCCAATCACCGACGTAATGATCGACAACACATATGGCTTTGAGCGCATGTCTTTCATGGACGGGTATTCGGGCTACAATCAGATCAAGATGTTCCCCGATGACGCAAAACACACATCATTCAGGACTCCAAAGGGCATTTTCTGCTACACAGTGATGCCCTTCGGCTTGAGGAACGCTGGTGCGACATACCAACAAGCTATGAGCACCATTTTCCGTCAGCATGTTCGCAAGACAGTCGAATGCTATGTTGACGACATCGCAGTCAAGAGCCGTCTTAAAGGAGATCACCTACAAGACCTCAAGACAGTCTTCGATCTCATGCGAGCGCATCAGCTCAAGATAACCCCGCTAAATCCTTCCTGGGGGTTTCTAGCAAAAAGTTCCTAGGCTTCATCATCACGGCGAAAGGCATTCATGTCGATCCCGAGAAGACCAAAGCCATCCTCGATATGGACCCTCCGAAGAACCTTCGAGAACTTCGAGGCTTACAGGGGGTCTGGCATATATCCGAAGGTTTATAGCAAACCTTTCTGGCAAGTGTCAACCCTTCACTCAGCTCATAAAGAAGGAGTCTCTTACGTCTGGACAGAAGAGTGCCAAAAGGCTTTCGATGACATCAAGGCTTATCTGACAAGCCCGCCAGTCCTGGTGGCACCCGTCGCCGGCAAACCATTTATCCTTACGTCCGTCATGAATCATTCCTTCGGTGCTCTGCTAGCTCAGAACAACGATACAGGCTATGAGCAAGCAATCTACTACCTCAGTCGAACTCTGATCGGGGCCGAACACCGGTACAACCCCGTTGAAAAGGAGTGCTTGGCTCTGGTATTTGCCATCCAGAAGACTGTCATTACGTCTCGGGCCAGACAATTCATGTCATTTCCTGAGTCAATCCGCTCAGAGTCCTCATGACGAAGCCATGATCATTAAACTCCTGGCTTGCCATAGGCGATCTTGCTAACGCCATACAACATGGTGTTTGTTCCACAAAAAGCTGTTAAGGTCAAGCTCTAGCCGACTTCTTAGCACACCCCATCCAGAGTCTCAAGACTCTATGAAGACATCCCGGATGAGGTCCAAGAATCAAACGTCACCGAAGAAGGCTCCGTCTGGCGATATTTTTTGATGGCGCTTCAAGAACAGGCCCCAAAGGCCAAATCATCGCTGGAGTGGGGGTGGTATTAGTCTCCCCCGATCAGCTGGTCATCCAGTGTGCTTACTCCCTTTCAAAGCCGTGCTCCAATAACGTTGCTGAGTACAATGCGCTTATTATAGGACTCCAGCTGGCACAACAGCTGGGGATGAATCATCTGGAAGCCTATGGCGACTCAAAACTCGTCGTAAACCAGATCAGAGGGCAATACGAAGTTCGCCATGAAGATCTGATCCCTTACCATGAAGTTGCATTGAACATCATTTTAGCCTTCACCGACTTCTTCATCGAACACGTACCTCGTTTGCAAAATCTAGAGGCTGATGCCCTGGCTAGCCTCGCAGCCTCATTGGCAGCACCCTCGGGACTCAACACTACGTCACAGTGGTGGGTCAAGACTTGGTCTATCCTAAAAACAACTTGTGCGCACGAGTGGCCCATGCATGTCAACTAGTGCCGGTGTTAATGACCGAGACTGGAGATTCTCGTTCATCGACTTTGCTATCTACAGAATTCTTCCAGAGGACCCGAAAGAAGCCGTCTCAGTCAGAGACGCTCTTTTCGATTCTACTACGATACGGCTACTAAATTGTACCGACGCTCCTACGATGGACTTCCCCTTCGATGTTTGTCCAACGAAAAAGCAGCCGAAGCCCTTCGAGAAGCTCACGATGGAACCTGCGGGGCCCATCAACCTGGCCCTAAGTTGCAGGACGACTGCGACGCATGGGATACTACTGGCCAACCATGGCCGCTGACACTGTCGAATATGCTAAGAAGTGCCATGCATGCCAGCTTCACGCAGACTTCTTTCATACACCGTCAGAACCACTACATCCTACAGTCGCCTCCTGGCCCTTTGAAGCTTGGGGCATGGACATTGTGGGACCAATCACCCCTCCTTATCGAGAGGATACCGCTTCATCCTAGCCATCACTGACTACTTCTCCAAATGGCAGAAGCAGTTCCACTGGCAGAAGTGAAAAGCTCCAGGGTGATCAGCTTCATCAAACACCACGTCATCTACCGTTTCGGAGTACCCCGGAGGATCATCCACGATAATGGTCCTCAGTTCATCAGCCATGTTTTCAACAGATTCTGTGACAAGAATCTCATTCAAAACGTGGCATCAACCGCCTACAAACCGACAGCAAACGGATTGGCCGAGGCGTTCAACAAGACTATCGTCAGGCTACTCAAATAGGTCGTGTCATCCAACAAACGCGACTGGGACGAAAAGCTCGACGAATGCCTTTGGGCCTACCGTACGACGGTACGGACACCAACAGGCAACACACCATTCTCTTTGGTCTACGCAGCAAAGTGGCACTGTCGCTCGAGATCCAGATACCCTCTTCGGGTAGCGATCACAAACCAATTCACAGAAGAGGACAATCAATGTCGTCGTCTGCGGGAACTGGAGGCACTTGACGAAAAGTGTCTCCTAGCTCAACAACACATCGAATGCTACCAAGCCCGTATATCACAGGCTTTCAAAAAAAGGTCAAACAGAGGACTTTTCAAGTAGGCGACCTGGTTCTGGCAGCCAGGAGGCCGATGGTGTTGACTCACAAAACACCAGAAAGTTCGAGCCCAAGTGGAAGGACCTTTCATCATAAAGACGGTATACTCAAACGGTGCTTACCTCCTCGCCAAACCCAATGGGGACTTGTTTATGATGCCCATCAACGCAAGTTCCTGAAGAAGTATTACTCTTGACATCTTCCAGACATGTACCTCCACAAGGGGATCTGTGGACCCAATCATCAGGTGTCACCCCCAGTTTCCAGAAACAGGGGTATTTTTGTCATTTTTTTCATTTTTATTATTTTAAAATTATTTATTTATTTATTGTAATATTTTGGGGTTATTTGAGTCGGGTTCGAATTTCAGCTCAATCCGACTTGAAACGGGACCCGGGGTAGTGTTGACCCTAGTGGACCACACACTAGTTAGCCATGGCCCACATGTCATTTTTTTAGTTAGTGACTAGGCTAAATTATTTGGATTAGGATTTATTTGATTAGTGTGTTAGAATGACTAAACTAGCCCCGACTTGAAACCCCCTTTTAATGTATTGTTAATAGGCTAGAGGGGGGTAATTTTGGCATTTCAAAATCATCCATAGCAGCCCTCTAGTAGCCGGCCACCTATATGAAGGGATAGGCATGAGTCCCTTTGATATTTCCTATTCTTTCCATCTCATTTTCTCTCTTATTCTTTTCCAAATTTCTAGAGAGCATCCCTACCATTTTCATCTCCAAATCAACTCCTCCTTCACCAAATCTTCTCTCCTCCTCTACTCCATGAAAGAAGGTGCTAGCCAAGTTTGGAAGGATTCGGAGCTCGTTTGTGTCCATTTGGAATCTCTACGTGTCGGAGGCCTTTTTCCTTTGAATCTCTCTTCCGAAAGGTATAATCTCTTCTCTAAACCATTCCTTCATGCATATAGGTCTATTTTGAACCAGTAGGAATGACCCCCATGGTGGTGTGTCCATTTGAGTCCATTTCGTGTCCATTTGGGCACTTGTAGAGGTGTCCTATGTGTAGGTTTGTGTCCATGTGAAAACCCCTATTTGGACACATGGAGAATTATTTATATATTGATTTTATTATTCTATTTATTCCAGATTTTACAATGTGTTTAGATTGAGTTTCCTATGTATCATAGTGTATCATATTACCTATATCTATATATGTATTATATGGTGATATATATTAATCTCTATATATGATATATAATATGGTTATATATATATGTGAATATATATTATGGCATATAGTGTGTTCTTGTGTTGTGGATTTGGTACGTGGTCGGCCAAGTTTGGAGGATGGTGTGTGTGTTAGTGTGAAGGGGTGGTGTTTGATAATATGTGTGTGTGTGTTTATGTATGTGGAGAGTATTGAGAGAGTTAGAGATTAGAGTGAGAGAGAGAGAGATGAGAGGACTTGAGATGGTGTGTGATATATATTGAGAGTGGTTGTGTATTTGTTTTGAGTGAGAGATTGATTGGAGAGGGGGGGGAGGACAGCCCAGGGGACTGCTGTGAATAGCACAGCAGTAGCAGCCAAGTTAGGCACTGCTGTGCAGTGCCATGAGGGGGAGGGAAGGCCCCACTTGACAGCCTATTCAAGCCCCAAGCCACCACATTGCATCAAAATCAGTCCCATTCCTGCCTACAAATCAGTCATACACACCCCTAAAACAGTAGTCCATATATTGCTGTCCTTAGCAGACCAAACCATGGGCAAACCAGCCTATAGGATCCCCCACATTCCAGCCTTGTTAGCACCCTCCAAACTACACCAAGGCAGCCTTAAACTCAGTCCATATTAGCCTTGCATTCAGCCCTATAGGAACCCCTTGAGCCATCCCAAATCAGTCCAGTTTGTACAGTGGTTGGCAGTCCATAGTGCTGTCCACATTTAAGCCTATATTTCAGTCTCACAAAGCACCCTAAAACAGTCCCCTTCACCCTGACATGGCCCCTCAAAACCCCATTCAAATTCAATCCAGAATTCTACCCCATTTTGCTGTCAAAAATCTGTCATTTATAACCCCCACATTTATCTATATACTTGATCTAAACCTGTCCTATAACTTGCCAAAACAGTCCCATTTCAAGCCCCCTTATCCTTGTTGCCTGTCACCAAAAACATGTTTCAACTGTCCATTGATACCCCCAATACCTGTCCTCAAATCAGTCCATGAATGGACAGTTGTAACCCCAAAACTTGTCCTATCATTGCCTATATTTCAAACCTATACCTGTCCCAAAACAGGTCCTAAAAATCTGTCCCATAGCAACTTCATTCAGTCCATAAATAGCCAAACACACCCCCTTGATAGCTGTCCCAAACCACCCTTTAGTACACCACATATTGCTGTCCTATACACAGCTATGGAAGCCCCTTCACCTGTCCCCACAACCCCAATCCAGTCCCCTATTTGACAGTCCATACCCTGCCTTAAACCCACTCTAATTTAGTACCATGACACTCTACATTCAGCCTTGTATGACAGCCCTATAAGCCTATGTGTTGTGTGTGTGAGTGTATCTAGTTGTGAGGATGTAAGTGTGTGTTTGTAAGCCTAAGAGTGAACCAAAACCATTGGGTGTAAGCCTATGTATACCCATGTGTGTGAGTTTGTATAGGAACCTATAGATGAGCCAATAGGTAGCTATTTGCCTAGGTGTATGTGAACCTATATGTGACTATATGTTGTGAGTGAGCTAGTTAGAGTGTGTGGTGTGAGCTATTATATAGGTGGGTATATGTGAGTTCTATAGGAGAGTCTACATGTGAGTCTATATACTATATGTGTGTGTGTCTAGATATGGATATATAGGTGTATATATATGTAACTATATATCATGGTATAAGGGTAAGGTAAGGGTAAATGTCCAACATGTGGTCTAAGATAACTTAGATGACCTAGATACTAGGATTTCTTGGTAGTATAGGATAGTATCTAGCTATTCTAGGAAACCTAGGCTAGTATTCCTAGGTTAGAGTGGTATTGGACAAGGTATTGGTATTTACCTTGGTAAGGTAATATAGGTAATACATAGAATAGGGTATTTGAGTTTGGAGTCTAAGATAGAGTTAGAACTTGGTTCCTTGGTTGGTAATGATCAAATATAGTGCTCATAGACTAGTTTTGACGTCGGTTGACCATTTTGACCAAAAGTCAACAAAATCAACCGAGAGTCAAACTTAGCCTTTAAGCGACCAGATTTGACCAAAACCAAACAGAGTTGACCAGTTGACTGAAAGTCAACAGTTGGTCAACATGTGACTTGTTTGATCTAGGGTTGACTCCGTGTTGACCAGAGTTGACCAGAGTTGATTTTTGACAAAAGTAACTGTAAGTCAACCCTTGACCCAAATTGACCTAGTTTGACTTGGATTGATTTCCTGTGACCTTGTTTAACCTTGATTGTCCTAGTATGGCTCAGTATGACCTAGTTTAGCTTGGTGTGACTTAGATTTGACTTAGATTTGACCTAGATTGACCTAGATTCATTTAGAATGCATTATAATGCATCTTTTATCATTCTTGGACTCATAGTGACTTGTACTGTTCTATAGGAGACAGACACCACTCCTCGGACATTATATTCTCTTCAGACACTCAGGCTATCAGGCGAGTACATTCTCTGACCGTTTCATACTTGTATGGATTTACATTCTTGCTCTAGATTATTGTACTTGATGCTAACACGATCATTATCACGGATTGGTACTATATGGATCTTCTTCTGAGATGTTATCTTCTTGTATTCACTAAGTACATATTGTAATGTGCGTTTCACTTACATGTTGTATTTATTGAATACCCTTATCATTGTACACTCATTGTGGATATTGTACTCTCAGTATCACATTGAGCCATTGTACAAGCCATTGTACAAGCCATTATATAAGGTAACGTAACTGAATTGTATCCTTGTGTATTGATTGGGGAGGGAGAGTAGAAATGGTTATGTGATCAATCCTATTGTATAAGAAATTGTATATGTCCATTGTACACTCACGTACAAAGGAGTCCTTTTATTGTATAACCTAACCCGTTTACATAACCATATTGTACTCTAAATCACAGTAGGCTTACAGTTCTTACTTATCATATTTAGATATTTCCTGTTATCAAATCTCTACTTTTTCATATACTTCTTTCTTTCAGCGTTTCATGTACTTTACTCTATTGCATGCTTTATATTTTCTAACTCGATATGAACTGCGTGAGATGTTTTGTGCTCGCTCCCGTCCTGACTGGACCTGTTGAAAATATTACAGAGGATGAGGAGGAGGCCTGCGTAGACACCTACTATGGGGCAGCTGTAGATGCCATGTGTGACCCAGATTTCCAGCCTGATCTACTAGCTTAGAGACTGAGGCTCCCTAGTCTAGGTTTTATTTCTGTCATGTGATATCTAGATTGTATATATTCTTTTATTTCAGTGTTAGAGTCTTGTATTGAGCTGGATGTTCTGATTTGTTATGTCAGTAGACACTTAGACTCTCTGGTTGTATTTATGTGGTTTTTCCTTCATTCCAGTATTTATCTATCTATCTTCTATCTTTCATTCTGCTTTAGATGTGATTGAGACTGTATATTGCTATGTCACCTCCATTCGGAGTGTATATACTGTACAGGTACCTTTATATTGTTAGATGATTGACCTAGGACAGCGTTCTACCGTCGATACTGCGGCGTAGGCTGGACGTTGTTACGTTCTCGTACCCTTACAGTGGGTGCGGGTCGTGACATCAGGGCTCACATGCAATTTCCTTCCACAAAATCATACACTTTCGTAACCCAGCTGTTCCGTAGCATCCTCCAGTAGAAGGGCAACCACGTCCACATCACCTCTGAGTTGTCCCCCTACACCCTACAAAGCAGAATCTTACATCCCATAAGACTACGCTACCCATCATGTTTACCACGTCCACATTATCTCTGAGTAAACATCCCGTACAGTCAACCCCTGCGTTGCCGTACATTAATCACAGAACTTCCATGTCCACAATACCTTTGAGTAGTTCCGCGTATCCTCTAGAATCATTCCTACCACGTCCATACTACCTCTGAGTGGGAAGATTCTATCATTTTGAATCCCATATTTGCCACGTCCACATTACCTCTGAACAAACATATTGGTTCTTTTAAACTTATTATCTGTACCTAAAAATCAAGGTGCACAAAAGATAATAGGTCCACACAAATTATCAAGTTCATGACAGCAAAAATGAACACATCATAGAAAATTGTGTACTTCTTTATTTTCTAAAAAAAAGGAGAGTAAAGGATTACACTATCCCCAACAAGAGTTGCAAATACACAAAGAGAAGAGACTACAAGCCCTAAACATCCCCAGGATTGGCTGAAAGCTCTTCAATTCGATGCCTCAAGTCTGCCGCCCGAGTCTCCACAGTCGCCAAGACTCGACGTTCAGCTTCTTGACGTATTGCTTCAATAGCCTCAGGAGAAGTATCATTTTCATGCTTCTCATCCAGCTGCTTGCCGCTGCTGAGCCAAAGTAAGAGCCCGATGGGTAAAAGCTGCCTCCACAGTCGCCAAGACTCGACGTTCAGCTTCTTGACGTATCACTTCAATAGCCTCAGGAGAAGTATCATTTTCATGCTTCTCATCCAGCTGCTGCCGCTGCTGAGCCAAAATAAGAGCCCGATGGGTAAAAGCTGCCTCCTCCTTCTTGAATGCTACGTGTTCAGCCTGGACACGTTCGGCGTCTAATAGAAGTCGGGCCCGTTGGTCCTCAAGGCGGCGGATATGGACATCAATCTCCGTGATACTAGTGTCCAACACAGCTCGCGCCTCCACCGTCTCCCGTATAGACTGAGACAATTGCTCCACTGCAGCTTCAGTCTCAGCCACTTCACGTTTCCAGACACTCACGGTAGCCTGGTAAGAAGACTCAGTCTCGGCGATCAGCTTCTCCTTCTCCGCATCAATCAGGACGGAGAGGTCGTTTCGCCGGATGCACTGTAGTTCGGAAAGCCGCTGGTCCAACTCGACCACGGAGGCTTCTAGAATGTCGACCATATGATCGTGGCCCTGATGAAGACGGATCAGGTTGATATGAGGCATTGCCAGAGTTCTTGCCGTTGTAAAACTTCCATTGGCGTCCATCACAGCCGATACACCCCTCTGCAGCATTTTATACACTGCCTCGATGATAAATTTCACGTATTCATCTGCATCCGCCAGCACCTGCGGCGTCATAGCAGGAGTCGGAGGAGCTGCTTTAGCAGGTGGACCGTAAGAAGGCCCACCTGCCTCAATCTGCGAGGCTGGGCCCTCGGTATCAACAGGCTCTTCAACAACAGGGGCTGGACTACTAGCCCGAGGAGCCAAAGGAATTGAAGAAGCCGAGGCAGGCGTCGAGATAGTACCCCAAGTGAAAGAAGCAACAGAGGGTTCCATCAAACCCTTACCCTTCCCAAACTCGGAAGAACCCCCGACGTCAGTGGCCACCTCATCAGCCCCTAACGTATTATCAGCAGCCAGTACCTCCCCTGGCAGAACGGGGAGATCAACACTTGTCTCCTGACTCGCCCCTGAAGTCAGGACCGCCAGACGAGTCTTCTCATCAAATCCATATACAGGGACAAGATCTGTCGCTACCTCCTGATCGGTAGCCTCCTCAGCTTTTGCTGCTGAGTCTGGGGTAGGGCTCGACAATGATGCAGCCGACCTTCTCTCATCACGACAAGGAGAGGAACCAACCATCTCCTCTGTTCCAACCATATCTATTGTTCCCGCAACAGACTCTTACAACTCTGGAGCGACGTCATCCAAAGACGACGAACTCCACTCTACTTCATCATCACGAAGCCCCGTGTCCGCTGGACCCTCAATGTCCAAGGCCCCCACGGCACCATCCCGGAAGTTGCTGCAACCTTCGCGTCTCTTCCGACAAAGTCTGGAGAAATTGGAACCTCCGCAGGATTATCTTCAGGATTCTCCTCCATTGGAGACATTACCATCGGAGGAATGCGCTCGTCAGAAGAGCTTGCCACCTCCTTCGGTTCACTGACACCCGGTTTCGAAACACGGGTCTTCTTCTTCGGTGATCCCTACAAGAAGAAAAGCACAAGTCACCAAAATGACAAGATGAGCCAAAATTATGGAGGACTCTTTACCTCAGCAAGAGCTGATTCCACTGGCATTACAGACGGCGTTCCCGTAGCCTTTGGAATCATGGCTCTTCTCGACCTTTTTGGTATAGATGAACCGGCTTCTGCGTCGGCCCGTCTCTTTCCAACAGAAGGATCTCTCACTGATGCTGCAGTAGCAGCCTGATTTCCCGCCAATTCTGATGGACGATATGACCGAGCTGCTATCAACATATTCGCCGTAGCTTCCAGCTGAGTTCCAATGATGAAACTAATCTTCCTATCATAACCTGGAGATGCAGCATTCATTGTGCAATACAGTTTAAAGGTCGAATACAAGATCTGTGGCCGAGGGTTGCAAACTGGCGCAGTAAAATAAACACCAGTGCACCCGGTATTATAATATTGCCAGCCCCGGGCTCCATCCAGCAAACTCTCGATGAACCCCAGACTGTTACTGGGATTCCGTAACATTAGCTGGGTATAGCCAAACTGGCGAGCGAACCGGCTGGGCAGATATGGCTCCAGATAACACCTATTTTGGTTGCAGTAAACCAAGTGAGAAGGCCGAATACTTTGCAACCAACGAAAACTCCATTTCGGCAGAGTAATCTCATCTTCACCTGAGTCGTCTAAATCTTGGTCAGCCTCGAAACCTTTAAAGATGGGGCCGACCTTGACAATCTCCCACCCCTGAAGGTAGGACAAAACTCTCCTACAAACGGGGACGCCAGTGTATAACCACTTCCTCTTTAGAAGCGGCGGATAAAGGCATCACCTTCAATGTGATCCTCCTCCGGACCTGGACTCATCACGTTCGGATGATGCAGAATCAACCATCCCATAAGATAATGGAATGGTAGTTCGGCCCAGGAAAAATTGTTGTTTCTACCTCTCCCTGTTTGCCATAAAATATAAAAGAGCAGAACAATTATCGGAGGACTGGACTTTTACTTCACGTTACAAACTCGCTTGTACAAAGAAAGCCTAGGGACGAAAGCCTAGGTACAGCAGTCTAAGTACAATTATTTACTTTAGATTCTGGGGGGTGACGATAGAGGCTCGGGAAAGCTACGACAGCTCTGTCTTACTCCTTGGACGATCGGTATGCCGCCTTGGCTCCAGAAGATTGCTTGGCGTTGAAGAAATGCTCTCTTTGCCCTCTCTCTGCTTTTTCTCTCTAAGTATATGGTGCTCTCTCTAATCTCGAAAGTCCTCTCTGTATGTATGTGTGCGTATGTATATCCTGCAAGGGAATGACACCCTACTATTTATAAGAATGGAGGGACCTCATTAGGGTTCACAATGATTGCCCCTTAAAGTGGCGGCGGCCTATTGATCGATCAATCTGGGCCATTAATCTTGAGTGTGATAAATCTGGGCCATTTAGTGTAGATTGCACCAAATCCTATCAATAATTAATGCTGATTGGAATAAATCTCCGTGGTGATGATTTGCTGATGTCTGCGAATCTGAATGAATAAATTTAATTTATTATCCTGCCACGTGTCCCAGATTATTGGGATTTGACCCAATCTTTGATTACAGTAAATCTGGGAAATTGATTGGCTTTATGACACGTGTCCGGGAGTCACTGAGTCGCAGGAGGGAAGAGCCGCATAAGGATTGAACCGTATAAGGACTGAGCCGCATACGCCTGGCCATGTGGCAGGGTTGCCTGAGGAGTGGCCTCTGAATCTCTGAACCGCATGATAATCTGAGCCGCATGGAGATGATCCTTGTGAGCCGCATAGGACTGCATTTGCTTGAGCCGCATAGGGTTGTTTCGATCTGGGCCGCATAGGACAACTTCAGCCTGAGCCGCATAGGGAGTCTCCACTCGAGCCGTATATAACCGTCCACGTGTCTAGGCTGCGTGGCATTTTCTGGATCTCGGGAAGTTGTGCCAGAGATTTTTTTTTTGATTTCCTAGGATTCTGTCATTATGACAGAGTCATAATTATCTCTTTGTGTCAGACCTATCGTTTCGTCAGAGTGGTCAGCCGTCCAATCAATTAATGCAGTATAGTACGAAGGGGAGGACTGTTTGTAATGCCACGTGTCCTTTCTTCTGAGCCGCATGGAGATCACAGAGCCGCATAGGCTCGTTGAGCCGTATGGGTCCTCTGAGCCGCATGGGCTTTCTGAACCGCATGGGGTTTCCTGGCCGCATGGCTCTTTCTTATTATTTTTTATGCTTCTACAAGACCCCCTTCAAAGTTTTCAATTTACAAAATTGAAATACTTTGAATAAGAAGCATGGCCGTGTGGAAGCTCTTTCTAGCCGCATAGATGTCTTGGCCGCATGGAAGTTTCAGCCGCATGGAAGTTTCAGCCACATGAACTTTTAAGACGCAGAGTTGTTTCAGCCGCATGGATGGCTTAGCCGCATAGACTCTTTGAACCGCAGGGGTGTCTCAGCCGCCTAATTTTTTGCCACGTGTGCGTGTCTTTAATTGCCTAAAATTCACTTTTTGAGCCGTCTTTTAGGGGGAATCCCGAGGATTGGTTCATTAAATCTCTGGATTTTAAGCCCCGGGTGAATCTTCTTTATGGGAGAGGGGGCAAAATCCGAGGAGTCGGTTTTGTCTTTATACGAGGCGGTTTTAGTACTCCACGTGTCTTCCCCCTCTCGTCCTTCTATAAATAAGAGGAGTCTGAGAGAGAGAGGTCTTCTTTTCGAATCTTTTCCTATCCCGCTCTTCATCTTCTTCTTGATTGATAATGGCTTCCAAGAAGACCGTCGCAACGAAGAAGGCAGCGTCCTCGTCGACCGCGACGGCAAAGGGCAAGACTGCTTCTTCTTCGACTGCGGTCGCTCCACCACCGATCGTCGTCCCCGCGGCTCATCCTGACGTTCATCCCCCCATTGCTGGTAAGGACATTGCAAGGGCTAAAGAACCCTAACCGCTATGGCTACGTCGCATGCTTTATGCACGAGCCTTTATGAGTCGCATATCCGGCCTATGGTCGAGCTGCGAGCCGCCTAAGAATAACTGCTGTGACCGTATACGCGCTCTGTAGCCGTATGAGCTATGCTGAGCCGCATGGATTCGCATAAATTTTGTCTGTCACGCGATCAGTGCAAATTTTGTCCGAACCCTAAGGGCCTTATGAGAGCACTGCCGTATAAATTTTTACTGAATAGGACCACATAAGCATTCCCCCGAGATTAAGCCGCATAAGGCTTCATTGGCGCCGCATGAGGCTATGTTAAGTTGGAACCGTATGGGTGTTTTCTTGAGCCGCATGAGGCTTGGAAGTACCCGATCATTTCTTTTTTATCCCTCTTTTTAACTTAACTTTCTCTGTCTTCTTTTCAGTGAATCTGCCGGTAAATGCTGCTGGAGAACTCCTGGTAGGTAGTGCCCAAGCTGCTCTGGGTTATAGGTACGACTATATTGTTCAGCATATGGCGGATCAGTTTCCAAGTGACGAACCCCCGGCTAGACTGAATGCCATCAAGAATCAGTCTTTCTATTTCCTTAACGCTATAATAAACTTCGGGAAATTCGAAGGGGAATATTTGAAGCATGCGTTCTTTTTTGGAGACGCCTTGACTGTGGAGAACAGTCATGTTCTGGAGGTGTCGGAGAATTGGAGTTTTGTCTCTCATGGGATGGCGATCCGCATCCCCCAAATGGAGCGACACTTCCCATTATCTTGATTCAATATACTCCCATTGGACCGGAAGATGGGAGAAACTTTAACCCCTATCCGAGGTGGGATGTTTGTGGGTAACATCCATTATAACAACAATCTGAAGTCAGTGACTGCCGGAAAGGTGCACACTAGCTGTTCTGTAACAGGATTGGTCCCAGGTACTTTCTTAAATGTGTCGGGCCCTAATTTCACCTTTTCTATCGCCGACACTTTTATAAATCAACTTGCTCGGAAGGGCTTCTACCCCATTGGCCGGTTGATGCTCCCTAGTTGGATACATCCTATTCCCTCGTGGACCAACCTGTCTATGTGGATCTTGCAGAAGTATGAGGCCTTTTTATGTGAGATTGGCCTTTACCATGCTATTCGAGGCACCAGCCATGGCTTGTCCATAAACAAGAAGTTGTGAATGTCTCTGCTGGAGATGTATAACTGCCGTACGGGAACCTTCCATACACCCGTAGGGGAAATGGGGCTTGCATTCCATGAAATGCACGCGGTCTCCAAGCTCCCTTGGGGGGACGAAGCTTTCGAGGCGTATACTCCCACGAATGAGGAGTTCGAAGATTTGGAAAGGCGGTATCCCGGCTTCGTGGCTCTGTACCAAGAGATATTGTGCCACTATAGCACATGTCATCAGATAGCCCAAAAGGATAGCAACTCGGAAGGGAATGCCCCCCACACCAAGGACTGGGTGCGCTATCTCTTCCCAACGGATGCCTCCGGTCGAGTTACCTTCCGTCGCCCTCGATCCCGGGAGGCAGTTAAAGATTTGGTGTCGTCGGCTAAAAGGGTGGCCACCACCAGTGATAGATTCAGGAGTAAGACCGACTCTTTTGGTTATTTTTACCAGGATACCCAAGAGCTGTCAGAGAAGGCGCTCTTGGCGGGGTTTTTGATGATATGGCTGCAAAATTGTGTAGTCTCTGGAGGGGCTGGTTCTATCGAGAGAATCAGTCGTAACTTTATCCTTCCTGCTGTGAAGTTAGTTTTGAGAATCAGGCTAGGTCTCCTCCCTGCCATGGTGTACAACATACATCGTGGCCTTCGCATCTTCACTTCTAAGGTCATCGCTCACGACGTGACTAAGGATTTTGAACGGACTGAGTTGCCCTATCACTATTTGATGGGGTGGCTATTGATGCATTATCCGTAATTGTTGAGACTGGGCTTTGAGGACGGTGTAACTGATGAAGACGTATTTATCTTCCGTTATCGTGATGGGCCTTGGGAGCATGAGACCATGCGGGCTTGCCGGATGGCATTGGCGAGGACAGATATGTACCATATATTCGTATCCGTCCCTCGCCTTACTGCTAAGGACATAGAGACTGTATATCTTGACGGTATTGCGCCCCCTCAACTTCTGGACGGCCAGATGCTCCTGTGGCTACGTAACATCCGCCCCGCACACCTGGTGTATCGTAACCGCAATACTGTTTTTCTGGAGCCTTATCTGCCTAGCAGGTTTGCCCGGCAGTTTGGATACAACCAACTTTGTCTAGACAATCCCAGCTCCTGTCTGGGTTTTTAAGGTAGCCTTCTTGATGGTATCAGGGCTTGGCAATACTACGATATATTCCATACCCGTACCATTTTCTCCGTCCCTGCCATTAAGGCATCAGTGGAGATCTTGTACATGGCGGCTTTGTATTATGTCATGGAGAACAAACCTTCGGTCGGTTTTAACCCAGGTGCCAGTTTTATTGTTGGTACCGGCCTGGAGGAAGGATCTCAAGGGGCCAAGAAGAGAAAGACTAGAGTCAAAATACCAGATTTGGATTCCGCTACTGAGGATGATGAAGGCAACGGGCATGGTGTAGATGACTCTATCCTCCGATGGCAGACGTAGAGGTGGATCAGTCGCCTATTTCGTCAGATGAGATGTTGGGGGATCAGCCACCCATTGCGCCTGGTCCTACTCCAAAGCGTAGCAGGCAAGTTTCTCCTGTTGGCGGTATTTCTCGTTCTCGGAAATTGGTTGTGACCAGACACCGTCAGCTAACCATAAGAGAAAGTGGAGAAGAAATTAACCTTGCGTTAGAGGTAACCAAGCCACTCCTGATTCTTCCTTCCTTCTTTCCTTCTAGCTTCGATTTTAATCATCTTCTTTCCTTTTTGTAGGTGTCAAAAGAAAAAGAAGAGTCTCAAGATGCTGAGGTGGTGACCAGGGACGACGGGGGTTTAAATGAACCTATCCCTAAAATTGCTGAATTTCGTCAAGATGACGTTGATCGCGTCGTACTTCCCTCCAGGGTGGCTGGGATAGAGGAACCCGCTGGATATAACTTGGAGGTTGCGGGTAAGGAGGTCATGTCGGCTACGCACGAGCTGCAGCCTCCATGTCCCTCTCCTGGTAAGATAAGCCGAATCTTATCCCATGAGGAGGCCTATCTGCTCTATCATCATATCCTTTAGGTCACGTCGACTGATCATTGTTCTGGGCATACAGGTCCGGCCTCTCCAGTGTTGAGGATGGACACTATTGAGACGAACTTTATCGAAGGGGCACCGGTGGAGAAGAGTATATTTCCTCCTCCTCCGGCTCGTCTTGAGGGGCCTCTCGTGGGCTCGAGTTTGGAAAGTCTGGTGATGTGACGGCCAGGGCAGGGGATGATGGTCCTTTCATCCTCTTATGCTGGGGTTGCTCCGAGAGCCGACCTCTCTGCCCTACCGAGTATCCAGGCTCTTCGGGTGGCAGAGGAAGAGTTATCCGTTATCCGTGCGTCGTTCTACTCGGATTCCATCCCCTTGATGGCAAGTTCTAACATTACTCCTCCGATGTTGCCGGCCACGCTTCCTCTGACGCTGTCCTCTACAGAGGTCTTGGATGACACGTTACATGATGTAGTTGACAGTTTTCACCGTCACTTGAGGAGGGGAATAATGGCTGCTGGAGAAAGAGGGACCTCTTTCGTCTTGTTCCGGCAATGCGCCCAGGGTCAAATTGATATCCTTAAGACTCTTCTCGGTGGTGCGGGACTGGCTGCGCTCTTGGAGACGAAGTTATTGGAGACCGAGCAGTTGGTAGCCCAGCTGCAGGTGCTGCGGCAGGCTGATTTGTCTGCTGTTATAGATCGGGAGCGTGGCTCTCTCACTGCTACTATAGAGAAGATAAGGGCTGCTCGAGATAAAACCAGGCCGACCGTACTGAAGGACCTTCATGATCTGTCTAATCGATATGATCAATTGAGCCATGAGGGCGAAGATGTCATAGCTCGAGAAGCGGCTGTCTCCCGTGGGATCACTGAGACGCGAGCAGATCCTTGAGCTTCAGAGGAAGCTAACTTTCTTGGAGTCTGAACTTGAGGCTGCCCGTATTGATAAGGAGTTGATTATTCAGGAGGCTGACAGAGTCAATCGAGCTTCGACTGACTTGGAAGTTGTCCTGAAGAAGTTGGAAGATGACTGGCAGGAGCTCATGGGCTTGGATAATGAAGAGCGGTTATCCCGGGAGGCTGAGTATCGAGTTAAACAGCGACTCGAACAGGAGGCCACCTTAGTGAGGAATCGTCTTTTGGAGTTATGTAATGCTGAGCTATAATCGGCCTTTTCCTCTTTTATTTTGTTCCTGTTTTCTTTTTGAGAGGGACGTGGTCCCAAAAGATGTAATACTTTTTTCTTCTTTCAAATAAAGAGTACTTTCCATTCTACCCTTCATTTGTATTGCTTGTTGTACCTGTGATATGATGGTGATGTTTGCCCCGCGCGGGGGACTTGTTTGTGGACTCATCATCCATGGCATACCTTGGTTTTAGGTACGAATAACAAGTTTGGTTAGGATACCTGGAACAGCCATGGCAAAGTGGTCATGGGTGCTCTCGGTATCGGGAAAAAAGAATGCCGTAGAGCAGTTGGGCTCCCGGGGCATGATGAGATGGCGGGCTTGTGCTAAGAAACTTAGTAGAGGATATTTGTGGGCCTATTATCCTTGGCATACCCTGGTTTAGGATACAGATAATAGGATGAAAGGGAACCAATATATTTGCTCAGAGGTAATAAGGACATGGCAAGTATGAGGGTTTCATCGTGGAATCTTCCTACTCAGAGGTATTGAGGACATGGCAGGAATGAATTCACGGAGGATATTTATGGTCAACGGAGGACATTTATGGACCTATTATCCTTGTCGTACTCCGGTTGTGGGTACAGATAATAGGTTGAAAAGGGAATCGACATACTTGCTCAGAGGTAATGAGGACATGGCAAGTATGAAGGTTTCTTCTACGGAGCCTTCCCACTCAGAGGTAATGAGGACATGGCAGGAGTGGGCTCAATAAAGAGGGGGTACATAGAACGACTCAGAGGTAATGAGGACATGGAAGTTCTATGTAGGGGGTGATTTATTTTTGGCGGAAGTGAAACGACTCAGAGGTAATGAGGACATGGCGATTTTGGAAATTTGTGGATCGATTACCCTTTTTGTGCACTTGGAGTGCAGGTGTTAGATCATGAGGGAGGATCTCTTCCAGGAAGAAAGTTCAGAGGTATGATCATACATGACTTACTATCTGAAAGAGTGACCAGGATGTGAGTTCAGAGGCACCAGCGGGTACATGACTCGATATTGGAATGTGTGAGTTCAGTGGCACCAGCAGACACATGACTCGATAATCTGGGATGTTGTGGATGTGAGTTTAGCGGTACGAGAGGGTATATGACCCAGAAATCTGGAGAATGGTGAGTGTGAGTTCAGCGGTACCAGCGGATACGTGACTCAATGATCTAGAAAATTGTCGATGTGAGTTCAGCGGTACCAGCGGGCACATGACTCAATGATCTGGAAAATTGTGAGGACGAGTTCAGTGGTACCAGCGGGCATATGACTCGATGATCTAGAAAATTGTGAGGGCGAGTTCAGTGGTACCAGCGGGCACATGACTCGATGATCTGAAAAATTATCGTCTAGACATAGTATTTCTTCAGGAACTTGCCGTTGACGGGCAATATGAGCAAATCCCCATTCTGTTTTGCGAGACGGTAAGCTCCGTTGGAGAATACGGCCTCAATGATAAATGGGCCTTCCTATTTTGGCTGGAACTTACCGGCGGTCTTGTGAGTCATGACCATCGGTCTCCGGACCGCCAGAACGAGATCGCCCACTTGGAATATTCTGATCTTAACCTTCTTATTGAAGGCTCCAGAGATGCGTGCTTGGTATAGCTCGATTCTTTGCTGAGCGAGGAGGCACTTTTCATCTAAGGCCTCTAACTCTTGTAGTCGGCGTCGGTAGTTATCATCCATCGTCAATTGATAAGTGAGGGCGACGCGGAGTGAGGGTATTTGAGTCTCTAATGGGAGAACTGCCTCACTCCTGTACACCAGGGAGAATGGTGTATTCCCGGTAGCTGTTCGAACTGTAGTACGGTACGCCCATAAACATTTACCGAGCTTCTTGTTCCAGTCGTGTTTGTTGGAAGAGACAAACTTCTTGAGGAGTTTGATGATTGTTTTATTGAATGCCTCTGCCAACCCGTTCGCTGCTGGGTTTTATGGTGTCGAAGCAAAATTCTGGATGCGGTGCTTATCGCAAAACCGATAGAAGGCGTGGCTTACAAACTGCGGACCATTGTCGTAGATGATCCTTCGGGGCAGTCCAAAACGATAGATGACGTGATGCTTGAGAAAGCTGATCACGTTTGAAGTCTTTACTTCGGTGAGTGGAACAGCTTCTGCCCATTTGGAGATGTAATCCGTGATCGCAAGTATGAAACAATGTCCACGGGAGGAAGGTGGAGTAATTGGACCGATGATGTCCATTCTCCATGCTTCGAAGGGCCAGGATGCCACTGTCGGATGTAGGAATTCGGATGGCTGGTGAATGAAATCCGCATGGACTTGGCAGGCTTTGTATTTTCTCGCATAGTCTATCGCATCCGCTACTATCGTGGGCCAGTAATAGCCCATTCGACGGAGACGGTCTTGCAATTTAGGGCCAGGCTGATGGGCCCCACAGATACCGTCATGAGCTTCTCGTACGGCTTCTTTGGCCTCTGCGTTTGACAGGCACCGAAGCAATAATCCATCGTAGGATCGGCGATACAGCATTTTCGTCTCTGTATCGTAAAAGAATATGAGGGAATGCCGTCTAATATAGGTGGCTTCCTTTGGGTTCTCGGGCAGGATGTCGTAGACGACGAAGTCGATGAATAGTTGTCTCCAGTCTGGGGCATCATCAATCGCCTGAGTGGAATAACTTGCCACGAATTGAACGTTGTTTTTGGGGCAGACCAGCTCGTGGCCTATCACATCTACCGATTGATGGGTATGATTCGGCACTGCTAGGGAAGCGGCCAGGCCTGCTAAGGCATCGGCTTCGATATTTCGGAGTCTGGGGACGTACTCGATAAAGAACCCCTCGAACGATGAGATGATGTCGATTGCTATTTGGTGGTAGGGGATCATGTCTTCGTGGCAAACTTCGTATGGGCCCCGGATCTGATTGACGATTAACTGAGAATCGCTGTATGCTTCAAGATATTCTACCCCCAGCTCTCTTGCAAGTTAGAGGCCAATAACCAGAGCGTTGTACTCGGCCACATTGTTAGAGCAGGGTTCCATAAGGGAGTAAGTGCGGTTGATCACCAATCCGGAAGGGGAGACTAGCACCACCCCGACTCCGACGACGATGTTGCCCTTGGGTCCCGTTCTTGAAGCACCGTCGAAGAACATTCGCCATATATCATCGTGAGAGGTTGCATGCGAGTCGACGACCTCATCTGGGATCTCTTCATATATTCTGGATGACTCCGAACCCGGGTGGGCTGCCAAAAAGTCCTCCAGGGCTTGACCTTTGACAGCCTTTTGCGGGACGAAGATCATATGATAAGGGGACAACAATATTGCCCATGTAGCAAGGCGAGAGCTGAGTGCCCCTGGTTTAGTCATGAGGACCCTGAGAGGGTTGACTCGTGAGATCACATGTATTGTTTGTCCAGTGACATAGTGTCGTGTCTTCTGTATAGCGAACACCAGGGCAAGGCATTCCATCTCCACAGCGGTGTATCGGTGCTCTGACCCAATCATCATTCGACTGAGGTAATATATGGCTTGCTCATGGCCTGTATCGTTGTTTTGTGCCAGCAGAGCCCCGAGGGAATGTTCCATTGCTCGTACGTAGAGCAGGAATGGTTTTCCAGCAACCGGAGCCACCAGGACTGGAGGGTTCGATAAATATTCTTTGATGCTGTCGAAGGCCTGCTGACATTCTTCGTCCCACACGAATGAGATGCCTTTCTTCATGAGGTGGGTAAATGATCGACATCGCCCGGAGAGGTTGGAAATGAACCTCCTGATGTAAGCTAGCCTTCTTTGAAGGCCTCTAAGTTCGCGAAGATTTCTCGGGGGACCCATCTCCATAATTGCCTTTGTCTTCTCAGGGTCTACATGGATACCCTGGGCAGTGATGATGAAACCCAAGAACTTCCCGCTGGATACACCCAGGAAGGACTTCGTAGGGTTTATTTTTAAATTGTGCGCTCGCATTAGGTCGAACACCGTCCTCAGATCCTGTAGATGGTCTTCCTTACGGCGACTCTTGACGGCGATGTCATCAACGTAGCACTCCACCGTCTTACGTAAGTGGTCTCTGAAGATGATACTCATGGCTCTTTGATATGTAGCGCCGGCATTCTTCAAACCGAAAGACATGACTGTGTAGCAGTATGTGCCGATTGGTGTTCGGAATGATGTGTGCTTTTCGTCGTCAAGAGACATCTTGATTTGGTTGTACCTCGAGAATCCATCCATAAATAACATGCGTTCAAAGCCGCAGGTGTTGTCAATCATGATGTCCGTGATAGGGAGGGGGAATTCGTCTTTGGGACATGACTCGTTCAGATTGCGAAAGTCGATGCAGATTCGAATCTTTCCATTCTTCTTGAGGACAGGTACTATATTGGCGACCCAGTCAGGATGTTGCTCTTCACGAATGAAGTCGCTAGCTATCAGTTTGTTGACTTCGGCTTCGATCACGTCCATGATGGCTGGACGGAAGCATCGCTGTTGTTGCTTGACTGGCTTTACATCCGGCTGGATGTTGAGCCCCAACCTCCACGCATCTTCTCGTCGTGCTAACTTTTCGTACACGATCCGTATTAATTTCCTCGATCAAGTCATCCATTTATACACCCTAACTTTTTCCTTGATTCGATTTCACCTACTCAATCATTTTTATGTTTCATACTCGCACAATCCTCAATCCCGTACAATTTCTGCGCACGTCAATTTCTAGGTCGTTCAAACTAACTCGTCAAATCTCAAGGCTACAACTTATTCAATCGTTAATCTATGACTTTGCATACACGCGACGCTTGCTGAGAGACTCATCAACACCCTGTATCCTCAATCGATCGATTGACATCCCTGAGACTATTGCATACACCACTCAGGGATGAAGTCATTCAACAAATCCTCAAAACTATCATTTGAATCCAAATCGACTTCTTCGAATCCCATTCGAACCATTCCTCTAATTCCAAGCACGCTCATCTATATCGCACCGACGTTATCGTCGCTCGATAGTACCCCTATCGATAGTCATCCCTGTAGAAGCATGGAATTTCAGAACCTGAGGACCTATGATCCAGACACTACATGCGCCAGAGCTCGGACAGAGTACTTCACAGCAAAAATATCGAATATAGACATTGAAAGAGGACTTTTTTATTACTTATAAAAGTCTATTACATGTCTAGAAGAGATTGTACAAATAAGAATTTCTACAAAAGAAAAGATCCTAAGTCTACAGCCAGCAGCCACCATGCGCCCTCAAATAGGCACAACAATCACCATGCGCCCTCAGTCAGGCACATCCCACCATGCGCCCTCAGCAGGACGCATCCTTTCAGCAGCTCAGTTATGTGCATCCTCAGTTATGTGCATCCCTTCGGTAGCTCAGTTATGTGCACCCCTTCAGCAGCCCAGTTATGTGCCGCTCTTCCAGCCAGGCTCACCGCCGTCTAAATACTTCGACTAATAAGCATTTATTGAGCAGAATGAGGGTGGCTATCAACCCTCTAGCTGGAGGAAGAGCTCCCCAAACCGAGGAAGAGAAGAGCACCGCAAGCCGACCTGTGGCCAGGGGAGGCTTCGAAAGAGCCTCCAAAGACGAAGGAAGACCGTAATCGAAACTGCGGCTAAAGGAGCAGCTTTCAACACAACCAGAGTGGGCGATACCCACTTTGAAGGAAGAAAGAGCCCCCAAAGCCGCAACACCGTCATTCCGATCTGCGGCTCGTCCTGCACAACGAAGACGAGGCTCGAGCATCCCGATCTTTGGATGCAACAGGCACCTTCTACCTGCCTCAGAAGCCCTCGACTCTGACTTTTGGATGTAACAGTCACCTTCAAGTGCATCAATAAAGACATTGCGTCGCATCTTCACCATCGGGAGCATCTCATCAACAGAATGCACTCGAGTAAACATGTTTATTTCGGAAGAACGTGAGAGAACGAGAAGCAAACTCTCTCCTTGCTACTATTTATAGGCCGGGCAAATCAAACTCATGCGGCAAGTGTATGGCTCTCCGAATCTCGTGCAATGAATTTGCATTTAATGGATGAACCGGACACTTCGAATTCAGCCAAGTCAAAACGGCTATTTAAAGCACTCGAAGATCGTAACAGTCGCACCATTAAAGACGTGTCACGAAGCGGATGCGCCGACCAGACAGCGCATTACACAGACGTGCCCTTCAGCACCAAGCGCATCATAGGGGATGCGCCCCCATGCATCGCCATACGTCTAGTGGAACGCCGATCGATGCGCCCACTCAGCTGTCTATCGAATGTCGAAAACATTAAATGCCGAACTGACAGAGTTGGCAGCACAACTCCCTAAGTCTGAACAGTTGACAGCTTTTTCAGAAGACGAAGCGTCGCCAACATCAGCATCATCATTACTTCCCTCCGACGGCTACTGCCACGTGGCCACCCAACCACTCGCATGCGCCTCTACAGCCATACGCCCAAATCTGCATGCGCCTCAAAAGCCATGCGCCCCAGACTTCTTTCTGATCCTGAAAGACAGGAGTTAAGTCACCACTGAAGCCTCGTATGCGCCTCAAAAGCCATGCGCCTAGAATGGTTCGTGACTCCTAAAGGTTACGAGCCAAAGTCTCCTCATGCGCCCAATCCTAGGCGCATCCTGCCAAATTATTCTTCCATCAAATCCGAAATCTCTGAGCCATGAGTCGACGACACGTGTCTTTTGACTCAGCTCACCAAGATCTTAGCAACAGAAAGATCTTCTCTGCTACGTGCCGGCTCACAACAGCAGCATGAAGAATTCAACCCTTCGATCAGGGCACATCGTCCATGTGCCTCCATCAGCAATCACCACGTGGCGTCCCCGCGTCCAGGTGCATCCTACATATGCGCACATGAGCAGCCAGCCTGCAAGACTATAAATAAGAAGGATCATTTCCTTCACACACACACACAGACAGCAACGAAGAAATGAATAAACACACCACCAGAGAGGCAGATACAGACATTCAACGTCTTTCTCCTCTCAGCAAGCTCTAGCACCCAGAGCAATCCACACCTTCAGAGATCCGATAACCATCGTCAGATCGTCAACAGAGTCAACGCATTACCACTCACTCCATCGGCACAAGGAACCCAGATAAACAAAAGGGTACTCCTAGGACTACATCTAAGTCCTATACTGTAACACTGTTCTGTTTGTATTGAAATTTGCAATAAAAGAATTTTAATGGCAAAAAATCCTCCGTTACTCAATAAAGTCTAATTTATTCTCGTCTGACACAATTCGAATCCCGTACTCGACTTTTCTAAAGTCGACGCACTTGGTGTATATGCCCAGCCCGACTTAGCCAATCGCGCTTACGCGAACAATCTTTTTGTTTTGTCAAAAACTGTTCTCCTATGTTTTGCAAAATAGATAGACTTATTGTATGGACATCCCGTAGGACATTTGAAAGAGAGCGCACCAACGATAACAACCTACAAAAGCAACAGAGTTTTGCAAAAACATCGAAGTTAAAAAATTCAATCGATAGTCCAAGGACGTAAAGCCGTGCTCTGATACCATTATGCCATGCCCCGCTCTCGTTGGAGCGATCGTCCTCGCTAAGGTGTGATGCTGCATGAGCCTAGATTGCGCTCGTGCAAGGCAGGTTCCATAACGGCCGATTTTAGCGGTTGCGACGGGGTCGTCGCACAGAAGTCCCATGGAGAGACATTAAATAATAGCAGCAGAAATTTGAATCAAAATATAAGTTATTCAAATAAGCTCTTTATTGATATTGAAACAAAGATTATAAAGGGCGCAAGGCCAAGAATACAAGTCTCTCAAGCTCACTTTTCTCTCATTACAAGTTCACTCTGCTCTCTCTCATCTCTCAATACAAGTCTCGAGCCATCGGATGCTTCGAAAGGCGACGGCCATACATTATGTCCCGTATAAGTCTTGGCTCCATACGGCCACACGCTTCGAATCGCCAAGGAACTGCATGCCTCGACGCATCCAAGCGAGCCACACCACGAGCTTCTACCTGTGTCACGCCCCGCTCCCGTAGGAGCGATCGTCCTCGCTAAGACGTGATGCCGTACGGGCCTAGGTTGCGCCCGTGCAAGGTTAATCCCAGAAACGGCCGATTCGAGCTAGGCCACAGAGTCGTACAGAGTGTCCGCATTTGCAGCGGAAAGTGAATGAACACAAGTTGAAGCGAGTTCAAATTCTTTATTGATATTCAAGAGGTTTACAAGCGGCACTAGGCCGATATTATAAATCGCTCAAGCTCTCTCTCTCTGAAACATGAAAGGCATGCCAAGTGGCTTACAACATGGAATGATTCATGGCGATGTTCCGATACATTATGTCCTGTATAGGTGCTTCAGCTTTTTGCAACATCCCAAGGCCCCGAATTTTGGCTCCGCGCCTTAACACGTTCGATGGAAGCTCCGCACCCTCCAGCGTCTCCTGCATCTTGCAAGCAGACTGTGGGGTTATCAGTATATTGTTATGCACTGGTGGGAAGGCTAGCTCGCCCACAATGCTATCATTACCAAACATGTTCCATTTAATTTTGTGTATCTCTATCATTCATTGTCTTTCTAATCTTGCCTTAGGATCATTTTTATGGCATATCTCATAGCCTATCTCGTGTTGTCGAATACAAGTGTCGTATGGAAATACATGTACGACTTACCCATACTTACCGTCCGGCCTTCCCTGTCCAACGTAAACCAAGTTAGTCAACAATTCATATGAAATAACTTAACGTAGTTCATGTAAGCATTCAATGTCAAGTGTGTGTCCTTGCCTCGGGTTCTAGCACATCGTAAGCACATTTTCTAACTCGTTTGCTCGAAATACTCTTGATCGTTTTGTGTATTATATACAGAACTATTCAAAAAGTGCTTTGTACAGTTACTTAGACTACTTTGATTTCAATGCAAGGACTTGTACGTGGATTGCCACCAGCAAATCCCTCTTAAATCTATATACACCGGTCGCTGGCATCACAAACCATTTTAGACACATCCCAGCATGGTATTTCTCAACTAGCGTAGGGTAAGGACTGGCACACACCCCGTTAGTCTCTTGAAATACCTCTGTACTTACGTCCCCCGGGTGGCCGAGTCCGTACCCAGGCAGCCCGTAAGTGTAGTGCCCCATCCCGCAAAGTCAATCGGAGGAATCGAAATGCCGACGGTGTTCGGCCTTAGCCTTGCAACGGCTGTGCGAAGGCTTGCTCGGTCAAGACGATCGCTCGCTCAGGTGGGGTAGTTTCGGTGAACTTGCCTCATCCTTGCCTTCACATAATAAAATGCATGTTTTTAACTTGCACAATAGGCTTGATAATAAAAGAGACGAATCCACATAGCTAAGAGAATAATCCTGTCGGGTCGAAATGAGTTAGAACATGGAAAACGTCCCACGGTAGGCTTAGAGTTGGTACATGGCGTATTTTGAAAATGACACTCGGTCCTTCGTCCCATGGCTTGGGAGAAGGAAAGTTGGTCTTTGACACAAAACTATGAACTTGCCTAAGTCGTAGGCGTCGTCCGCATAAACGCTTGATAAAGTGTGCACGGTTCCACTACACAAGGCTTGGCATAGCCTTTGCTCGTTCCTCGGGTTAAGTTGTAGGCTTGAGTAAGTTAGGCAAAGTTATGCCGGTCGACCTAAGTCATTCCAAGTGCTGTCCCGCTCATTCTGCGGTTGTCAAGTTAAATAGTCCCACGATCCGAAGGCCCGTCATATGAAGTATGACTTGGGCGATAGCATTGCGTAGAACACGAGTCGGTTTAAGGCACGAGCCACGGTTGGTTCAGTGGAAAGTTAGCCATGGTCTATTGGTACTTAAGGAATACGTTATGTTCAAGTTAAGTTGGAAGGCAAGGCAGTAGCTGTTTCCTGAGTTCAAAGAATGTTCAGTCTAAGCGATGGTTAGTCGCCGAGAGGAAATATGTCGGGACTGTGGTTCAGTCGCCGAGGCAACCCTGGTTTGGGCTCCACAAAGGAAGTATGAAAAGAGTAAAGCAAAGTAGCTAAATGATGATGATGAGACCATGCATTACGTTAAGTCTAGAAGTTAGCGTAGGCGCGTGGTCATGGACAACTTGTCGACAAAGGCGATGGTTTCTTCGAGCGGCAGCCCTGGGCCATGGGCACCGACTCGGCCTAGGAAGAAACAGGTTATAGTCGAGCTGGGTAATAGGTAATCGGTAGGTCGGGGACTTGCATCGAGGATCGCAACCGGCGGTACAAGGGTCCCGAATGCCAGGCTATGTCCACGATGGCTAGTTAATGCCAGTGACCTTTCATATAGATGTATCGGCACGCGCGGCAATCCGCGTGTGTGTCTTTGGATTGAGTTGAGTTGGATATGTATGAAGTTAGAGAACACAAGGTCTGGGCCAAAGATTTGGCTATAACGAAGGCGGCGTACTTCGGTACGAGATGTGGCGTCGAGTGTTAAGTTGTTGGCATAGAGTTGCATGAGTTAGGCTTGAGCTGTTGCGAGTTAAGTCGAGAAGGGCCGTAGGGCAAGTTGTGTGAAGTTACGTTGAGTTGCTGGGCACGACCTCGAAATATGAGGCACGGCCGCGTTGTCACAATATAAGTGTAGGCAAGACTAAGCGAGGAGGCGCTGCCTCAAAAATATTGAAGCACGAATCGAGTTATGGCACGACCGAGTCGTTACGTCCCAGAGTTTGGCACAAAAGACAAGTATAAGTCGATGCGTCGACAATACAAGCACGAGAAAGATCTAGAGGCAAGAAAATAGAGTCTTTCGTGTTGTTGCATCTCTGATTATGGCCGTAAGGCAAACACGACTTGATAGGTTAACGTTATTGGCACGACAAGGGTCTAAGGCAAAAGTATGAGTTAACGTCGTTGTGCAAGCACGGGATGGTCCTTAGACACAAGTATGCAAAGGCGTCGGTCCTAAAACTGATCCTAAGACAAGAATAGAAAGACAATCGTAAAAAGGGTTTATGTTGCACAAAGTCAAATGAAACGTGTTGGTTTTGTATGGGTGGGCGAGTAGCTCACTCCACCAGTTAGTTGAGTACTGACACCCACACAGTGTTTCATGTGCAGGCATAGGTAGAAGCTTGTGGCATAGAGCTCGCTTGGATGCGTCGAGGCACGGAGTTCCTTGGCGATTCGAAGCGTGCGGCCGTGTGGACTGAAGACTTATACAGGACATAATATATGGACATCGCCTTCCGAAGCTTCCGCTGGCTCAAGCATTGTAATCGAGAGATGAGAGAGAGCAGAGTGACTTGTAAACGAGAGAAAAGTGAGCACGAGAGACTTGTAATTTGGTCTTGCGCCCACAAATGTAATCTTGTATTCAATATCATTAAAGAGCTTCTTTTGAATGACTTGTGTTCATGCGTACTTGTTCTTAAATTCTGCTACATGTTTCAATATTTCTGCTTGGGACTTCCGTGCGACGACCCCGTCGCCGCCGATGTAATCGGCCGTTATGAAACTGCCTTGCACGAGCGCAATCTAGGCTCGTGTGGCATCACGCCTTAGCGAGGAATATCGCTCCTACGGGAGCGGGACGTGACATAATGGTATCAGAGCACGGCTTTACGTCCTTGGACTTCATGTCGAATTTCTCAGTTTTGAAAGCTCGTCGTTGGAAAACAAGTGTGCGCTCTCTCTCGAATGTCCCTCGGCATGTCCATACAATAAGTCTAAATATTTTCAAAAGCTCGTACAAGCGTTCAACCAAACGCATCGATAGGCGAAGGCCTTTGTGCCGAACGATGTTAAACATGACTCGATAGAAAACACATGCTAAGTTAACATGTCGCACGCGTGCCTGACTAGTCCTGCGTTGACCCTAGCAATTGAGCGTACAAACTCGAATATAGTCCACACAGGATAGGCATGCACACGGCCTTTTGGCTAAGTTGCATCGTGTATCGCGCACCTCGACTTTTGGTGAAATCGAGTTGCGAGCGATGTCAAGTATCGCTCGGTCGGGAACGAAGATGCACTTAGAGTGTGTATCGATAGGAACGCTATCAAATTAACGCTTAGGCGTACACGAAGGATTGACTTGGATTTCGAGGAAACAGTACGAATAACTTAGTACGTCGATGCGACGTGAGCGATTACGCTAGGGATTCGTCGAACGAATCCGAAGGATGTCTTAGAGAATGATGCGGACGTGATTATGGACTAGATCGGGTGGCTCAAATCTGAGTGGTGTATGGTTTGTATAGGAAATCATTCGAGCAGATATTAAGGATTACGAGTATGTTGACGAGGCGATGCGATCGCGCAAAGCCTTAGAGCGCGTCATGCTTAGTTGATCGTGACTTCGAATGTTCTGAACGAGATGTCATTCGAAAAAATTATGAATGAGCAACGCAAGTTGGAAAACGACTTGGAACGATGAATGAAAATAAATGGTCTTGATCGAGGAAACTTAGAGGATCGCGCGTACGATATCGGATTGATGCAAATAAAATGTGACTTGAGTTTCGATCAACGATCTTGAAACAAGCTTGAGGAATAGCGATCGAACTTGTTCTTGAATATCGAGAAAATTGTGGTATATCCAGTTCGGACAATAGCATCACTCGTACGACTCAAAATTGGTTGCAAAGGAAGATCGTCAGGTTACGCATATCATCGATGGTATTGAGGCGTATCAAAGATCGATATGCGATAACTCGGGGGTACTCTGACTCGACGAATGGCGATCGTGCAAATGTCATTGTTTCGATGGATGCTATACTCGGGATATTGAAATTTGTCGAGGAAAAGATAAACTTGGCTCAAGGATTTTCTAGTTGAATGAATGACGGTCAGACTATCGAACTTGGATTGGATAAAAATGATATGTTTGGATTTGCTTCGTCGATAACCACAACTTTGACATTCTTGTCTTATGCGAGCGCAACTCCAGCCTCGCACATGCGTCGCACCGATTTGAGAGAATCACTCCACGTGAGCGCTAGTATGGTGATTCATATAGCGGGAGTGATTGAACTTGGTTGGCGTGGCAATCTGATTGCTTCGGCTTATGGTTTGACGCGAAGGTGGACTCGAGAATGACTTTGTTTGATTAATGAATCGAAATTAAGGATCGCATAGGTCCAATCCGCGTATCGAGAATGAACGAGTCTAGACTCAAACAAGAGTTACGCCCCGATGAGAATGATTATTCCGCGGGAGCGTTACATGGTGATTCATGAGCCGTCGTGGATAATCGGACTCGCGTGAGATTGGGGCGCAACATATTGTTGACCTAGATGACCTCGTAATCGAATACATGAATTGGTTATAGTTGGTAATTTGAATGGATTCGAATTCGTGCAACGAATGCATTGATGCGAATAGGTGATCGTGCTCGATGTTTAGAAATCTGAGTGACACGAGCTTGGGTAGGAAACCCCGTACTACCGACTTTGGTTTGGCCCTAGGATTGGGGTCAGTGTTGGCATTATTGTTGGGGAACTATGATTCCAATCCTGATATTGACTTAGTCTCGAAAAGATTGGCCTAGCGGTTAGGCGAGATGTCCTGTTTCATGAGTTGTAATCAAAAGATTGATCTTGAGGATTGGTTTGAAAGGATAGCATGAATCACGAATGTGGGAAACCCTGCTCACGAGACTCGGCTGACATGCATATATTTCAGGGACGCCTGGGTATGTGCACGAGGCGACTCGAGTGAGAATGACAAAATCTCTATCATGCGGCTTAGCTGAATGCATGTATTTTGGGGACGCTTAGAATGCGTGCACGATCCAACCAAGTGATACAATGAGTTCAAGCAAGACTTGAAAATGGGAGAGTGCCGAGATCTTGAAATTATGTTAACAAAAGGATTGATAGTCGTACGAGCGTGGCTCGGAATCGAAGAAATACGTAGGCAAAGTGTATACGATAAGTACTGGCGTACCTGCACGACTGCGATAGTCCCGTGTCTAGGTACGATTAAGTCTTGGCCATAGAAATGGTAGGATGGCTTGCCTTCAGGAAAGTCTCGAGGACAAGACTTGTTCTGAGTGGTGTATGTTGTAGTGTCCCGTCCCACAAAGTCAATCGGAGGAATCGAAACGTCGACGGTGTTCGGCCTTAGCCTTGCAACGGCTGTTCGAAGGCTCGCTCGGTCAAGACGATCGCTCGCTCAGGTGGGGTAGTTGTCACGACCCGCACCCTAGAGTAAGGGCACGAGACATGGGTACGTCCAGCCTACACCGTAGTGTCGGCGGTAGAACGCTGTCCTAGGTCAAACATCTAACAATATAAAGGTACCTATACAGTATATACTCTCCGAATGGAGTTGACATAGCAGATACAATCTCAATCACAACTAAGGTAGAGCGAGATAAAAGATAGGTAAAACATAAAATCCAAAAGAGATACAGCAGATAGAAGTCTAAGTGTCTAAGATAGACAAACCCAGAAAATATCTCAAAGCTCAATACAGTAATCCATAGAATAAATACAACTCAATACAACTGAAATAACTAACTATACAACCTCTACTGTGTCTCCTCTAGGCTAGCAGGCAACCTCCAGGCTATCTGTAAAATTTATCAACAGGTCCAGTCACGACAGGAACGAGCACAATCTCATCTAGAAAATCCAAGTAAATGACAGAGAACTATAAAGCAGTTATAGATGTTTCACTTAACAAAAAATGCCAAACAAAAGTTAGATTTTGAAAATAAAACGAGAAAAAGTACAAGAAGTACAAATTTGATTTTGGGAAAGTATTGCTATGGAAGTCTGATCTGTAAATGATCACTTTGTTCCTTGGACCATATGATGATGATGAAGATCACTGCTTGAAGTAGAACAACTTGGAAGAACTAAGGCACCAGAAAGGTATCGACGCACTTGGGCACTGATGGCGAGGCCGAATGCTTTCCTGCTTTGCTTCACTCTGTTCTGAAAGAAAAGTTGAAGAAGAATGCTCTGGAGAATCAAAATCTCGAAGTTCTGATCTCTGTATTCTCTCTTGTCTCTCTGTGTGTCTTATGAGAAAAATAAGTCTATTTATAGACTTGGGCTATGGTGCGTAAAAACTCAGCAAAAGTTCCGCCTTTACGCTAACAACCGCCACCCACGATCAAAGTCATCCTCTGTATACGTTGACACGTGTTCCATCAATTCAGTAAGAATAGGATGCACGTACACACGTTCTTCAGGATGTGTGGCATAAAAGCTATGTAGGCAAACCACGTTCCAAATTGATCAGAAAGAACAGGGCGTAAAAATAGCCTCAATGTACTCTAAGCATAAAGCAATAGATTGAGCGTAAAGTAGCTTTGACGTAGACTTCTCGCGTAAAGTGGTTGTTAAATAACCTTGAGCGTAAAAATAGCTCAAATAGACTTTACGCACACGTCAACTGTTGAGCGTAAAAGCTCGTATAGTCCTCGTACGTAAAAGAAGCCATAGTGTGAGCGTAAAGTAGCTCAATCCACATACTAAACGACAACATTGGTCTCTGTATAAAACAAATCCCTTTGAATTCTGTGATATACGCCATCATTAATATCTTCATGTCAGAGTTTGCATTAAATGCAAGACTTGACAGCTTTGTCCAGCGTAAAAGTGGCTAGCTTGTCCTGGGCATAAAATGATGGGTGTTGACCCGAGAGTAAAGTAACCAGCCTGCTTCAGGCATAAAGTGATTAGCCTCTCCTTGGCATAAAGGGGATCAATTTGAGTAGACTGATCTATCACTTTGACCCTTCTTGTGAAGCACTTTTTACGCTCCTACAAGACCCCCTTCAAAGTTTTCAAATATCTCCAAAATTTGAAACACTTTGAACAGAAGCGTAAAAATTGAGATTTGACCAGTCAGCGTAAAATTTGGGATACGCAATAGCCATCTGCGTAAAAGTGGGGATATCCAACAGTCGGTTTTGAATCTCTCTATAAATTGGGTTCTTCGGGGAGAGAGAGGATTTTACTTTGTTTCCTTGCTCTCGAATCCCTTTGCCTTCTTCTTCTTTCTTCGAAACTCTGATCTGATGGCTTCTAAGAAATCATCCGCCACCGGTAGCAAGGGGAAGAAACCTGCCATTGATTCGTCATCGGCTGATCATATGAAAACCCCTGTTCGATCATCAACACCACACCGACAACCCAACCCGACCGTAGCTCCGCCTATGACGGGTAAAACTCTTTTCTCTGGCTGAAAAAAAACAAATCCGTCGAGGAAGAAGAAGATAGCCCAAACTTTCAGCTTTTTACGTCCACGTTGTACGTGTTAGCGTAAAAGATAGAAATAATACGCCCACGTCATACGTATCAGCGTAAAATTTGAATTACGCTCACAATTAATGTGCTAGCGTAAAAACTTAACTACGCTCATGTTCATATATGCCAGCGTAAAAAGTTATATTATGCTCACATTACTATGTTGTAGCGTAAACTTCATCAGTCACTGAGAGACTTTGTAAAACAAAGACTTCATAAACTTTTGTCAACTTTTAATAAGCGTAAAAGTCAATGTCTTTAATCAAAAAAACTTCGAACTAATTTGATCTCTTTTGTCCTTCTGTCAGTGGATTTGCAAGCTCACCCTCTTGAAGAAGTTTTCGGCTCCTCTGTTGGCATGTTGGGTTCAAATTATCTGGAGTATCTGTCTCATGTCCAATTTCCCCAATCAAACCCTAATTACCCTGAAGAGAGGGCGCAGTTGATAGCAGCTCAAGGGGATAGGATGTTGCTATCCATGATAAATGGAGAAGTACTGATGTCACTGGATAATCAAACTTTCCTGAAACCAGCTTTCTTATTTGGAGATGCGATAGATTACAAATCACAGACTCATCCCAAAAAAGAAGCTTGGGTATTTAAATCTGGAGAAAGGGTAATGTATCTTCCTGATATGGACAGGGATTACCCTATATCCACTTTTGTCCATGCAAGCCACCGCCGTCAAATGCTGTGGAATTTGACTCCTAATAGCTATGGTAGACCTGACAGAATCATCTTCAGAAGGGAGAGAGCAAATGACATGGTTTATCACATTAGCACTCCTTATGGTGGTGTTATTCCATTTTCTAGACTATTGCCTGGGTTTACATCGAGTGAAGATTCATCGCTCATCCAGCCGGTCCAGATTCCAATGTTCATAAATAGATTCATAAGGGAAGGAGTCTTATATCCTCAGACCAACCCTAGGCTGACAGGGTGGCTGACCCCTTATAGTAGTAACTGGATCCAGATCAGCAACTAGGTCATGAAAAACTTTGAAACAGAGTTGAACGATATCGGTTTGTATGAAGCAGTGGCTTCTACCAGTTATGGCATTCCACCGAATGGCAATCTGTTCTTGGCTTTATTGGGGTTGTATATGAGTTCGACAGGAACTTTCGCAACTCCGCATGGCGAGATGGGTCTGGCCCTTCATGAAATGCAGTTCATCTCGAAGTTGCCAATGGGCGAGTTCCCCTATGAAGAATATATTCCCTCCAATCGGGAATTGGCAGAAATTCGGGAGAAGAATCCCAAACTGGTACAAGTTTATGAAGAACTCATGTGCCATTATCTGATTTGTACCAGTATGTATGAAACCGGATCACATCTGGCATATATTACAAAATAGACAACTTACCTATTTTATCAT
This sequence comes from Iris pallida, assembly GCA_029216955.1. Taxonomy (NCBI): domain Eukaryota; kingdom Viridiplantae; phylum Streptophyta; class Magnoliopsida; order Asparagales; family Iridaceae; genus Iris; species Iris pallida. The sequence goes on from JANAVB010015800.1 coordinate 6,556,453, forward strand.
GAAAATAGAGTGTCTAAGACAGATAAGAGCAGGTTCCGAGAAGATAAGGCTCAGGTCATCAAGCCTTGCTCTATAATTTCTGCAAATTTAATTCAGGAATTGATGGTGTCGCAGAAAGCTCGCGACCGATATCTATCTACCAAAACTAGAGACATTCCTGCGGGGACTGAGGCTTTAAGCTACCCGAGGCAGGGTAGCCAAAAAATGTCGAAGAAGGCCTTGTTGGCAGACTTCTTATCTTTATGGCTGCGCAGATGGGTCGTGCCAAGAATCAGCACTGTGGACCGGGTTCACCGCAACGTATTGTGGCCAGCGGTACGTCTGGTATTCAAGAACAGAATTAACCTGTTGTCGGCAATGGTGTGCCGAATAAACGCAGGTTTACGGATTTTTGGTGAGGAAATAATCAATAATGCTCCTCACAACTTTCCCAGGGTAGAGTTACCATTCACCTATCTGATAGGTTGGTTACTACACCATAATTGTAATTTGTTGCCACCGGGCCCTGAGGATGAAGCGAAGATTTTCCTTCAGAAATTTAGCAAATCTACGTGTAGAACTACCACGTTAGCAGACACCAGAGCAGCATTGAATTATTCGCACGGCTGGAACTTCTTCTGCACCAGACCACCAGTTCCGGCTGACTGCCTCGGTGTGCAATTTAAAGATAGAGTAGATAAATCGGCCTTATTGCCGAGATCTGTCTACCGATGGCTAGTATACATCAGACCCTCTCATATGATGTACAGGAATGAAGATAACTGTGCATTTGAGCCTTATCTTCCAAGTAGATTCGCTCGTCAGTTTGGATATGATCAACTTCATGTTGGCAATCCTTCCACTAGCTTCTATCATTATGGGAAGCTGATCAACGGTGTACGCGCATGGAGATATTTCGAAGCTGCATATACTGGCGCTAGATTCACCATATCTATAGCCACTAGTACAACTGAGCTACGTGTACTTCATACGTATGCTCGTTTCTATACGTCTATCCGTTCTTTTGAAGACGGTTATAGTATGCAAGGAAGTTTTCGGTGGGCTCAGGAGGGAAACGTTGAAGAACCTATCAGGATAGCCCCTGACATACCAGACAATACTGCCGTTATAGATGAATTTCTGGCAGTAATTCCCAGAGGAGCTGGGGAAGTAGCTGCGGGACCAATAATTATTGGAAAGCCCCGCAAACGAAAACAGAACACCGCTACCGCTCTCCGGTAAAGTCTCCAGAGAAGAAGAGAAAATCTACCACCAAAGGGCCTTCCAAACCAAGAGCCCACACTCCAGAAGAGGACATTTTGATTGAAGAAGATCCTCTCGTCGGTTCTTCCTCAGTCCATCCTGGAGAAGGATCTTCAGCCCCTCCACAGATGGTTGGATCAGGAGCTGTAACACTTTTGTCTCCTGGATGTCTTAGCACCTCACTCCATTTATCTTTGCCGTCCAAGGCACAAGTTACGGAGGGTACTACTACTGTATCCACTGCTGATCAAGATTGCATTCCATCAGACGAACCGGCTCTTGACTTTGAGGATGATGACTGGGATGGTGATTATGATACATATCTTGAAAAAAACACACATATTCCAAGTATTATACAAAACCTATACAGAATTATATATCATGATTTTGTATACTAACTTATTTTTGTTCATTTTGCAGATGTCATAATTGCACCAAAGCCTGTAGCTCCTCCTCCTCAAGAAGAAGAAATCTATGAAGAAAATGAGGAGTATGAAGAGGAAGATTCTTCTTCAGAAAATGCAGATGCTGAAGAGGAGGGAGTGCAAAAACCTGAAATGGAGCCTCAAGAAGAACATCCTCCATCACTTGAGGCACAACAAGCACAATCTGAATTGTCTTCTCTTGCTGAGGACCAGCACAAAGAGAAGACTAGAGTCGACCCCACTGTAGGTGATGATGGGACTACTGGAGGAGACCCAGACTTGAACAAAGAATCAGCTGTAGAAAGTTTTACCACAACTGAAACAGTGGAAAATCCTGTGGAGCAATCAATTGAAGAAAATGTTGGAGGCATGCTTGAACTTCCAACAGAAACTGAGGAAATAATAACATCCTCTACTGTCGTCACTGATCCAGTACCAGTTTCTGACAAGCCAATGCTAGAATCTGAACCAGCTCCTGTAGTTGTCACCACATCCACTAACATTACTAATGCCAGAACTCCAGAAACGGCTGGAGTGACAAATATTGAAGACGTTGCTGCTGAGGTCCCTGGAAACCAGATAGTAGTAACGTCACCAGCTCCACCCCCGTCTGTTGTTACACCGATTGGAGATATAATCCCTGAAGCTTCTAGGGATCAATTGGCTATAACGGTAGTAGCAACCACGACTTCGTCTCATCCTACTGTTGCACCACCAACATCTGTTCCCGATTTCCGAGAAAGAGATCTGTTAGATATTGTTGCCACACCAAGTTCCAGCACAGAAATGGATCTCCTCGTTGAGATTTATACTGATACCTTTTATAAGAGCCTGGCAACCTTGATAACAATGGTCCTAAATAAGGGCATCAATTATGAGACTCTGAAGACGGCAATGGCTTCGACCATCAAGAACGTTGCTTTGTTCAATGATATTGAGAGAGCTGCCGCATTGGAGAAAATTGTGGAGGACCTTGAACAGCCAACCAGAGAATATCTTAATCTGTCTAGTAAAACTGTTGAAAGTCTCATCGAGGAAGAATATGATGCCTTAACAGCTGATTAGCTTGCTCGAGATTCCACCTATAATGAATCTCTCCATGAACATAGTCTGAAGGTTGCCAAAGAGAGGGCTTTTTTGGCTGGAATAAAGCCTGCCTTACATGGTCACAGAATAGCTTATGATGCTCTGAACATAGACATTCAGAACAAAAAATGATGAAATTCATGCAGTCGAGGCTGAATTAGCTCGCTTGAAGGCTGAAATGGAGAAGATGATCGAAGATCGAAATCTGCACCTCACCCAGAGCTCGATTTTAGAAGAGAAAGCCTTTGGAGCTGAATCGACTATCAGGGCCCTTGATGAAGCCAAAGAGGGTCTGATAACTACCTTCGCCAAACTTTCTTGTATTTGCACCCCTGAGGCTCGACGTGCTGAGGCTACCAAGAAAGTCATGAGCTCTCGTGGTAAGCGGCTAGAAGAGCTACAGAAGTTACTTCAAGACATTTTTGCTCCACCTTGAAAGAGCTCCTTGTAATCTTTTCTTTTATCCATTTTGCAATGTTTCCAAGATGAATGAAATATATATTTTGTGATCCTATCGTTTATTTGGAACAATAGGTATGAGATAGAAAATACTTATCAGAGGTTATAGGAACATGACAAGTCTTTCAAACTCAATGCATTATATCTATCCAGAGGTAATATGGACATGATAGATAATAAAATCTTGTTTTCTGTTTTTAGAGTATACAATACTATCAGAGGTAATATGGACATGATAGTATGTAAGAACTCATAGAAAAGTAGATTAATATCTATGCAGAGGTCAAATGGACATGACAGATAGGAAAAACAAGTAGGTTTTAATATTCATCCAGAGGTCTTGAGAACATGATAAATAATAAATCCAATTAATCGACTGATAAGATAGAAGATTAATTTCTGTTTGCGAGTATACAATATTATCAGAGGTAATATGGACATGATAGCCTGTAAGAACTTATGATAGAAAAGCAATTAGATTTGACATTTATTCAGAGGTCTTGATAACATGATAAATAACAAATCTAAATTCATATACCAACTGGTAAGATAAAAGAAAGAGATGAGTAATCAGCTTAACCAAACCTTGGTAGCTGGGGAATAAAAAGACAGGTGTCATTGAAGATATACTCCATTATTGATAAAAGAATGAATGAATTAATATATCTTTCAAGAAAGAAAATATCATCCTCAGGGATCATTCTCAAATGGTTCTGATTCATCATCGTCTTGAACCATATTAACTGAGAATATTTGCCCAGATTCACAATATGAGGAACGAGACATATCGGATTCAATGAATAGAATTTCTTCCGAATCTGATGATTGCGAAGAGTTAGAAGAGAATTCTTCTTGTATATCGTCATTAAACATGTGGGACGGATCATATCCCAACCCATGATGAGTCTTTTGGTAAAATAGATCACCACATAATGGTAGTCGTCTGCCCTTGCCCTGATTGAGACCTTGCATAGTCTTCAAATCATATCCCATATTTTGGATAATCTTGATAGATTGTTGACTATATTTGTCAATTCGGATTCTTCCTTTATCTTTATCCTTCAGATCATCTGTCTGAGTAACAGAGATATTTCTAGCCAGACCAAACACAATTTGACGCTTGTTTTTCTTATCAGACGAAACCACGAAATAGGATTCTTCGTGATGTCTGAAAGTTACACAAGCTTGTGATGAAGCGGCTACAGGAAGCAGATAGGGAGAAGATGTCAAGAACTTTTGAGCGTAAGGTTCGACATCGACATGAGGAGGAAACGAATTCTTCTTATGATCAATGTATAAAGTTTCTTTCGGTTCTATGTTGTCTTTATATTGATGACTTTGATTATCAGAAGATAAAGTCATTCTCTCAATAAACTTGACAGCCATATACTCGAAAAGGAGATCTTCATTGATATCAAAAAGCACAGAATGATCGATATTTACATCATTTACAATCTGATTGCTACGCTTCGGATTAATCAACAGTGGACCATCATCCGTCTTCTGCGTAGATTTGCCAAGATTGACAATCAATGGTGATTCTGGATCATTCGTACAAGAAGTACGCCCTTTGACCTTGATCATAAAAGGTTGAACTTGGCTCTTAGCAGGAATATTTATTGATCCCTCAGATGAAGTTTGAGTTCTTCCTTTAACCTTGATTATCAAAGGTTGATCATTGACAGATTGGGATTGGATTCGTCCCTTGACTATGATCTTCAAAGGTTGCTCCTCTGGCGGATCTTTATTAATAGACTGATCCTTAGATGATGATTGATCTTCGGCCATGTCTGATATCTTTTTTACATGCTCTTGTTTATAAAACCTTGAATCAGAGAAGTAGGCTTTGACACCCTTGAACGGATTAATATCAACAAACTCAGTTTTCACAACTCCTTGGGAGTTCACATACTTGAAACATTGGTGAAGAGTTGAAGGCACAATATTGTGCTCATGAATCCACGATCTTCCAAGAAGAATATTGTAGGATACGTCCGAGTTGATATCATAGAAAGTTACCATAGTTCGAAGATCACCAATCTGAATCTGCAGACGAATCTTCCCCAGTGGTTTGCTCTTGCCATAGTTAAAACCGACTATCGTAGTACTAGTGTAAGTCAGCTCACTAGTAGGAATCCTCAGGGGTCTTAGCATACTCTGAAGAATTATACTAATTGAAGACCCAGGATCAATGTAAATCCTATCAATTTCAGTAGATCCGATATATCCAGTGTAGCATAGAGGCCTATCATGCTTGTTGTGTTTCAATAGCATATCCTCTTGTGTAAAGGTGATGTTGGGAATTGCTTCCATCATACTATGACGTTGCGGACATGACACTGGTATATTATCAGGAGTCTTGAGTTGAGCCAAGCATGAATCTGCTTGAAGTAAAGCTTTGCTCAAAGTCTCTCTGCTTTCTCTGAAAAGGCGAAGCAGTTCAAATATAGATAGTCTAGCCGGAGTATTGGCTAACTGAGCTAGAATGTCAAACTTGTAAGGCTTCATCACCACCCCCTGATTGGAAGCAGACTTCAATGGGATATCAAAGCGCACTGCCTTCTGTTTTCCCTTTTCAACCACAGACGGTTTAACAGGAACAGGAGAAGGTTGAACTGGTAGAGTTTCCACTACATCTTCTGCTTCTTTGGAGGATCCCTCATAGTCTTTGTGGTACTCTTTTCCAGATCTTGTACCAGCAAAAGTTTCTTCTTCAGACTCAGGAGAAGAAAGTACCATATTACAGGATTTAGTCTTTCTTTCCTTAGCCTTCTTCTTGTGAGGGTTGTTACGAGGAACTTCAGAACCCAATCCAGCAGTGGAATTCTGATTTTGAATTTGTAAAGGAAGACGTATTCCTTTATCATAATTCAAACCTTCTGTCTTTTGAAAGTCGTAACCCATCTTCCTCATGAGAAGGACAGATTGCTGACTATACAAGTGGATAGGCAGTGAACTTTGGACAGGTGTTTCAGTACAGGAAGAGGAAGAAATCTCTGCAACTACAGGAGAATGAAGCATAGACGTCTCTGTAGTTAAGGGAGGAGAAGGATTCAGGATACGAGGAGAAATCCCTGTTGGAGCTTTTTATAAGCAGCAAAGACTTGTTGTGCCCGGTATAAAGGAACACTATTCATAGCTAGCCACTGCTGATGAGTAAGCTTGAGCTTGGTAGGAGGAGCTAGACTTGGAGGACAGATGTTTAGTCCTTTCAGTCTATCTTCTAGAGAAAGGTCATCCCATAGATGATCCAAGTCATCAGGATTTAGAATAACATGAGAAATCATGTTGCAAGTTTTGACTTTCTTACCTTTCTTGGATTTTAAAGTTTTACCTTCATTTTCCAACTCAGGTACTAAGTCAGGATGTACCCACATGATTTCACCATTCTTCAATGTGAGCGACAGCAATCCTGTATTTTCTTTCCTGGCAGGAGGGATATTCACGATCTTCATCGTCGCCTTCGGAATTGGAATAATTCCATCTGGGACTTGCTGTGGAGGAAAATTCCCGAACTGAAGAGAAACCATATTAGTCGTAACCGTATGGTTATCATTGGTTAAAGCGATAGCGCCACCATTTATCAGCTCTTAGATCTTCTTTTTCAAGACATAGCAAGCACTGGTAGGATAATTAATGTATCTATGATAGATACAATATTTGGGATTGTCAGTTAGATTTACCTCATTAGGCCTTTTTGGCTCTGGAATCTGAAGTTTACCACTTTTTACCAGACATTGAAATATTCCTGGGATATCACTTTCGTCAAAAGAGTATTCTTCCTTTGGCCTGGAATATTCCTGATTATTTGGCGTCATTTTGTTCTTAGAAAGATTGACCATAAGAGTATCTTTTCCTTTCACATTATGATTGCTAGGATTATTACCAGGATTACTTTTCTTCCCTTTATCTTCTGAAGCGAAAATCATCCCGTGTTCACGAGCCAACCTACCATTGGTCTCGGCAGAAACTGCTGCTATGATAAACGAAGTCCAATCTATGAATTGGGAACCTGTGAAGACAGCAATGGATGGTCGCAGATTCATCTTGCATGTATCAATCAACGCTGAATCTGGCATACCAGGAGGCATCTTTAGAGTAGCCTGTCGGAAACGTTCAATGAACATCCGAGTATCTTCTTTCTCCTTTTGTTTGATTTCTATCAAGGAGGATATATTCATGTCCATACCTCCTTCATAGAAGCGGGAGAGAAACATTGCCTTGAATTCGTCAAAAGACGAAATAGAGTTATCGGGTAAACTACGATACCAGTCGTAAGCTGAACCCGTCAGGCACCCGATGAACACTCGAGTGAGAAAAGCATCATTTTTCTGCAAGTGTACAGTCATAATATCAAAGTAATTGATATATTGACTGGGAGATGCTTTTCTATCGAATAAAACCATGGATTGTGGCTTGAACTTCGGTGGAAAGGGTACATCATTCCAATGAGGAGAATAAGGTTGCTTAATCCCTAACCTCTGGAGCTGATCTTTGTGCTTCAAAACTTCAAACTGTGCTTTGAGTTCACGCACTGCTTGAATGGCTTCACGGGTTTGAGGAAGCACATTTGATTGAATAGTCGTTGGATGTACCGTAACCCCCACTATAGGTGGTACATCTTCTGGAATGATAGGATCTGGAGATGCAGAATTTTGATTAACAACAGGCTCTTGAATATTCAAAGGTATATCAGTCCCTTGACTATCTTGAGTTTGTGCTGCTACTGGTACCGGAGTTATTACTCTTGGTTGAGCAGTTTGCTGATTCAAAATTATCTGATGCATGCTTTGTACCATATTAAGCATGTCTTTCAATGATTGCTCCACGGCAGTGAGACGTTGTTCCGTATTAGCAGATGACGTCTCTGGTTCATCTCCAACAGCATAAAATTCAACCTCTCTTGAAGATATAGAGGGATTAGTATAGAAGTATGAATCCACACTATCGGTATCAGACTCAAAAGATTGAGTACCCTCAGCTTCTGAATCAGAAGTCTGCAATTGTCTTTGTCTTCTTGATCGAGTATTCTGATATACTCCTTCAAAGGAATCAAGAAGCATATTGAACTGTTGTTGACATGGGGTTTGGGATATATTCCGTCTTGGATGTCGTCCTCTGTTAGTATGAGATGCCATGTTGACTGACACATATGACAGCTCATGTTCTTGGTCTTCAGCTTGATGTTGAGGCGAGTTAAAACTTAAACGATCAAAAACTGACCGTTTTGAAGCCGAACAACAACAGTTGATCACAACCTGGTGATATTCACAATGATGTTTTTCTTGGGGGAATATTACCGGAGATTGTCTGTTCTTACGTTTTTGCATTAGCAATTCACGTAAATCAGAAGGAACAGATGGAGTATTCTTCTTTATTACATTTGGGGTAAAAAAACGTTTAGTCCCTTGTATATAAAGAAGATTACTGGCTGCATTCGCAGAACCAAACTGTATATTTTTACGCGTTTGGAGTTGTGTGCGTAAATCTTGAGATTTAGCACGAAGGACTCCATTTTCATGGCGTGTAATTTGTAAGTTTGATACTTTGCGTAAAGCAGTATAAGAAGGTTGTTGGTATAGGACAGAAGCTTTACCAACGACATTTTTATGCTGCACACGTTTAGGTACATTCACATTAGATGTGCAAACATCGTTATAAATTTTATCTATACTGTCAAAGACAGAAGACTTACCTTTACGCGTGGAGCGTAAAAATTGATTATCTACCACATCACAGACGGGAGATTTTGCTTTACGCGAGGAGCGTAATTTATTTGGGCCTACCACGTCACCGACGGGAGACTGATTCTTACACTCAGAAGCATAAACTTTAGAGTCTGCCCCATTACGAATGGGAGATTCATTCTTATGTACTGAGCGTAAAATTTGGTTCTTATCCACTGAGCGTAAAACTTGATTCTTATGCAGTGGGCGTGAAACCTGATTATCTTCACCGTTACAAACGGGAGATAAATCGTCACACTTTGAGTGCAACTCTGAAGTAAGGACTGTCTCGTTACGAACGGGAGCCCCTACGACAGGAGTGGGAAGAATTCCCTTGTCATCAGAAGCAACAGAGAGATCAGAAACCACTTTGGATTTGGGAATCCAAACTTTTAGTGCTTTGCGAGACTTTTGAACATTGGAGTGGCGAGAACCACCCCCAGTTCGAAGCATTTCTTCATAGGCAGTCTGGTCGAAGTGCACAACCAGAGTCTTCTTGGTCGAACCGACTAAAACATCATCATATTGAGCAATCGCCTCCTCGTTAGAGGAGAAGGTCATCCCCAGCAGAGTCGCCATTTTGTTTCACTTAACAAAAAATGCCAAACAAAAGTTGGATTTTGAAAATAAAATGAGAAAAAGTACAAGAAGTACAAATTTGATTATGGAAAAGTATTGCTATAGAAGTCTGATCTGTAAATGATCACTTTGTTCCTTGGACCATATGATGATGATGAAGATCACTGCTTGAAGTAGAACAACTTGGAAGAACTAAGTCACCAGAAAGGTATCGACGCACTTAGGCACTGATGGCGAGGCCGAATGCTTTCCTGCTTTGCTTCACTCTGTTCTGAAAGAAAAGTTGAAAAAGAATACTCTGGAGAATCAAAATCTTGAAGTTCTGATCTCTGTATTCTCTCCTGTCTCTCTGTGTGTCTTATGAGAGAAATAAGTCTATTTATAGACTTGGGCTCTGGTGCGTAAAAACTCAGCAAAAGTTCTGCCTTTACGCTAACAACCGCTGTCACGACCCGCACCCACCGTGAGGGTACGAGTACGTAACAACGTCCAGCCTACGCCGCAGTGTCGGCGGTAGAACGCTGTTCTAGGTCATGAACTATAACTAGCATAATATGAATACTCTCCATAAGGAGGCCAACACAGAGGTACAACTCAATCACAATCTAAGGTAGAATGATAAAGATAGATAAACATAAAATCCAAAAGAGATACAGGAGATAGGAGTCTAAGTGTCTAAGATACAAACTCAGAATACATCTCAAAACCCAAATACAGTAATCCATAAATACAACTCAAGATGACTGAAAATAAACTATAAGCAAAAAACCCTAGCTATCTATGCAACCTCTACTGTCTCCTCTAGTCTAGCAGGCAACCTCCAGGCTATCTGTAAAATTTATCAACAGGTCCAGTCAGGACAGGAGCAAGTACATTACATCTCAACAGATCATAGCAGGTTAGAAAATATAACATGCAGTAGAGTAAAATACAGGATCTGAAGAAATACAGTATGTAAACAAGAGAGAGAACTGTAACAGAAATATCTACTATAAATAGAGAACTAACAGTGGCTAGTGAGTCAGAGTACGAGATAACACATGTGAACAGGACAGATTTGCACAGGATATCGAGGTGCACAGGATCTACACTACAATGGAATTGTTCACACAACTACTAGCACTCCTCCGTATCCCCAATCAATACACATGGATCTAAACAGGTTATGTTATTGCACAGGATATCACATGGGGGCCCATATAGGGTGCACATGATAGTATACATGGGGGTTCCGTGAACATGAGAGTACAAGATTCACAGGAGTGCACATGTAATGAAAGCACAGGAGTACACGATGAAAGTGAAACGCACATGACACAATGTACCCGATGCTCCCGAGGGGGATAACATCGCATAAGAAGATCCATATAGTACTAATCCGTGATAATGTCGTGACAACATCAAGTATAGTAATCTAAAGCAGAAATATAATTCTAAGTAGGATATGAAATGATCAGAGAATGTACTCGCCTGATATCTGAATGTCCAAGGTAAAGATACTGTCCGAGGAGAGGTGTCTGGCTCCTAATTAGAACAGCACGAGTCACAACATGTCCAGAAGGGTAATATAAAGCACTACAATGCATTCTACATGAATCTAGGTCAAACTAGGCCAAAGTCAACCCTTGGTCAACTCTGGTCAACTGCACTAGTCAACTAGGTCAAACTAGGTCATGTCCTAACCCAACAAGTCTTACTAGGCTTAACCAAGACTATCCTAGCAAGCACACATCATTACAAGGCTATACAAGCCAACATACACCCAACTCTATATAGCATGCAATTATTCAATACTCAAATAGGCAAGAATTCACATTGGATATACACTAGGTAATCTATTACTTTAAGCTATATATGTCTACACATATATACACATGCATATATTGGTATTCAATATTAGGGCTATAATCATGGCATTTCAAATGGTTATATAAACTTATATATTACAACACAATATGCTAACATATATATAATATACATACATAGCTAAGTTAACTATATTCATAAATACTTATTTAAGAGGCTATGTGTGTGTATATGAACATGGCAAAGGGGCAAGTGAGGGTTAAATGGGCATACATAGTGTATACATATCAAAGAGTGTCAAAGTGTAAGTGAACAAAGTGTCAAGTGTGATAGTATCAACATAGTATAAGGGGTACATGAGGTAATATAGGATTTGTGTTAGCATAGAACATTACATCTCATTAACTTGTATATTGTATACATTACATCTATTATTACATTACATTCATGCTTGCATTCATTTATCATTCATTTATTCTTTTGCACCACTATATGCACCATACATTACATACTATGGAACCTACATATTCATTACAAGCCATACTTATACATGCTTACATTAGATAGGATACTTACACCTCATACATCATTTATTTAAACATTTACTCATGCTTGCATTCTATATTTAATTACATAATATATATACATTAACATGGGTTAAAATCAAATAGAACATTATAATACATAAGGGTGCACAAAATGCATATGCCGAATAGTAACTCCTACTAATAATCAATACTGTACCATCTCAGCATGAATTAAAATCTAGGATTAAAGTATGTTATAGATCTATGTGTTAGCTTTCCGAAACTTCAAACGGATCGCGTTTTCGTTTCCGAAAACTCCCGGAATCGCGAAAACACCGAGAACGCGTTTGTCTTTCGTACAGCTGACACTCAAATAAATCTCCAGAAAGTTACAGAAAGAATTAGGCCTATTAATACATGTTTTTGGAAAGCTAACTTCAATACGCTTCTTTTAAAAAAAATAGGAGATTAAACCGAGCTTTGATCTAGAAGTTATGATATTTCTAAGTTAGGACTGAAATTAAAAACGTGGATAAAAATCATGACGGATTTGGGTAGTTTGAGCCAAAAGAATACACAATATATATCCTAATTATCCACAACAATAATAGCAATAATAATATGAGAAACCACACTCACAAACTTGATTATATAATCATCATGAACCATTTATTACATATATAAATATAGATACACTCTCATTACAATATATATATATATATATATATATATATATATATATATATATATATATATATATATAAAATATATATATATCTATATATGTAACATGAACACATCCACAACACAAAGGACACTCCTATGACCTCCAAATGGACACAAAATGGACACAAATGGAGATACAACCATGGGGTCATTCCTATGGGTTCAAAATAGACCTATATGCATGAGGAAATGAAAAGGAGAAGGGATTTATACCTCCCGGTAGATCGAATCGAAGAAAAACCTTCCCAGAGCGACACCGACACGTAGAGATTCCATAAGGACACGAACGAGCTCCGAATCCTCCCAAACTTGGGTAGCTTCCTCCTTGGCTAGAATGGAGAAGGAAAGAAGAAGATTTGGTGGTGAAATGGAAGGATTTGGTAGAGAAATTGCTAGGGATTGCTCTCTAGGAATTTGGAGAAGAACAAGAGAGAGAAAAATAGATGGATAATGACAAATGGGAGGCTCTACCCTATCCTTATTGTGGCTGGCCATAAAGGTGGTTTTGTCCTATTAGGAAAAGTCCAAAAGCCCCTTCTAACCAATTCTATGAGTATTAGGAAAGGGCTAATTGGTTGGGGCTAAATTAGTCATTCTAAAGTCTCTAATCACACTAACCTTATCCATAATAATTAGTCTAACCTCTAACTAAAATATTTCTATCACATGGACTAAAATTAATATCATGTGGGCCATGCCTAACTAGTGTGTGGGTCCCACTAGAGTCAAACTACCCCCGGGTCCCCGTTTCAAGTCGGATTGAGTTAAAATTCGAACCTGACTCAAATAACCCCAAAACAATATCATAAATAATAAAATAATATCAAAATAATTCAAAGAGGTCAAATGCAAAAAAAATATTCTTAGGCCAAAAATGATATTAAAATATCATAATCACATGGTTAGGCTCTAGGTCAAACAGTCTCTAGGGTTTCACTAGCAAAACGTCAAAACCACAGGTCATTGATTTAAATAATTTTAAAATAATTTAAAATCATCAAAAATCATATCATGAATTAAATATCATTATTAAAAATAATTATAAACACGAAATTTCAAAATTACCCTCATTTGGAAAACTGGGTGCTACAACCGCCACCCACGATCAAAGTCATCCTCTGTATACGTTGACACGTGTCCCATCAATTCAGTAAGAATAGGATGCACGTACACACGTTCTTCGAGATGTGTTGCATAAAAGCCATGTAGGCAAACCACGTTCCAAATTGATCAGAAAGAACATGGCATAAAAATAGCCTCAATGTACTCTGAGCGTAAAGCAATAGATTGAGCGTAAAGTAGCTTTGACGTAGACTTTCCGCGTAAAGTGGTTGTTAAATAACGTTAAGCGTAAAAATAGCTCAAATAGACTTTACGCACACGTCAACTGTTGAGCGTAAAAGCTCGTATAGTCCTCGTGCATAAAAGAAGCCATAGTGTGAGCGTAAAGTAGCTCAATCCACATACTAAACGACAACATTGGTCTCTGTATAAAACAAATCCCTTTGAATTCTGTGATATATGCCATCATTAATATCTTCATGTCAGAGTTTGAATTAAATGCAAGACTTGACAGCTTTGTCCAGCGTAAAAGTGGCTAGCTTGTCCTGGGCGTAAAATGATGGGTGTTGACCCGAGAGTAAAGTAACCAGCCTGCTTCAGGCGTAAAGTGATTAGCCTCTCCTTGGCATAAAGGGGATCAATTTGAGTAGACTGATCTATCACTTTGACCCTTCTTGTGAAGCACTTTTTACGCTCCTACAATAGACAGTTGTATTGATGAACATGGCAGTTTATGTTCAGGTGATGGTAAGAAAGACAGATATAGTGCAAGGAAAGTAAGTAACTAAACAAGAGGAGAATCATGGCAATAAAGACTGTAAATAGAAACTAGCTGAACTATGGTAACATGATATAAGTCCAGACAGTAAATGTAAACAAGTGTAAGACCAACGTAAATCCAGACAACATGAATCTGATACCAGGTGATTTCAGTACAAGATGAGTCCGGTATGAGATGATTCCAGTCAGTGATCAAAGATTCCAGGGTGAGTCCAGACTATACTCTAACAGTGTGTTTTAAAATACCGAGATCGACATGTAAACGGCTATAGGTAATCCGGCACATCACACACTCGGTCGGGTGTGAGATGGCTATCATTCCAGTAGATTCCAGCATGTGGGGTGATTCCAGAATTAGGGTATGTCTACATGTCTTACTCAAGTATTTTCCCTCCCAGCAAGTACAAGTGAATCCAGAATACGACACGAGAATCGAGATAAGTCCAGCCAAACGTGATAATACCAGCAAGTGATTCCAGGGTGATTCCAGTAATAGAAGCCAAACATGATGATACCAGTAATAGAGGCCATACAATATGGTATGTGTGTCGCATACATGAATCCAGAAATATCCATACGTGTCGTAACAGAGAATCACATACAACTAACTAGAACTGAAGTACAGTAATTGACAAATAAATGAGAGAACTATCAGAGAATGTACTCGCCTGATGTCTGAATATCCAAAGTAAATATACTGTCCGATGAGAGGTGTCTGGCTCCTAATCAGAACAGCATAAGTCACAACAAGTCCAAAATGATAATATAAAGTTCTACTATACATTCTACATGATTCTAGGTCAATCTAGACCAAAGTCAACTCTTGGTCAACTTGGTCAACCCTGAAAGTCAAACCTAGGTCAACTATGGTCAAACTAGGTCTAACAAGTCTAAATTAGGTCAAACAAGTTATTTTAGGTCTAAACAAACTAAGTATATGCAAATCAAGTATCCAAGATAGCTACTAACTCATAGCCTAAGTCACTTGCTAAACCAAGCACAAAACTAAACCATAAGCTAACAAGGCACACAAACTTAGTCATATAATATATATATTATTCACATTCACATATTCATATACATAGATATATATAGGAAAGCTATATATATAGGCACACACACACACACACACACACACACACACACACACACACACATATATATATATATATATATATATATATATATATTTTTGGAATCAAGCATTTTATTGAAAAAGTAAAGCGGGCTCACGAAGAGCGTTACAGACTGGTGCAGAGCCAAAAACAAAAGGGCCCTGTTAAGCTACGTAAGAAATAGTAAAAGACGAGTTACGAAATTTTGAAAAGCCGAAAATTCGAAATCTCAAACATATCGACGTGTTTTGAAACGATTTCGAAATTGCGGGAAACCGTTATTTTGAAATGTTTCAAAAATCAAATGCAATTACTGAAAGTAGGATTGGGCGCTCAGTCCAATGGAGTAGGTGGGGGCACACTGCCCTAGGTGGCGGGTTAGCGGACCGAGAGGGGGGTGGGTGAGTGCACGCTGACCGAGGGGGGTGGGTGAGTGCACGTAGACCGAGGGGGTGGGAACTCTGTCCGAGGGAGGGGGCGCTCGGCGCGAGGGCTCAGCGTACCGGTCGGAGAGAGGAAGGCTCCGGCGTTAGGGGACTGCCTGGAGGAGAAGCTGGCGGTGGCCAAGAGGGGGGGCGGGGGAAACGAAGGGGGACGGGGTGGGGGCGAGGGAGGCGATGCTCCGGCGGCAGAGAAGACGCGACGGAGGGAGGCGGAGAGAGCTGACTCGGAGAGGAGGGGGTAACAGCTTCGGAGATCTCGCCAAAGGCAGGTGAGAGAGGAGCGCCCGCGCGGGAAGGGGACTGGGGGTAAACTCGGTCGACGAAAGGGGGAGGTGGCTCGCCGGCCGACCAACGGTAGGGGGAACCTACCACCGGTGAGGGGCGGGGCCTTCCTGCAAGCGCCGAAGGGTACGCCGGGGGCCACCGCTGAGAAGGAAAGTGGCACGGGGAGGGGGCTGGGACGACGCCGCCGCTGCCAACGAAACCGACGCCGATGAGGGGATGACGATCCCGCCGAGGGGTGCTGCGCGGCCACAAGATCCCACGAGGGGGGCTCGCTGGGGAAGAGCGCCGGCTGCGGGGGGAAGGGAAGGGCGCCTGGGAGCACCGAAAGGGGAGTACCCGAGGCGGGGACAGGGGAGTGGATGGTGCCTCCGCCAGGGATGCCGGGGGCCCGAGGGGTCGAGGAGTGCGCTGTCGGGGACTTGGCGGGCCACTTGAGAGAGAGAAAAGAGGTAGCCGGGGAGATCGGCGCAGCGGGAGGGGCGGCGGTGGATGGGTGCGCCGGGAGTGGAGGAAGGCCTGGAGGAACCGGAGAGGCTCCAAGCCTGGGTGGGTGTGCCGGGCACGGAGCCACCTGAGGGGTGGCGAGAGGGGGAGCCGGAGAGGCTCCAAGGGGAGCAGCCGGCTGGGGAGGGCTGGATGGCCTTAGAGCACGGTGGCGCCTAGACCGCCGGGGGCGTTGGCGGCGCCGAGGGGGGTGGGGGAGGAGAAGAGAGTGATGGAAGTCGCCGGTCGGAAGGACCCCCCACAGGAGGGGGGTGGGCGCCCATGCGGCTCCCGGCCAGCCGGGGAAGCGTAAAGAGCGGGATGGGTCGAGGCCTCCGAAGAGGGAGGAGGCGCTAAGTGGCACGGCCGGTCCGGGGAAGCCGGCTGGCCACAACCACCCGACCACGAGGATGGGGGGGGTAGCGAGTAGGGGAGCTCCAGCAGGGAGCCAGGGACCTTTCTTCCCCATCCTTTTTCATATATATATATCTATATATCTATATATATATATATATATATATATATATATATATATATATATATATATATATATATATATATATATATATATATATATAGAAAGAGAGGTAAAAGAGTAAGTGAGTATGTGTGTGTTTGGCATGTGTGTGAAAGGATATGTGTTAATGTTCTAAAATTTAGTTATAGGTAGGTGTATGTGACATGGGATACATGATGTCAAAGGGTGTATTATTGCATGTGTGTAAAAGGTTATAGGTTAACTCAATTTATAGAAATACATACATACATACTTATCTTGTATACATGCATACATACATATCATGTATATTACATTTATATGATACATACATGTATACTTGTATTATATTATACTTATATTCATGCATATTAGATACTTGTATTTATATTAACATATTGCAAACATTCATTTCATTCATGCATCTATGCATTACCTACATGTTTTATACATATGCATACATTGTATATTCATATCATTCCATACATTAACATAGAGACATACAAACATACACACATTATATATTTCATACCTTACATTACCTTACATATCATGTTATATATTATCATTCATTCCTTTCATATATTACATTATATATTACCTATATACATGTATTTCCTCCATTTATTCATGTTTGCATCATATACTCTACATTACCATACATGTTATTATTATATATTGTAATACAATATTTATACATTATGTATTTATATCTATCATTACATATATATCTTGCATTCATATCTAGCATTCATTATATACTTTCATGCATATATTGTATATCATTCTTTCATTCATGCATTGCTTATATGCATTATATTAATAGCATTCCTACATGCTAGCATTCAACCATATATATAAATTAATGTAAAGAGAATATATATCATTTTATTCATCTAACATATCATGCATTACATACTCTATATTCATTTAATATCCATACTACATAGGCTCTTAGGTTACACAAAATGCATATATCGTATAGTCACTCTTCTACTTAAAATCAATACTGTACCAATTGGGCATTCATTAAATTCTAGGATTAAAGTATGTTGTAGCTCTTCGTGTTAGCTTTTCGAAACTTTGAACGGATCGCATTTTCGTGTCCGGAAGCTTCCAGAATCGCGAAAATACCGAAACACGTTCGTCTTTCATACAACTGACACTCAAATAATTCTACAAAAAGTTACAGAAAGAATTTGGCTTATTAAAATATATATTTGGAAAGCTAACTTCGATACGGCTCTTTTAAAAAAATGGGAGATAAATCGGAGTTCTAAGCTAAAAGTTATGACATTTCTAAGTTGCTTTGGTTAATAAAAACGTGGATAAAAATTATGACAGATTTGACAAAAGAACACATATAGGCCAAGATACTTGGATACAAACATAGGTATCCAAATGAAACTTATTCTAACCATCCTAACTAAGATTAATCCACTCTCTAACCATCTAACCACACACAAAAATAAATAAATAAATAAATAAATAAATAAATAAATAAATATATATATATATATATATATATATATATATATATATATATATATATTATATATATATATATATATATATATATATATATATATATATATATATATATATATATATATATATATATATATATATATATATATATATATATATATATATATATGCACACAAGTGTCTAAAATAGGGGTTTTTTTTCTACTAGGACAATCACAACACAAATAACACTCCTATGACCTCCAAATGGACACGAAATGGACACGAAATGGAGATACAACCATGGGAGTCATTCCTATGGGTTCAAAATAGACCTATATGCATAAAAAAATTAAAAGAAGAAGGGATTTATACCTTCCGGTAGATCGAATCGAAAAAAAGCCTTCCCGGAGCGACACCGACACGTAGAGATTCCAAAAGGACACGAACGAGCTCCGAATCCTTTCAAACTTGGGTAGCTTCTTCCTTGGCTAGAATGGAGAGGAAAGAAGAAGATTTGGTGACAAAATGGAAGGATTTGGTGGAGAAATTGTTAGGGATTGCTCTCTAAAAATTTGGAGAAGAACAAGAGAGAGAGAGAGAGTGGATGAGAATAATGAAATGAACTTGAGCCTATCCTCTCCCAAAGTGGCTGGCCATATGGGTCTATTTGTCCTATTATGGTAAGGTCCAAAATGCCCCCACTAACCTATTCTATTAGTATTAGGAAATGGCTAATTGGTTGGGGCTAAATTAGTCATTCTAAAGTCTCTAATCACACTAACCTTATCCATAATAATTAGTCTAACCTCTAACTAAAATATTTCTATCATGTGGGCCATGGCTAACTAATGTGTGGGTCCACTAAAGTCAACACTACCCCCGGGTCTCCATTTCAAGTCGGATTGAGCTAAAATTCGAACCCGACTCAAATAATCCCAAAATAATATCATAAATAATAAAATAAATTTCAAAAATATTTCAAAAATACAAAATGATAAAAATACTCCTGTTTCTGAAAACTGGGGGTGACAAATTCCTTGAAATTAAAACCAAATTATAGTAAAATGTCAAAATCACAAGTCATAATTTTAAATAGTTTAAAAATGATTAAAAATCACCAAAAAATCATAATATGAAATAATAATCAATAAATAATAATTATAATTACAAAATTTTAAAATTATCCTCATCTGGAAAACTGGATGTTACAATTCTACCCACCTTATAAAAATTTCGTCCTCGAAATTAAGATGATCGCACCCCCTTCTATGTCAAACATAGTCAAGGGTCAATCACTAGTCAATTTCTCAACATCCAAGTACTTGGTCATCAACTGGTCAACTTCTTAGGATTTTACCTATGCTAGCTATCTAGGTGTTGACAACTAGAATTTAGCAAAAGAGAAACTCTATAATAGACTAGCTCTTAACTTTCCAATCCTATCAAGTCACCCATAACTAAATACCTACAAGCTAAGCACATATATATATATATATATATATATATATATATATATATATATATATATATATATATATATATGCTCAAGAACAACAACCCATCACATATATCCTAAGTATATCATCTATATATATACATGACTGATCAACCAAGGGTTAAGGCAGACTAAACTTATAAGGGTCTGAAACAATGCTTAGAACTAGGCTAAGGATGAATGGTCTAAATCAAGGGGACATGGTATCTAGTGAAGGGTCTGCACACTGCCTATAAAGGTGATCAACACAAAGGAACTCAACACGAAGAGAACTTAACTAAAATGGAAAACTGAACCAAGTATAGGCTAAACAACATGTTTATAACCCTATACAACAATGGCCTATAGATACCAACTAACCTATATCCCATATGCCAATATCATCTGCAATCTATCTATGCAAATAGACCTCTCGGTCTTAGGTAAAACTACAACTATACTCAAAGGCAGGCTCTGGTCATGGGTGCCTCACTGGAAAAGGTAAGAAAAAGTAGTAACAATCATCAAGGCTGTAAGGCATACTAACATCCTATGTGTAACTGGTTGGTATTATAGATAACAGGAGAATTATCTGCAATGGGTTACTATTCTAACACCAATGCTAACTATCACCTCTAGGGTACAGACACTCTACAAGTCATCATACTATTATACTATGAAAGAACTACCTATGAATAAGCTCTACAAAACTAAATATCCCTACTCCTAAGTCATTTATAACAATCAAAAGGGTATGATGTTTAAACCTTCTCAAGATACAATCTGTTAATCATATGCGTCGGTCCAAAATTATGTTGTCCAGAGTCTTCATCATGCTAGTGAGCAAGGCTACGATAATCACAGAGTCCTTGACTAAGGTACGTACCTCTAGGTACATGGTATTTAAAATTTTCGTACTGCCGCATACGACGGCAAAAACCTTAAATTTCTATATCCGAGAATACATCCAAAATCTGACTATATGTCCTCACTATGCCAACTAACACGACTATCGAGGATTCTAGATCCCATGATTTAGGCGACCTAGCCCATATGATTTTCTCAGAAGAAAAACAACACAACAAAAGAGTAACATGACAAAATTAATCAATCAACAAGGAACAGATGGAATCGGATTTCAAGGTAATTATAAAAGACAATTGCGGGAATGGAATTGAGAAGAACGAAACTTGAAGCAAGATCTCCAACGGCCTGTGCATCCTCGACTGTCTTGACGATAGCTCGCCCTGCTGGTTTCCTCCAGCCTGATGCTGATACTGCACAAATCTCTGCTGCTGATGCTGCATGAATCGCTGCTGCTGAGAGAAACCAGAAACAAAGGGAAAAGTTTCTGTACAGACGGAGGTGCACCTCTAATGTAGCAGAAACACCAACCTGAGTCGGCACAACAGAAGCTGCGGTCTCGAGGCCCTGATGAACAGGACGAGAGGTGGCCAGCCTCTCGATAGTATCCCCCGAACCGAAGCGATGAG